>WNWK01002017.1:0-220000 GCA_009830355.1 Cherax destructor | reverse complement strand
CAATTCCCTGTATTAAAAGGTCTTCACCAGCATGCAAAATTCAAATCCAAAACGTGTAATATTAAATCCTATAACCTACATGGACTGTATGGTCGATATTTTGTTCCATTCTGGAGCATTATCAAGTGACAACTTTGGTGATAATAGTTTAGGACGTATCGAAACCTGGTTGAAAGTTTCCTCTCCAAAATGCGAGTTATTTGTGAACAGTTCCTGTCAAGGTGCTGTGAATTTTATTAATTTTATTAATTCTAAACTGAATCATAGACAAGATTACTTCACTTCCTTCCTCTAATAAAGTTGTGTTTATTTGACATTATGTTTCTCAAAGTACTCCCCCCCCCCAAAAAAAAAAAAAAAAGCAATTCACCAATAAGATCTTGCCTTCAATTATTATTCTTCTTATTATTATAATCACAAAAATGCACCAAACCTTTGTGGATCACACAGTGCCATATGGTGTTGGGGAGCAAACAGTAAGAAAATATAACAAAATTCTCTTTAACAGGAGTTTACTGGCACAGTTGCATCTGCTCTTGTTATTTACTCAGAAAAGAATTACTGTATTTTCTGGCATATAAGACTCTCGAGTGTCGGCTGCTTGCTGGCACGATGTTTCCAAGCAGTTGTAACACAACATTAGTAAATAACTGCTAAAGCGTAACCCAAAGCCTACCCTTGACCCTAACTTTAAGCATATAAGGCGCAGGGTAATTTTCAGACTTTTTAAGGAAAAAGCGCGCCTTATATGCCGGAAAATACGGTACATAAACTATGATAAAAACTATATTGAGTTGGGCTACATTATAAAAAAAAAATACTGTAATTTTTCCCTGAGTGTGGCCCTTGTTTAGCCTTGACCTCCAGCTCGGGACGCTGAGGTCACCAAACACGATATTGAGGACTTGCGCGATGGTCTTCAAAAGAAACTGCAAAATTATGCGACTATTGGCAAGGAGGAAGCTCTCCACTCTTAAGGACCGTAAAGTCAACGATGATAACAGCAGCATGAAGGAGGGGACGGAAGATAAACACAACTGAGAGAACATAAAAGATAAGGGGGAGAAAGAAAAATGAATGAGTCAAGAGAAGACAAAATATACTACAAATGTGGGCACAAGGGTGATGATGGGGATGAGAGAGAAAGGATAGGAGAGAGAGAGAGAGAGAGAGAGAGAGAGAGAGAGAGAGAGAGAGAGAGAGAGAGAGGGGGTATTGAGGCGTAAAACTGGGAGGAACAGTGGTACCATAAAGCTGGTGGACGGGTTGGGGTCCCATAACTCGGGTGAGAGGCTCGCCAATGGATGGTGTGTGTGTGGTTATGGGCGCTGAAGGACAGGGATTCCTCCTATCATTATTCTGCAAGTGAGCAAGATAACACCCGCGAGGTTTCATGCCCTAACTTACTGGGTCATCTGCAACTCAGTGGCAGCCGACTCTACAAGCAAACAGCATTTATATATATATATATATATATATATATATATATATATATATATATATATATATATATATATATATATATATATATATTGCAAAACTGGGTACACACATCATATGCTGCTACCCTAGTCTACAATAGAATTACAATGTGGGAACAAAAGCTGTCTAGCTAGGCTTCCCTGTAATATTTCATTAAACAAGATGTGCTTCATACATGAGGTAATGATATCTGTCAACTTCAGCTTGGAGACTTCAATATGACGAAAGCACCGACAATCATTCCACTTTGAGTTCCAATTGGAGTTGGATACAAGGGCGAGATGTTAGCAGGAAGGACTTAAAGATATACCTGCAGAACAAGTGTTAATTGTAACAATGTTTCGTTTGGTGTTGACATGCTAAAGCTTTAAACAGACCAAAACGTTGTCACACAAAAAACTTGCTTTGCATGTCTTTCACACCATCCAGAAGAAATGACTACGTGGGAATAATACAACCATGGAAGGGGGGTGATGCGAGATGGAGACTCCCTGCACATAATTTTCAACCATGACTGTTACCTAACATGAAATGTCAATCGTAAGACGGTAACAGGAAGAACCATAATACTGTACACAGTAAATTATGGTGCTCGTACTAAGTTAACACCAAGATCGTTTGTTTATTTATTAAGACTATACACTAAAATCACTAATACGTTAACCCTAATGCAGGGATTAAGGTAAACTCTCAGGGTGTGTGTGTGTGTGTATATATAATGCTTAAAACGCATTTATCTCTTTGTCAAAGAGAAAATCAACGAAGCTAATATATATATTTTCAATTATTTTTTAAATACAAAGTAAATTTACTTGACTTTAAATAGGTTTCATTGGATAAAGCTAAATTATATGATGTTAATTCTTGAAAGGTTAAATAAAAGGTTATATTTTAGGTTTGGTGCAAAATTAAGATTGCATACTTCGTTACCTCACAAATAAATATATCTACGAAGCAATAGAAAATTATCGTTAAGAACTGTTTAACACACTGCCAAAAAACACAATACTATATACCGGGGCACTAGTAATAACGATGGCCTGCACTGATTATTATTGTGATTATTATTTTTTATGGGGGAATGCCAAATTTGTATAGTTCATACACCACCAGGGTAATGGGAGAAATTTAAGTTTCATCAGAAGAACGGAGGATTAGGTTGCTCCAATTCCTTTGACTAAGTCTTTTACCAGCATAACCTTCCCAACCCCTTTGAAGGAAGACCAGAATATCGCTGCCTCACCTAAAATACACTTACTTGCTCTTTGTTACGATTTGTTTCCATTATTATTTGTTTAATTGCATTCATAAATATTTCATGTGTATATCGTACCGGGAAGAATGAATTATTATAAACCCTGTACTTTATGCCTGATACTGTGACAAGCTACCACTACATCCACATTAAGTGTAAAATATTTATACATATCGTCTTGTGAAGGTACCTGCCACGAAATTATCTCATGGATGGTACCGAAGAAGTGTCATCAGGTAGCAGCAAGTATTCTATCTTGTTCCTCGGTAAGGTACTACTAGCCACTCCCGTCAGCTTAGGTTAAATAAGATTCGTCAGAAAATAGGACAAGTGTTTCCTAACGAGGGTCTTAATCATATGATGACCCGCCACACCTAGCCTCAGTGGTGTTCTTCCTCGTACCTCTACACACAAATTATACCCACCCCTCCCTCGTACTTCTACACACAAATTATACCCACCCCTCCCTCGTACTTCTACACACAAATTATACCCACCCCTCCCTCGTAGATCCACAAACAATTATTCGCCCCAACCCCTGAAACCCACCGATAAACCTAGATACACCTTTATGCACAGGAGACAGATGGCAACATTTTCGTTAATTCAGTGTTGGTCGGCGCAATGTTAGTTCCCTTGCCTTTGGGACGGTTACAACAATAATTACAAAACAATTGGGCACTTACGTGTACCGTCACCATTACATTGCAATATACATAACTTGCAGTATACATAATGCTTTGCTACCATGTACAGTACTCACTTTACTGCTGACAACTATCACAATGGAATTCTTTATCACTAAAAGATTTCGTGCATTAAATATTGACACTTTTCTTATTACAACGCTCTCTGGCACATTCCTTCGAAGACATTCTTAGTACTCTAGTCTTTCTTCACATCAAGCATTCCTTAATGTGCTTTTGGCACGGGTTCTTATTATAGGATATATTGACAGATGTGTTCTGTTTGTTTGTTTTTGCTTATATGAGCCTGATTTATTTTTGGGCATTTATTGGATTGTTATGTATATATGTGTTTAAAAAAAAAAAAAAAAAAAAAAATCTTCAGCATTTCACAATCGGTATATTTAAAAGCTATTTTAAAATTAGCCAATATATATTTGTTTCTTACATTTTATGTACTTTCTAGCAATAACTAGCTATTTATAATCACCATTTGGTCTTTTTTATTTATTCGTTTTTTAATCAACTTATAATTTTTAATAAATCTATTTGCACTGTAGGCTAAGGTCGACTACTGCTCAGTGGAACTCGAGTATTATTTTACACACTGTACATGCAACCTATGTACATTACAGAATAAGTATTTTTTACAACTGTTATTTTTGGAGATATTAGTGAAAATATTTTTACACTGATTTTGCTTGTAGAATATGAATCAATATTCCACTTAGTATTAGGCCGTGTCACGAGTCGGCCGAATGTAAACAAAGACAAGCCAGACTGATGGCGGAGGTTAGGTCAAGTCACGTTAGTTTATTTGAGGTTAGATGGGCGTCGCATGTTTTTTTGTTACATGTTTTAACATTTGCACGATAAAGTACTATGCAATCTTCAGTAACAACTTAATATTTTACAATTAAAACTATAATTAATGGAACAAATCAGCTGAGTAACAGTCGCAAACTATTATCGCACATTAATCTATTTCCACTGAGTGGTATTTATCATTAAATGCCTTATTACTATTTCACTGATGGTGAGCGCTAAACACGTAGGGGTCACACTTCGGGTTCAATCCAAGGAAGGGAAGCACAGGTACTATTCCTGATATCAAGAACTCCTCACCTGCATCAAGGAACCTCCCATAAAGGGAACATTAATTTAATGCCATTATCCATGTTTTTGCTCTATGTGCCAAAGTTTGATAGATCCTCGTGTAAAACTGTACCTCCACAAAAAAGAGAAAGTTATTTAGTAAATCTAAATTTATACATGTTAAAAGCATCACTGGGGCGGTCACTGATGATTGCGGGAACCCCACAAGTGACATTACCACATGAACACATTTTTTTTATTAATAAATTTTATCCCTTAACAAGATTCTCGTCCTTTACAACAATTGACATTTTGCACCTGTTGTAACAATTTCCAGTTAATCTCTTACGAGGAACTCTGACAAAAAAAAATTATAAATATATTTTTATAAAATTTATTTCCTAATAACTCAATTGACTGGACAGAGAGGCTTCAGATGAACTAAAGCAATGCAGCCTAACCTTTACCACGTGTTTACTCTCCAATTGCTTTATTAAATTCTTTTTTTCTGTTGTTTTCACAGCTACAGGATCTAAAAAAAAATTTCATCCCTTTTTTTAATATGAGCACATTATTTACCAGTTTTCATTTGCAAACCAATTTATTTTTAACTGTCAAAAATAATTTTGAGTAAACTTAATTTTTCCATGCATCTATTCATACCCGTAGGTTTTACAGTTTTATTTAGTCCCTTCTCTTAACTTTGACCTGTTAGCAAAAAAAGTACTATGATAATGAGCAGGCTTCGCATACGTCTAGCCTTGGCTTCAATTCCCATCTAGTTTTTACGAGAATATACATACACACACACACACACACATATATATATATATATATATATATAAATATATATATATATATATATATATATATATATATATATATATATATATAACATGCCAAGAGGCTTTCTATGACTACTGTATTTTCCTTGAATCCGTTCACAGATGTTACCATCTTCGCACTCCAACAGTCCATAAATCCCTAAAATCTCTCGCCTCCCCTCATTTCGATTTATCACGGTCAAACACGTCTGCTGAGTGTGGTGCAGGACTCGCGTGTATTTAGGGAGAGGGGTGGGAGGCAAAGGCAGCACTCCCCTCCAGTATAATTAGGTTAGTCAGCAGAGTAATCACTACCACCGTTTCATCCTCCTCGCGGGACTATGCACTACCCCATTATTGGATTTACCGTCACCTCGCGTTCCTTGCTTTCTTTGTCTTCTTGATTACACCTAGTCTGTGCTTTTTTTTTCTTCTTCCTTGAATTTCTTACGTTGCACCTGCGTCTAGTTTTATATCCAAGCGTCTAGTTTTATATCCAATCTGTGGGTTAGTTACGAAGGGTTCCAGCCACGGTATTTTGAATGTACAGAAGTAAAAGGTTAACGAATTGCTTAAGAACGTGAATGTGTCATAACGAAGGAAAGATAATTATAATGTTAAGCGAGAGATCAATAAGGTAGAACAAAAACTTTAAACTGCCTGGTCATGGACCGGGCCGCGGGGGGGTTGACCCCGGAACACCCTTCAGGTATACCAGAAAGAAGCAAAAAAGGAAAAAAAAAAGCTATCAAGAATACTGTATGAAACCCCAAATATTTCTATACATATTCAAAACCCAAGCTAAGAACTACCTATAAACCTGAACCATTAATTCCAAGGGGTTCATAAATGAACGATGAACAGGAAATGAGCGAATTTTCTAAAAGATCAATACGAGTCGATGTTCAGCAACCCACTAAATGAAAAAATAGATTAGATTTTTAGATTTTGCCGCCGAAGTAGCTAATTTATTGTACACCTCATATCCATTCTGTGAACAGTAGCGCAAGAGCATATGGATTCACAAAAAAAAGCCTAGGAACTATTCCCCAAAAGGGTTTACAGGAGTACGTCTGAATTATATCTGCAGCTGGCTTATATGTTGCAATCCAATTTAGGAAATTTGCTTAATATGTCCGAAGGCCAAACAGACCAAATACCTGATATTAGTACTTATTTATAAGAAAATGCAAAATACCACTAGTACGAACACTCAGTATCCTCGAGAAAGAGCTTAGATCTTGGTAAAATACTAGAGACCTTAAAGAGTGCAGGCATAAGGGAGGCAGTAGAGTTAGTCAAAAATTACAGACCAGTAACGTAATATCCCAAATCACAAAACTTTTCGAAAGAGTGATGAGGCACCATATTACAAATTTTATGGAAGATCATACTCTGCACAACCCAAACAAGCCTACTGTGTAGGCAAAACGTTTCGGAATAGATACCTATCATATAACAAGGTAACTGCTACTTTCAACCCCTCTCTCTCCCTCTATTCATCGTATCAAACATTTTACTGAAAATTTCTCGTTCGTGTCTCATTTGGCATTCTGTTTGTTGTTCTAGTCACAAAGTACATTTACGGAATTTATGAACTCGCGTTTTCTTTTTACTTCCATTTTCTGTGTCTTCATTTTTGTATTTAGATAATTCATAATCTTTCACGATGAGGTATTTCCCAGTCTTTCTACTTTTCCACCCATTCCTTCCTGCCGTCCCACTAACTTCCTTTGTGTCTACCAAGCAACTTCAACCCTCGACATCCAAACTTGCTTTACTTCGCACGTTTCATCCAGACTTCTATTGCTAAATATGTGGTGTTCTGCGAGGAAGCCACCGGTGTTTTAAAGGTTCAACATATCTTTTATATTTTTTTCTAGCAATTTCTACGTTACACTTAAAAGTCTGGTCCTAGGCTTTCCGTACATCGTATGTTGTAACCTCAACAGTCACTGTGTGTTGTAACCTCAGCATTCACGGTAAGTGATAACCTCAATAATCAAAGGTATATGGTAACCTGAATGATACATACAATGTTACAAAGTTAAAACACATTATCCTTTATGGAGATGGGACGTACAGAGCCTGTACTCTGGAGGGGTGTTAATGTTGCAGTTTTATAACTGTAGTGTAAGCGGCCTTTGGCAAGACAGTAATGGAGTGAATGATGGTGAAAATTTTCCTTTTTCGGGCCATCCTACCTTCGTTGGAAACGGCCGAGTTAATAAAAATTTAAATTATATATATATATATATATATATATATATATATATATATATATATATATATATATATATATATATATATATATATATATATATAGCCGGGGATCGAACCCGTGTTGTTTTAGCCCGCCTCGTGAGAAGAGCGCGAAAATTCACGACGCTCTAAACCACTGGTCCATACAATCCTACAAACATGAGCCTAGAAAACTAGGCTTGCTTCATGTTGCGAGGACATGCGATGGTGTACTCCCCGTTTGGTGTACTAGCCTCCACAAGCAATACATACATTATCGTAACCACGAACAAGTGGTATTTAATCAATAGCAAACTGCGGCTAGCCGGGGGATCGAACACGTGTTGTTTTAGCTTATATAAACAAAACCAGGCCAACTGTATCGACAAGTACTTTTCACAACTGGTAACATACACACACACATTCCCCCCCCCTCCGCTACTATACCTGCCCAAGGAGGGCAGGTATAGTAGCGAGGAGGAGAAGAGCTGAGATAACAAGATGAGCCTCAGCTTAATTAATTTATCATTCAATTGTGAAACATGATTAGAGGCGCGTCAATATTTTCCCTCCTTCCTTCTCACCCTCCCTCCTGACCTGCTGCCCCACCTCACACCTTGCTATCTTAAGTGTGATACTTAGCACTTATCAAAGGCACTTGTTGATAGACACTAGAGCCTCCCTTCTTTACAGAGCCTAAACCTAGCAGCCGAGGCTGGGGGATGGGTTATTATCCAGCTTCCATGTAATTCTTTAATGTTTTTATCCAACTTCTTTCGCCACAGTTATGACTAAATTTAATTAAATTCAACTCTTTGAGATTCAAAACGCAAAAATTAGTCATTATCCTTCGGTTATCCACTTTAATTGGTTAACTTATACAAAATTTGAAACATCATAGTCAAAACGTTTTATTTGAATATGCCTTCCACAGAGTGTAAACTTGCGGAGTCAACCAGATTTATCGTCATTAACCTTAATGACGTAGGCTTGTCTGCCATTATTCAGGAATATATAACAATATAGATTGGTTCATTATTCGTAATTCTGAACTTGAATAACAGAACACTAGCTTTTTTCATTCTTGAAGTTCTGTGTTGACGTTAACGTACATTATGTCTCAACATCTCGACAATTATATCCGTCCAACAATACGTTTGTTTTAGCAATACATTACCGAGTTCTTGTTGCCTCTCTTGCCCTATTTCTCCGTCTTTGGGTGCGCCCTCTTCTCTCTCTCTCTCTCTCTCTCTGTTCCCAATCTCTCACTGTATCCGTTCCCTCTCACTCTGTCTTTGTTCCTCCACTCTCACACTTTGTCTACCTGTTTCTCCCCACTCTCACTATGCCTATCTTCCCTCTCTCTCTCTCTCTCTGTTCCCTCTCTCACTGTATGTTCCCCCCCTCTCTCACGCACTCTGGGTCCGAGAGGATTAAGTCAGGAGGTTCCAATAAACATAATACATATATGCTAAGTTTTAACTAAGCTGCTTTTTTACCTCGGCTCATTTCAAAGTCTGGCCCTAGCAATATCTTCACTGATTAATTTGTTGGTCCACACTTCACTTAATATGAAATAACATATATAGTGGGCACAGGGTAAGGTTTGAGCCATAAATTAGCGGAAGATTTTATTTTGTGAATTTAGTTTGATTTCTCGAGTGTTTATCTGCTGAAAGAACTTCTTCAAAACGCGAGCCAGTCGAGGAATAAATCTTCACTAATAGAATGATTTCTTTGAGGCACTTAAAGTCAAAATAAACAGCTATCCAGAAAGTTTTTTCTATGTGAGAGACCTTGAAAACATTGTTTTTGAACAGCAATAAGCCCACTAAAATCTATCTAGTATTGAAGGTTTTAAATACCAAGGCCAACATGACTGGGTTGATACTCGATACGGGTCATCTTTAGTGGTCCTTTACCTTGTCCAAGCAATGAAGGTGAGATGAAGAAAAGGGACAGATCATCCAAGACAATGCATACTCAAGGCAAGAACACATATGTACTTCGAATTGAGTTTTGCAGCTACTTCTGTCGAGCTAGTGCGAAAAACCTCAAAATACTGTAAATTTATTCAGATTTTCATCGCATAGTTCTTCATATATCACTCATTCAAATTTCCCCTTTACGATAACCTTTTTGCTGAGTGTTAATTGTCATCACTAATTCTCACAGAAGCTCCCTTAGTAACAGCGTGGTCTAGAGACAATTATCGTCTACGCCTTCTCTGTAGCAAATGTAACATGCCGCATAGGTAGTGACTGATGTAGTTGAGGGTGTGTAGAGCCCTGTGCATAAGTACGTAATTTAGAAGTTAAATGAAGATAATGTTCTAAAAAAATCAGAGCAAAGACAAAACAAGCTCACTTGTTACACTCTGTCACTTATCCATTAAGAACTACTCATAAGGTCAACCTTGAAGATAGTCGCTGTATGGAAGGAATTCAAAGTATTATAGATTTCTATGAAGTCGTAGTACTATACCGAGTAAACGGCAGTAGTAATGTAATATCCAGTGTAACTGCACAACTCATCAAAAAATCATCTAATACCACATAAGAGTTTCAAGAAGATATTATCTGTAGAGTATCCTTTTCTAAAATCACATATTTGTCACAAAGTAACAAATGACAGGCAACAAATACTGTCATTTGTCTTAAAAAAAAATGCTGTCATGGCCTCGTTTTTCCTCTGATAACTGGAACATTTACTTCCTTCTACAAAGAGGGCAAGTTACCCTGTGGTAAGTAATGGTAGTGGTGAGTTAAAGATTGTCAGTTGGTGAGCACATCAAAGCAGGAAGCTGAGTTTATTTTGCTCAGGTGACAGACTTCGTCCTGTCACCTACGACAGCGTTGACTCAAGTTATGTATTTGTCGTGAGCTTGATGAGGCTGGTGCTGAGAAGCTTGACGAGGCTGTTGTTGACCTTGATGTGTCTCCGAGGGTAAGCTCATATCTGCACCTAGAGATGCTCAGTAACCTGACGCTGGAGACCTTGTCTTCCACATTGTCCGACCCTTTACCAGTTCATATCTTGACTGTTCTAATAATCTGCCATCTACCGAGTATACGTTCAGTGACTAGCTCGCTCGCTTTGTCTCCTTCCCACTTTCTCACTCCTTGATAAAGGCTCGCCGGGTCTGCTCAAAAAAAACGAAACAATAATATACTCGGCCACACTGGCTGGGATTTTGCACTCAGGGATGAATTAGTTTCTGGCTTGCTGTTAACAATTGTTTACTTAGAACAAAAACTTGTATCTTCTTTAAAAGTGTTCACAGATACATCAGAATTCACCACCCAAGTTTGTTCGAATAAAGTTACGTAAAGTTGTTTTTACAAGCATGTTGAAACCTTAATGAACTAAACGTGAAAATCAAAAACTCTGTACGATCTACAAAACAAACTGTAAAGAAAGGAAACACGTTGCAAAACAAACCTTAATTGGGACAGCGTTTCCCCTGTGTAGAGCTTTATCAGGTAAAGTCTTGATAAAGCTCTTCACAGACCGAAATGTTGTTCAAATAAAGGTTTCTTCTACAACGTGCATCATTTTCTTCACTTTTGTCAGCAGTATAACATTTGGATATAAAAATAAAAAAATAAATAAAAAGGTTGAACACATATATTAAAAATACTTATACCAGAATCTCAGGACATGAAGCTATGATAATCTGAGTGAAAGAAATGTTATATATAGCATCTTATGAGCCAATGTTTAATTAGGTACCCCTCGAAAGGAGGATGCCATAGTAATTGTCGGATTTTTACCGCTACAACCTTTTCGTCCATAAGTTTAGAATGTTTCTTTTGATCGACCTTAAATTTTCAACATGGTGCACCATACCTCGAGGAAGGTGCGGATTGTTATTGGAAATTTCAGGTGCCTTTTATCAATTTTTTAAATCAAATTGTGATTTTGGTGTTTATGCAGTAACTTGAGAACGACTCTTCTGATCGGCTTCGAACTTTGAAAGCTGACGTATTTTAAAGGAAGACTCACACTGTTACTGAACTTTCTAAGTGCCAATTTGGCAAACTTTTAACTTTTTCGGTTCAATTATTTCAGAATGCTTTTTCCAACCAGCTTGAAACTTTTAACGTCGTTGTGTCTAACATTAAGTATTGTTTTAAGGGGTATAGGTTCCATTTTGCTAATTTATTAATACGAATTAAAAAAAAAAAATATTGGTTCCTATGTGAAAACTGGAGAATTCTTCTTCTCATAGACTTCAGCTTTTCAACGCTGGTTTATTTTTTTCCCCAATGAAAGGACCGCATTGTTACCCGGCTGAATGATTTCTAATTTGGCATTTTTTAAAACGACTTGAGATATTGGTTTGTATGTGAATAACTGGAGAATGCTTGCACTTATTTAGAGGAAAAGTTAGACTGGTTTTAGAAAGTGTAGTTTCTAATTTGCTAATCTTATTTAATAATTTGATAAATTCATGGAGAAGCGCCAAACCAGTAGGGGTCATGCAGTGCTTGGGGGAAATGGAAGGCAATCGAATTCGGTAGAAGGAAAGTGAAAGCAGATCCAACTTCTTGGATCAAGGGCCCTTCACCGACGTCAAGGGACTTATCATGGGAGCCTAGAGATTTGTTTCAATGCTAGTACTCGAGAGCGACTCTTTACATCATGGCATACACAGCATACTATGACCACGCTCTCTGAACATAAAATTGTCTTAATTAATGCTCACTCTGCTTGAAGTGTCTTGCTCTATACTACATATCTGTGAGCACTGCTATCCAGCCATTCCCCTAGAGCTGTATGACACTTACGGGTTTAGCGCTTCCTCATGATCACCGTGCAGCTGTCTTCTCAAGCTATCTTTTATTAATTTAAAGCTGTAGTCCATTAGCTTTCAGTTACTAACTTAGACCAAGGTGGATTTGATGCCTGGGAGGACTAGGCTGTACACTATTATTATTATTATTATTATTATTATTATTATTAAACCCGTAGGGATTAAATAAAGCCTTCAGAATGAAAGGCAATCAAGTTCGACCCAAACAAGGGAAGGGTAGCTTTAATTCCTTGAATCAAGAGCCCTTTCCCAGCATCGAGATGCCTTCCCGACTTATAGGAAGCTGCAGAGTGGAGGAGCCCTCACCAGGGATATAACTTTGTAGAAAAGTTGCTTTATCAAGGTGAGGCCTCGACTGCTGCAGCAAAAGTTAACCTCGCCTGGGAACTATCCCAGTGGGCAAGCAGTGGGTCTCTCAGTGGTGGAAGCAAGCCTTGACACCAGTGGTGGACCACTGAGTAGTGGCAGCAAGACTACATCAGTGGTGGGCCCATTAACACCATCAATCATTGCCACAACTATAACAAACACCATAACCATTAACACTACCCATCAACTATAAGACATGTTAGTGTACCTGTTCCAGCCTTCCCTAAGACATTTTCAGTATGAAACGGTACTAAAGATTAAAGTATGAGTCAAGTTGTAACTTAGTGATAGCAGAGTAAAGAAATTGACAGGGTTAAGTAATGCGAAGAAATGCTACACCATGTGATATCTTCCCTCTGCGTTATTCTTAAATCGCAACTCATCCCAGCTTGCACTCTTTCTCACTCACTGTGTTGTGAGACTCATTTACGTCTTAATTTCACAGTGTACTCCGACACAAACTCACTCATAATTATGCTCTTCAGTTCACAACGTACTCTCACACACAACTTCTTTGCACAGAAAAACAAGACAGCTAAATATTTCCAAACGATCTACATATGAAAAACTAAACATGAGGCCTTATAATTCTCTATAAAACAGTCAAACTGCAAAATATTTTTACATTATTAGGACTAATATCTGAAAACATAAATATAATTTAATTAAACAAAATAATCTAAAGAATGCTAGACAAAATATACTCAGAAAAAAATATTTTATTGTCTCTTAAATCTTTATCAAAACACATAACATTACTAATTTAATTGAGAAAAATAACTTTTAAAGTTAAAATGTGCAAATAAAAAATAAAAGTGAGTAGATCCGGGAGGATCATTCTGCAATAATCATTGTATTTCTTACTGTACAATAATGGCTTTATATAGAGGGGTAAACTATTACGACATATAACTAACTGTTTCTGAAGTTCTTTAGGTCGCAGATGGTGATGTAGAGGGCAAACACATCTTCAGCATCCCTCGTCATAAACACACATCCCAGTTGAGATGTTAAATAGCGCTACTTACAAATAAATTTATTCGTGAGGTTTCTCAGTTGTATACTAGTGTCTAAATAGCAAGTTCACCAAGTAAATATAGTCCGTCTCTTCCCCGTCTAAACTAAAAACGGTAGAGTCCAACTTGTGTAAGAGCTATGCTGTCGCGTATGGAGTGTCACAATACCATGGCCGTAACAATTCACTATTAACCCAGTTTGGAAAGGAAGCTTTTAACAACATTCGGGTCCATCATGGGCTATTATCATGACTGATAATAGTTCAATATGGATCGAAATGTTGCCTTAAGTTTAATCTCCTAAGTGCTTTTTAATTATGAACTGTCGCGTATTCTAGTACCTGCTACTCCCTTGGCTCAATCCATCAAGCACATATTTAATATATAAAATATTAAAAGTGAAGCATAAACTCAGTACCTACATGTAGCTAAGAAAATAAGGCACAGAGTTTATAGAAATACTTCTGAGAGTCCAAACAGCATGGTGTGACTAACTGTATACACAAATTAAACACAATACCGTGGCTGGAACAATTCACAACTAACTCAAAATACCTCGTCGTCTAAAGTGTGGGTTAGTTGTGAATTACAAGGCTACAGTTTGGTGCATCAGGTTAACACTACTTGTGCAGAATAAAATGGTGAGGACACAGTGTTGCAAGTGCTGCGGTGGTTAATTACTCGTCATTGGGTATATATTTACCAAGTGCGCTGAGTCAAATAATAAAGCTAAGTCACAAATATCGCAACTCGAAAGAAGTCCAGAGGCATGGCTACCCACCCAAGATAATTAAATTTACCGTAGTCATAATCAATTTTGGTTTAAAATACTTAATAACTTTTATCAAACAGTTATAATTTTTAAATCAACGGTCGCTTCCCACCAAGGCAAGGCGACCCAATGAAGAAAACATTCACCAATATTCACTCAATCGCCGTAATATATATAAAAAAATATATTAATCTCATTATATTCAGGCTGATTTTCGATGAGCTATTGGAACAATGAATTTATCTATTTGAAAAAATAATAAGTTTTATAAATCATGAGATGACCGCAGCGCCATCATAGGAATATGATAGTGCTTATGTTCTGTCTTAGGCTTAGTTTCTAGTGATAAAAACAATCACCTGATAAGAATGAGTAAACGTGGAAATAACGGCACGCTTGCATCAATGTTCAATTTTATTAATGTTGAGTTATTGTACAATGTGATACGTCCTACACAGCCTAGTTATACCCCTTACGTCATAGTTGCTAGTCTTTAACTGTGTGTCTGTTTCATGTTAATATGTCTGTCAGAGGGGCTGTCTAGCTCTTCTAGGAATAGTTTCTTGGGAACGTAATGTTTTGAGAACTGTGAATGTATAGCTGCTGAGCGTGCTGCAGCTGTTACTAGCTAGTCTAAGCCTCTAAGGCCAGTCCACATAGCTGTTACTTCTTGTTTAATGCATTACTACACAGCTGCTTGGTCTAGTCACAAGTGGTTACTGGAGAAGAATAAGTCACAATACCACGTCTAGAACAATTCACAACTAACCCACAAACTGGAAACGTCGTCTAGTTTCCATTTCCAATTTATGGGTTGATGGTGAATGGTTAGTGTAGCTTTACCAGCGTGTCAGGAGCAGCGGCGGTGTACCACAGAACAGTGATGAAGCAGCCAAGTGAAGTGGCATGAATAGTGACAAAGTGTACAGTAGTGACCGCTTCTTCCATGGCATTCTGGCACAGCGGAAGCATCAACAGAGCTGCACCGAGGCTTGCACTATACCAGTACACTTTATAATTCAAACAAAAGTGTGATATAATTATATATAATTAAAGAACAAACTACAATTAAAAGCCTACCACACAGAAAGCTACAGACTGACTGACCTTGGCAATGTGGTGTCAAACTTACATACTGGAAGGAGAAAAGAAAACATGTAGGTATATAATAGGCACGTTTATAAAACAACAAATGAAAGGGATATGCATATTAATGATATTTTTTAAAAAGATATTACACACATATACATATACATACATATAATATATATAATATATAATATATATATATATATATATATATATATATATATATATATATATATATATATATATATATATATATATATGAGTAGGGAGACAGATGACAGAAGAATCCAGAGGCACTCGTTACAAAGACCTCGACATGGTATACAACATCAATAGAGAAAATACTTGAGAATCACGGGTATTTACATAAAATGCAGAAAAGGATGACATGATCAGTGGTGGGACCATAGGTGGCCGCCGGCACTGGTGACAGCAGCAGCAGCAGCAGCAGCAGCAGCAGCAGCAGCGTGGAGCCAAAAGCTATCCACCTGCCTGGGGAGGGCAAGGACTACATGCCTTGTGTATTGTTTCAGCCAGGAGGCTCAAGCCACAACATAAACGCTACTACTTTGATGAGGCCAAGGGAAGCTACACCAGTCTCGTGCATGCAAAGGCAGGGAAGGTTGAGGATATATGCTATTAATGAACCTGGGAACGAGAGAAATGCTGAGTACTCAACAGTCGACTGAACAACAGTGTTCAATAAATAAGGAATATTGTCTTGCGTTAATTATAAGGAGTATTAGATGTGCCTAAAGTTAAATGTGAGATGACACAGGTGTTAAGAGTAACTTATTTGAACATAATACAGTGATCACGCCTGAAATAATGGGTTAAATTGGAGCTTTAATGCACAGTTAAAATGTCTGAGTAAGAGTTGTACAGCAGTGTTAAGGCTGAACAAGAAATGTTAGCACTGAATGCCTGGTGGGTAAATGGTACACATGACACAATGCAGTGGTGGTAGTAATAGAGGGTTTAGGTAGCAAAATATATATAAAAATAAAAAAGATCCTAAAATTGAAGATGCTGCATTGATAAAATGGAAGGTTCAGAGTAAAATGTGATAATGTAATAGAAAATGGGAGGTATGTTATGGCAATAAAGGACAAAGTTTTGATTAAAAAAGATACTGTCGTTTCAAAATAAAAGATACTGCAGTGATTATATGAAAGATAATGCATTGGTAAAGTTTAAAGATATTGCACTGATAAAACAAAAAATAATGCAGTGGCAAAATACACGATACTTTACTGATAAAACAACATAATGCAGTGGTAAACAAAAATATACTGACTGCTAAAAATAGTAGATATCCAGCTGTAAAATAAGACACCCTATCACCTAAATAAAAGAAAGCAGGGTAGCTGAGACGAGTAAGTCATTTTACAGCAGGAGAGCAAGACTATGACCACTGTTAAACTGGAGGTAATACATATACACTCTCGAGTGGGAGGATGAACACGCCTCACCCTGACAACACAACGGAGAAACCAAACAGAAAACATATTTTGAATAAGTAGGAATGTATAAATAGTTTATTTAAGTGTGATATGGGTAATGATGTGAAAAAATGTGTGATGTGGTGGATAACTGAGTGAGGATTTGATGTTAGAGATTCTGCATATACTTTAATGTAAATATGGTGAGATGCTACACATAATAGATAATAAATATATGATAAATATATATTAAAGTGGTAATGTAAAATGAGATTACTTATTATAATGAGATGGAATACAATTAAATAATACATATTAGTGAATAACAATGCTCATCCTCATGTATATTGAGGAAGTACAATATCAATAACAGAATATGAAAAAAAAATTAATAGTTAAGAACAGTGAGAAAGAATATCATTACTGCATGATTTATTCCACGCACTACATATTAAATGTATGTATCACACACTGAGGAAGCCAATCAGTCGTCATATGAGGTATGCTGCAACAAGTTATTGGGAGAGGAAATCTGCAATGTAGAATCATGCGAAATGCTGCAAAATGGTTAAGCGGTACAATGGAAGATGGTTTAAAATAGGTAAATAGGAAATACTCAGAAATAATTAAACAGAAAATTATGTAAAACTATTAAATAGCAAATGCTGATGATTGGTCAGACAGGATAGTCAAACTAGTTATGCTGAAGTTTCTATCCTGGTATTATGGGAAATACTGTGGATGGTTTTATACTCAACATGTCTACAAGAAAAAAATAAACGACAAACGCTGTATAGTGGTTAAATAAGTAATACTGAAAAAAACAGGCATGTGATTTAATATACTATTTAAATTCGGAGTCAACAAAGTCATTCAAGGTAATAGGCTGCAAGGGGGCGGGGGTTGATTGAGGGATACTAGATTGTTTACTTGGAGGATGTGGAGCAATTTTTCACTATTTGATGCTAGACTGATTACTTATTGTAATAAACTATTTGTTGCTACAGGGCTAGAATTATTGTGATAAGATATCTCTAGCTACAACAGTTAAGCTCTTGGTGTCCTGTTCTCACTGTTTAATATATCATAATTTTTCTATGCTTCCAGTAGCTATTGCACTTATTAACTCCTCTTGAATATGTTGTTTTGTCAGAAGAAGCATGACATTTTCTCTTGATGCGGATCTTAAGCATATGAAGACCCACTCATAGCAACATTTTGCCATGTAAATGAGGCTTCTCTCTGGCTTTCCGGTAAACTCCCCCCAAAAATAAACATCACATAATAAGACGTGATGGAAGGATTTGCACGCCACACCACAGAACAGTGTCCTAGGCTTCCTCTTGTAAAGCTTTCCATTGATCAACCACTATAGGAGATTCTAGGCTATGTTTAACTAGCTGATTCCTGGATTTTATATTTGTATAGAAGGTATTCTTCGTTCATTTGTGTCTGGCTGTACTAAACTTAAACATGAATAGTGTTTAATGCCTTCAATTTAGACTTATAAAATGTAAACATGAAGATGTAGTATTTATTAATTAGATGATGATATAATTAACTAGATAACGTATTATTAACTAGATAACTTACTAATTAACTATATGAAGTACTAATTAACATGCAAAGAGAGAGAGAGAACGGAGGGGTACGAGTACATATTTTAAAATACAAGCTGAAGTGGGAGAGAGGATTAGATGTTAAGAGAATATGAGTGTTTCAGAAAGTGTCAAGTATTAAGGTGACATGTTTACGGGAGATAAGGCACTTTTGTCACTGGCAACACATGTTGACGGAGAACTTGGGTACATCTGTTACTGACTAAATGAGACACAGACGTAACTAGAGAAATATGACCTACTACATTAATAGAGAAATGGAACATATATGTTACTACAGAAATGGAACACATGGTATTGGAGAGAGCTGGGAAGTTGAGCTATTAAAGAAATGGAGCACAGACGTAGAATATTTTGCATAGCTTATAACGAACTGTACACAACTGTTGTACAGAGATGAAGACCATTATCTAGGATAGAACATAACTGCTTTAAGGAGGCAGAAGACTTACTTGAAGAGAGGAAATGGTATGCATGAACTAGGGCAGCGAAACATATCTTTTGTGCCTCAATGGGACGAAACGCCATTGACATATGGAGAAAGAGAGTAAGATTTAAAGATATGAATCATTCTTATATTCGTGGGGTAGTGATAAGCCAGTAAGACTCATACAGCACCCTCTATCTCTCGGGCCAAGATTTTGGCTCAAGAAAAGGGAGATTAGCTATAATTCTGAGGTTCAAGAGCCCTTTACCAGAAAGAAGATAAACCCTAAGTGGTAGGGAGTTGATTATTTACTAAGGGTGATGGAATGTTATTTACTGATGTGGCTCACATTTTAAGGGGATGGAGGAATGCCCTTTCGAAGAAACTGACAACGAAGTTGAAGGAGATGGAGTAAAGCGAATCGATAGGAGAAACAGAGTTTAAGTAGATCACAGCCTGAAGGAGATATATCACAGCCTGCAAGGGATAGATCACAGCCTGCAAGGGATAGATCACAGCCTGAAGGGGATAGATCACAACCTGTAGGAGCTAGATCACAACCTGTAGGAGCTAGATCACTGCCCGTACGAGAGACATACAGCATGAAAGGGATAGATCACAGCCTGAAGAGGATAGATCACAGCCTGAAGAGGATAGATCACAGCCTGAAGGAGGTAGATCACAGCCTGAAGGAGGTAGATCACAGCCTGAAGGAGATATATCACAGCCTGCAAGGGATAGATCACAGCCTGAAGGGGATAGATCACAACCTGTAGGAGCTAGATCACTGCCCGTAGGAGAGACATACAGCATGAAAGGGATAGATCACAGCCTGAAGAGGATATATCACAGCCTGAAGGAGGTAGATCACAGCCTGAAGGAGGTAAATCACAGCCTGAAGGAGATAGATCACATCCTGAATGAGGTAAATCACAGCCTGAAGGAGGTAAATCACAGCCTGAAGGAGATATATCACAGCCTGCAAGGAATAGATCACAGCCTGAAGGGGATAGATCACAACCTGTAGGAGCTAGATCACTGCCCGTAGGAGAGACATACAGCATGAAAGGGATAGATCACAGCCTGAAGAGGAAAGATCACAGCCTGAAGAGGATAGATCACAGCCTGAAGAGGATAGATCACAGCCTGAAGAGGATAGATCACAGCCTGAAGGAGGTAGATCACAGCCTGAAGGAGGTAAATCACAGCCTGAAGGAGATATATCACAGCCTGCAAGGGATAGATCACAGCCTGCAAGGGGATAGATCACAGCCTGTAGGAGATAGATCACGGCCTGTAGGAGACAGATACAGCATGAAAGGGATAGATCACAGCCTGAAGAGGATAGATCACAGCCTGAAAAGGATAGATCACAGCCTGAAGGAGATAGATCACAGCCTGTAAGGGATAGATCACAGCCTGAATAAAATAGAGTACAACCTGGAGAAAACAGATCACAGCCTATAAGAGATAGATCACTGCCTGAAGGGGATAGATCACTGCCTGAAGGGGATAGATCACTGCCTGAAGGGGATAGATCACAGCCTGAAGGGGATAGATCACAACCTGTAGGAAATATATTACAACCTGTAGAAAATAGATTACAACCTGTAAGGAATAGATCACAGCCTATAGAAAATATATCACAGTCTGTAGCAAATAGATCACAGCCTGTAAGGGATAGATCACAACCTGTAGGAAATAAATCACAGCCTGTATGGGATAGAAGACAACCAGTAGGGGATAAAACAGTCTGTAGGGGATTGATCAAAGCCTGTAGATAGATCACAGCCTACAGGGAATAGATCACAGCCTGTAGTGGATAGATCACAGCCTGTAGTGGATGGATCACAATCTGTAGTGAAACGACAACAACTTGTAGGGGAAAGAACACAGCCTGTAGGGAATAACTCACAACCTGTAAAGGATACATCACAGCCTGTAAGGGCTACATCACAGCCTGTATGGGATAGACTCCGACAGAGCACACGTATTGAGAGAGGAAAGCAAGACAGGACAGACCAAACAATTTAGAAAATAGTCTCTTGTAGAATATGATGGTATCCCATGCAAACACAGTGTAGGTCCCTGTAAAATATGATGGTATCCATGTAAACACAGCATGGGTTCTTGTAGAATATGATGGTACTCGTGTAAACAGTGTAGGTTCCTGTATAATATGATGGTACCCATGTAAACACGGTGTAGGTTCTTGTAGAATATGATGGTACCCTTGGAAACTGTGTAGGCTCCTGTACAATACGATTGTACCCTGGTACCCATGAAAACAGTGTAGGTTACAGTAGAAAAATACAAATCGTAGAAATAAAAAAAAGTATTTACACTTGTATTTTTAATGTATATACGCTCATTTTTTTCGGTCATGTATAGCATGTGTTAGCCACTTGATTAATGACAAAGTATTATAAAGCATTGTTTCTTGTTATCTTAGAATGGGTAATCGTGATGTATTATTTTCTGAATGAAGACTGTCATTAAGTTTGTATTTGCTAATACTTACATTGTCACCTATCAATCTTCGCCTTTAAAAACAATAAATTTAGCTCTAGTCAGGTGTCGTAGTATAGGCACAAGCTTTCTTCCTTGCCTTCGTTTACTGCCTTAATACACATTATTATTTATTCATAGTGCTTTCGTCTTCATTTGTTTCATCTAAATATATGTTCAGTTATGTTTCCCATATATTTCACTTGCTTTCACAATATCTGACGCTCAAGGGCTATTGTAACGTTGCTGCTTAACACCTGTTTCATATTCACAATACAAGAAAATTTCAAGTTATTCAGCAGGTTAGTTTACCCTTGACGCTAACACTTTGGTCAGGTTACGTAATATTCGTCAGGAAACAGAACAAGTGTTTCCTGACGCGGGTTTTAATCATATCATGACCCGCCACTAGAGGTTTTGGTCATCTAACCGAGGCCTTCCGCTGGCTTACCGGTTCATCCTTTAAAAATTAAAGATTCGTTAGAGAGAGAGAGAGAAAGGAAGACACACACACACAGTGTTAGGCTATCCATACATAGATTAAGAAGAGGTACGATAAAGCTCTTGGAGCACAGAGAGAGTGGACCTAGTAACGACTAGCAAAGAGGCGGGGCCAACAGCTACGAATCGACCCCTGCAACCGAAAACAGGTGAGTACAGACAAAAACCTTTGTTGATTAGCTTCCAACGTTCAACACTATGTATCTTACAAGATATGTATTATTACTGGAGTGTGGGGGTACCAATTTGCCATTTTATTTTTGGAATGATTGTAACTATGTATAAAACGTGTAGATGATTCATTACCTTTGTAACTTGTTAGTTCATTACCTTTGTAACTTGCTCAGCTATCAAAACTTTGGGGTCCAGTCCCTGGACCCATTATGTACCTCTGTAATCCTTTGACTACCGCCCACACCATGGGTATGGGGTGCATAATAAAGATATTAAACTAACTGTGGTATGTATTCCATTAAATATCTTGAGTTTGCCTGATGCTTCTTATATAAAGATGTTACCTCTAAGTTAAAGATGTGTTGTTGCAATATTTACCCATTCACTAACATACTGGTACTTAATGTATCTGGAACTGTTGGATTCCGAGATATAACTGGAGAATGCCTCTTCTGGTGGGCTTCAAACTTAGTAGGTGTGTTTTTCACAAAGGAAAGTTTGCAATTATTCTGGGTTGTGTAAGTTTAAAATTTGCCGATTTTATGAAAGAAATTGTTTTTATGCAATATCTGGAGAATGCTTCTTCTCGACTTTAAACCTTAAATGCTGGTTTATTTTACTTAGAGAAAGGTTTAAATGTATCTTAGAATCTGTAGGTGCTAATTTGCCAATTTTACTGACGAAATTAGGGAAATTGTAATACTGATTTTCGTGGATAATTTATGGTCGCTTTAACTATAATTTTTCAAGAAGTGGAGGGGTAAGCCAGTGGAAGGCCTCGGTCAGATGACCAACAGATCCAGTAGCAGGTCATCACTAAGACCCGCGTCAGGAAACACTTGACCTATTTCCTGATAAACCTTACCTAACCTGCTGTGGTATTTTGTTCAAAGGAAATCTCGTATTGTTATTGGGCTAGGCAAGTCCTAATTTGTTAATTATATAAACCAATCGGGATACTGATTTGTGCCATAACTAGAAGAACACTTTCTTTAATTGGCTTTAAACGTTCAAGGCTGGTGTATCTTACAGAGTGGAAGGTTCGAATTACTTTGGATTGTGTGGGTGCCAATTTGCAATTTCTCGAGGAAACTGGCAATTGGTGTACGATAAATTGTAAATGCTTCTTCTGACTGGCTTCAGATCTTCAACACTGATATTTAACCATTTCAGAAAATTAGATGGCGCCAAGGCCACCAGGATACACACTTACCAAAGTTAATGGGGGTCCTACACTCGTAACACCCCTCCAATAATATTCATGCAGTAACTCACTTTACTCTGGATTTAAAGGTTTCGTACATCACTTATCAGGATACACTATAAAAATGCTACTTTAGAAAATTGCAAAGGAGTTAAATATTCTTGATTCATTGGCACACAATTCTAGAATTTAATAAATTACATCAGAGCTTTATCATTTATGGATCCATGCCTCCCCGTTATTATGTGAAAAAAGAGGTACAAGGAGCCCACAGGTGAAGCCTCGCAAAGCCCTGTCCAGAAGCCACGCTTCACAACACCTAGCCAGCTAACTGGTATGTGTGTATACTCACCTAATTGTGGTTGCAGGAGTCGATTCACAGCTCCTGGCCCCGCCTCTTCACTGGTCGCTACTAGGTCACTTTCCCTGCTCCATGAGCTTTATCATACCCCTTCTTAAAGCTAAGTATGGATCCTGGCTCCACTACCTCATTTTCCAGACTATTCCACTTCCTGACAATTCTATGACTGAAGAAATACTTCCTAGCATCCCTGTGACTCATCTGAGTCTTCAACTTCCAATTGTGACACCTTGTTGCTGTGTCCCATCTCTGTCCACCTTGTCGATTCCTTTCAGTATTTTCTATATCGTTATCATATCCCCCCTCTCTCTCCTGTCCTCCAGTGTCGTCAGATCGATTTACTTTAACCTCTCCTCGTAGGGCATGCACCTTAGGTCCGGGACTTGTCTCGTTGCAAACCTTTGCACTTTTTCTAATTTCCTGACGTGCTTGGCCGGTTGTGGGTTCCAAACTGGTGCTGCATACTCCAATATGGGCCTGACGTACATGGTGTACAGGGTCCTGAACGATTCCCTACTGAGATGTCGGAATGCTATTCTTAGGTTTGCTAGGAGCCCATATGCTGCAGCAGTTATTTGGTTGATGTGTGCCTCAGGAGATGTGCTCGATATTATACTCACCCCAAGATCCTTTTCCTTGAGTGAGGTTTGTAGTCATTGGCCCCCTAGACTGTACTCTGTCTGTAGTCTTATTTGCCCTTCCCCAATCTTCATGACTTTGCACTTGGTGGGGTTGAACTCCAGGAGTCAGTTTCTGGACCAGGCCCGTAGCCTGTTCAGATCCCTTTGTAGTCCTGCCTGGTCCTCCTCCGACTGAATTCTCCTCATTAACTTCACATCGTCTGCAAACAGGGACACTTCTGAGTTTATTCCTTCCGTCATGTCATTCACATATACCAGAAACAGCACCGGTCCTAGGACTGACCCCTGTGGAACCCCGCTCGTCACAGGCGCCCACTCTGAAACCTCGTCACGTACCATGACTTGCTGATGTCTTCCCGTCAGGTATTCTCTGATCCACTGCAGTGCCTTCCCTGTTATACCTGCCTGGTCCTCCAGCTTTTGCACTAATCTCTTGTGAGGAACTGTGTGGAAAGAAGACTTCTTACAGTCCAAGAAAATGCAGTCTACCCACCCCTCTCTCTTTTGTCTTACTGCTGTCACCTTGTCATAGAACTCCAGTAGGTTTGTGACACAGGATTTCCCGTCCCTAAATTCGTGCGGGTTGTCGTTGATGTGAGTGTACTCACCTATTTGTACTCACCTATTTGTGGTTGCAGGGGTCGATTCATAGCTCCTGGCCCCGCCTCTTCACTGATTGCTACTAGGTCCTCTCTCTCCCTGCTCCATGAGCTTTATCAAACCTCGTCTTAAAACTATGTATGGTTTCTGCCTCCACTACGTCACTTTCTAGGCTATTCCACTTCCTGACAACTCTATGACTGAAGAAATACTTCCTAACATCTCTTTGACTCATAGGAGTCTTCAACTTCCAATTGTGACCCCTTGTTTCTGTGTCCCCTCTCTGGAACATCTTGTCTCTGTCCACCTTATCTATTCCTCGCAGTATTTTATATGTCGTTATCATGTCTTCCCTAACCCTCCTGTCCTCTAGTGTCGTCAGGCCGATTTCCCTTAACCTTTCTTCGTAGGACAATTCCCTTAGCTCTGGGACTAGTCTTGTTGCAAACCTTTGCACTTTCTCTAGTTTCTTGACATGCTTGACCAGGTGTGTGCATGTGCGTGCGTGTGTTTACCTGGAGAGGGTTTCGGGGGTCAACGCCCCAGCGGCTCGGTCTGAGACCAGGCCTCGTGGTGGATCAGGGTCTGATCAACACAGGCTGTTACTGCTGGCCACACGCAAACTGACGTACGAACCACAGCTCAAGGTGTGTGTTTATTTTCAACATTACTGGACTACCAGCTCATCACAGCTACTTCCATGTCTCCTTTAAACACTACAAGCATCAACTACACTGTTCACTACAAGCATCAACTACACTGTTCACTACAAGCATCAACTACACTGTTCACTACAAGCATCAACTACACTGTTCACTACAAGCATCAACTACACTGTTCACTACAAGCATCAACTACACTGTTCACTGCAAGCATCAACTACACTGTTCACTACAAGCATCAACTACACTGCCAAATGAGATGTTCACAATATCGCTGTCACACAACATATGCTCGTGTTCTCTCACACAGGACCACAACATATGCTCGTGTTCTCTCACACAGGACCACAACATATGCGCGTGTTCTCTCACACAGGACCACAACATATGCTCGTGTTCTCTCACACAGGAACACAACATATGCGCGTGTTCTCTCACACAGGACCACAATATATGCGCGTGTTCTCTCACACAGGACCACAACATATGCTCGTGTTCTCTCACACAAGACCACAACATATGCGCGTGTTCTCTCACACAGGACCACAACATATGCTCGTGTTCTCTCACACAGGACCACAACATATGCGCGTGTTCTCTCACACAGGAACACAACATATGCGCGTGTTCTCTCACACAGGACCACAACATATGCGCGTGTTCTCTCACACAGGACCACAACATATGCTCGTGTTCTCTCACACAGGACCACAACATATGCGCGTGTTCTCTCACACAGGACCACAACATATGCTCGTGTTCTCTCACACAGGACCACAACATATGTGCGTGTTCTCTCACACAGGAGCACAAAGGATATACAAACATACATGCAATGTAAATATATTCATTTGCACTGAAACATCCTTTCATCATACACAGACAAATATACACGTAACAAAACACAACGGAATACATAAATACATAGTTATATTTACAGATATTCCGGTAGACTCCCTTTCCCTCTCATACGCACGCGTGCGCGTGCACACACACACACACATATATACACACACACACACAACTGGAAGTTGAAAACTCAAGATTAGTCACAGGGATGTTAGAAAGTATTTCTTCAGTCACAGAGTTGTCAAGAACTGGAACACTCTGAAGAGTGATGTAGTGGAGGCAGGATCCATACATAGCTTTAGGAATAGGTACGATAAAGTTCTTGGTGCAGGGAGAGAATGGACCTAATAACGACCAGCGAAGAGGCGGTACCAGGAGCTAAGACTCGACCCCTGCAATCACAAATAGGTGAGCGCGCACACAATCCACAGCACCAGAGCCTCGACCCCTGCAACTAATGTGTGAATACATACACGACCCTCCCCCACACATCTGCGTATTCTTGCGTCATGAAAGGTAAACGTTCTAATGTCAACGTTTCCTATTTTTTTTTCAGATACCTCATTGCCAGACATATCGAGGCCTGTTTTTCTAATCTGCTTATTTATGGTTAAATGTGCGTTTTTATGTTTACGTAACCTAACTTAACCCAATCCAACCTAACCTAAATTAACTTTATTAAATACAATCAACATAAAACTGAAAAACGTTGAAAAAATAATGTTCTGTCAAACGTCAAAGACTGACGTCATGAGGCTGGGTTACCTACACAGACATTACATAACTAGAAACTTTACAAATATGGCAAACTAAACACCAGAGAAGGGACGCCACAAGCATAATCCTGCTCCCGTAGTTTCAAAAATGTAATTGCACAGAGGCATTGAGATACCAGCACCTTTCTTATCATTTTGTATTATCAGCTACCAGCCTACAGCAACTTCATAACTATCTTGTATTATCAGCTACCAGCCTACAGCAACTTCATAACTATCTTGTATCATCAGCTACCAGTCTACAGCAACTTCATAACTATCTTGTATCATCAGCTACCAGCCTACAGCAACTTCATAACTATCTTGTATTATCAGCTACCAGCCTACAGCAACTTCATAACTATCTTGTATCATCAGCTACCAGTCTACAGCAACTTCATAACTATCTTGTATTATCAGCTACCAGTCTACAGCAACTTCATAACTATCTTGTATCATCAGCTACCAGTCTACAACAACTTCATAACTATCTTGTATCATCAGCTACCAGCCTACAACAACTTCATAACTATCTTGTATTATCAGCTACCAGCCTACAACAACTTCATAACTATCTTGTATCATCAGCTACCAGCCTACAACAACTTCATAACTATCTTGTATTATCAGCTACCAGCCTACAACAACTTCATAACTATCTTGTATCATCAGCTACCAGCCTACAACAACTTCATAACTATCTTGTATTATCAGCTACCAGTCTACAGCAACTTTATAACTATCTTGTATCATCAGCTACCAGCCTACAACAACTTCATAACTATCTTGTATTATCAGCTACCACCCTACAGCAACTTCATAACTATCTTGTATCATCAGCTACAAGCCTACAACAACTTCATAACTATCTTGTATTATCAGCTACCAGCCTACAGCAACTTCATAACTATCTTGTATCATCAGCTACCAGCCTACAACAACTTCATAACTATCTTGTATTATCAGCTACCAGCCTACAGCAACTTCATAACTATCTTGTATTATCAGCTACCAGCCTACAGCAACTTCATAACTATCTTGTATTATCAGCTACCAGTCTACAGCAACTTTATAACTATCTTGTATCATCAGCTACCAGCCTACAACAACTTCATAACTATCTTGTATTATCAGCTACCAGCCTACAACAACTTCATAACTATCTTGTATCATCAGCTACCAGCCTACAACAACTTCATAACTATCTTGTATCATCAGCTACCAGCCTACAACAACTTCATAACTATCTTGTATCATCAGCTACCAGCCTACAGCAACTTCATAACTATCTTGTATCATCAGCTACCAGCCTACAACAACTTCATAACTATCTTGTATTATCAGCTACAAGCCTACAACAACTTCATAACTATCTTGTATCATCAGCTACCAGCCTACAACAACTTCATAACTATCTTGTATTATCAGCTACCAGCCTACAATAACTTCATAACTATCTTGTATCATCAGCTACCAGCCTACAGCAACTTCATAACTATCTTGTATTATCAGCTACCAGCCTACAGCAACTTCATAACTATCTTGTATTATCAGCTACAAGCCTACAACAACTTCATAACTATCTTGTATCATCAGCTACCAGCCTACAACAACTTCATAACTATCTTGTATTATCAGCTACCAGCCTACAATAACTTCATAACTATCTTGTATCATCAGCTACCAGCCTACAGCAACTTCATAACTATCTTGTATTATCAGCTACCAGCCTACAGCAACTTCATAACTATCTTGTATTATCAGCTACCAGCCTACAGCAACTTCATAACTATCTTGTATTATCAGCTACCAGCCTACAGCAACTTCATAACTATCTTGTATCATCAGCTACCAGCCTACAGCAACTTCATAACTATCTTGTATCATCAGCTACCAGCCTACAACAACTTCATAACTATCTTGTATTATCAGCTACCAGCCTACAACAACTTCATAACTATCTTGTATCATCAGCTACCAGCCTACAGCAACTTCATAACTATCTTGTATTATCAGCTACCAGCCTACAGCAACTTCATAACTATCTTGTATCATCAGCTACGAGCCTACAGCAACTTCATAACTATCTTGTATTATCAGCTACCAGCCTACAACAACTTCATAACTATCTTGTATCATCAGCTACCAGCCTACAGCAACTTCATAACTATCTTGTATTATCAGCTACCAGCCTACAGCAACTTCATAACTATCTTGTATTATCAGCTACAAGCCTACAACAACTTCATAACTATCTTGTATCTTCAGCTACCAGCCTACAGCAACTTCATAACTATCTTGTATTATCAGCTACCAGCCTACAACAACTTCATAACTATCTTGTATCATCAGCTACCAGCCTACAGCAACTTCATAACTATCTTGTATTATCAGCTACCAGCCTACAGCAACTTCATAACTATCTTGTATTATCAGCTACCAGCCTACAGCAACTTCATAACTATCTTGTATTATCAGCTACCAGCCTACAGCAACTTCATAACTATCTTGTATTATCAGCTACAAGCCTACAACAACTTCATAACTATCTTGTATCATCAGCTACCAGCCTACAACAACTTCATAACTATCTTGTATTATCAGCTACCAGCCTACAACAACTTCATAACTATCTTGTATCATCAGCTACCAGCCTACAGCAACTTCATAACTATCTTGTATTATCAGCTACCAGCCTACAGCAACTTCATAACTATCTTGTATATCAGCTACCAGCCTACAACAACTTCATAACTATCTTGTATATCAGCTACCAGCCTACACAACTTCATAACTATCTTGTATTATCAGCTACCAGCCTACAGCAACTTCATAACTATCTTGTATTATCAGCTACCAGCCTACAGCAACTTCATAACTATCTTGTATATCAGCTACCAGCCTACAAACTTCATAACTATCTTGTATCATCAGTACCAGCCTACAACAACTTCATAACTATCTTGTATTATCAGCTACAGCCTACACAACTTCATAACTATCTTGTATATCAGCTACCAGCCTACACAACTTCATAACTATCTTGTATATCAGCTACAGCCTACAGCAACTTCATAACTATCTTGTATTATCAGCTACCAGCCTACAGCAACTTCATAACTATCTTGTATTATCAGCTACCAGCCTACAGCACTTCATAACTATCTTGTATCATCAGCTACCAGCCTACAGCAACTTCATAACTATCTTGTATCATCAGCTACCAGCCTACAGCAACTTCATAACTATCTTGTATCATCAGCTACCAGCCTACAGCAACTTCATAACTATCTTGTATCATCAGCTACCAGCCTACAGCAACTTCATAACTATCTTGTATATCAGCTACCAGCCTACAGCAACTTCATAACTATCTTGTATCATCAGCTACCAGCCTACACAACTTCATAACTATCTTGTATATCAGCTACCAGCCTACAGCAACTTCATAACTATCTTGTATCATCAGCTACCAGCCTACACAACTTCATAACTATCTTGTATTATCAGCTACCAGCCTACACAACTTCATAACTATCTTGTATCATCAGCTACCAGCCTACACAACTTCATAACTATCTTGTATCATCAGCTACCAGCCTACACAACTTCATAACTATCTTGTATTATCAGCTACCACCTACAGACAACTTCATAACTATCTTGTATTATCAGCTACCAGCCTACAGCAACTTCATAACTATCTTGTATTATCAGCTACAAGCCTACAACAACTTCATAACTATCTTGTATCATCAGCTACCAGCCTACAACAACTTCATAACTATCTTGTATTATCAGCTACCAGCCTACAACAACTTCATAACTATCTTGTATCATCAGCTACCAGCCTACAGCAACTTCATAACTATCTTGTATTATCAGCTACCAGCCTACAGCAACTTCATAACTATCTTGTATTATCAGCTACCAGCCTACAACAACTTCATAACTATCTTGTATCATCAGCTACCAGCCTACAGCAACTTCATAACTATCTTGTATTATCAGCTACCAGCCTACAGCAACTTCATAACTATCTTGTATTATCAGCTACCAGCCTACAGCAACTTCATAACTATCTTGTATTATCAGCTACCAGCCTACAGCAACTTCATAACTATCTTGTATCATCAGCTACCAGCCTACAACAACTTCATAACTATCTTGTATTATCAGCTACCAGCCTACAGCAACTTCATAACTATCTTGTATTATCAGCTACCAGCCTACAGCAACTTCATAACTATCTTGTATCATCAGCTACAAGCCTACAGCAACTTCATAACTATCTTGTATTATCAGCTACCAGCCTACAACAACTTCATAACTATCTTGTATTATCAGCTACCAGCCTACAACTTCATAACTATCTTGTATCATCAGCTACCAGCCTACAGCAACTTCATAACTATCTTGTATTATCAGCTACCAGCCTACAGCAACTTCATAACTATCTTGTATCATCAGCTACAAGCCTACAGCAACTTCATAACTATCTTGTATTATCAGCTACCAGCCTACAACAACTTCATAACTATCTTGTATTATCAGCTACCAGCCTACAACTTCATAACTATCTTGTATCATCAGCTACCAGCCTACAGCAACTTCATAACTATCTTGTATTATCAGCTACCAGCCTACAGCAACTTCATAACTATCTTGTATTATCAGCTACCAGCCTACAGCAACTTCATAACTATCTTGTATTATCAGCTACCAGCCTACAGCAACTTCATAACTATCTTGTATCATCAGCTACCAGCCTACAACTTCATAACTATCTTGTATCATCAGCTACCAGCCTACAGCAACTTCATAACTATCTTGTATCATCAGCTACCAGCCTACAACAACTTCATAACTATCTTGTATTATCAGCTACCAGCCTACAACAACTTCATAACTATCTTGTATCATCAGCTACCAGCCTACAGCAACTTCATAACTATCTTGTATTATCAGCTACCAGCCTACATCAACTTCATAACTATCTTGTATCATCAGCTACCAGCCTACAGCAACTTCATAACTATCTTGTATTATCAGCTACCAGCCTACAACAACTTCATAACTATCTTGTATCATCAGCTACCAGCCTACATCAACTTCATAACTATCTTGTATCATCAGCTACCAGCCTACAGCAACTTCATAACTATCTTGTATTATCAGCTACCAGCCTACAGCAACTTCATAACTATCTTGTATCATCAGCTACCAGCCTACAGCAACTTCATAACTATCTTGTATCATCAGCTACCAGCCTACAGCAACTTCATAACTATCTTGTATTATCAGCTACCAGCCTACAGCAACTTCATAACTATCTTGTATTATCAGCTACCAGCCTACAGCAACTTCATAACTATCTTGTATTATCAGCTACCAGCCTACAGCAACTTCATAACTATCTTGTATCATCAGCTACCAGCCTACAACAACTTCATAACTATCTTGTATTATCAGCTACCAGCCTACAACAACTTCATAACTATCTTGTATCATCAGCTACCAGCCTACAGCAACTTCATAACTATCTTGTATCATCAGCTACCAGCCTACAGCAACTTCATAACTATCTTGTATCATCAGCTACAAGCCTCTCTTACAGGCACACTGGCAAGAAATGTACGTTAACCTGTTAGTTAAGCGAACCCGTGAACGTGTTAGAATTTAGCTTGTGTTAATTGTGTTTGTTCTTCAGTCCCAATACTGTTGTTACTTATAATTTAACAACTTTAATAATGCAATACAGCATCATATAATATATGCAGTTCCTAAAATTAACCTGAAAATTAAAAAAAAATCCTATGTTCAAGTAAAATTAACTGGGAATGTTGATTGTGTTTTATTGGTATCCATTGAGATCATTACTCATGTCCCTCAAGACCGTTAGTGGTATCCCTCCTGACCGTCAGTAGTATCCTTCATGATCGTTAGTTTCTTATGACCGTTATTGCCATCCCTTATGACCATTTGTGGTGTTTATAGACTGGTGTGTATATCCATAAATACGAGTACCATTACTGGTATCCCTCAAGACCGTTATTAATATCACTCAAGACCGGTTTTCTCACGGTTACTGGCGTTCTCAAGACCGTTATTGGTATCCCTCAAGACTGAAAATTGACATTTATTAAAATCGCTAGTAACCTTCACCACACCCGTTATAGATACATATCAGGACAGTCAGGATCAATAAAACTAAAACTCACATCAACGAGTCTTCATTTATCCCATCAATTATTGTGAAATAAGATACATAAAAATGATAATACATGTAAGTATGCAAATTAAAATTCACTGCGTTTTGACTGTCACTTCGAAATTCCACGAAGCTATTGGCGGACAGAGGACCGAGCTTCCACAAGTCATTGTCCTGAATGACCCACACGGCTTTAGTAGTTCACCGAAGTATAAATAAGTTAAGACGAGAAAGATCGAAGTCGGAACTACTTAAATGTTCATTGAACATGCTATTAATCGTGCCACCACGGATACCAGTAAATATTTGAACCGGATGCTTCACCGGTCCAACTTGTTTGTAGCAGACACTGACTGTTGCAGTCCAACCTGTTTGTAGCAGACACTGACTGTTGAAGTCCAACCTGTTTGTAGCAGACACTGACTGTTGCAGTCCAACCTGTTTGTAGCAGACACTGACTGTTGCAGTCCAACCTGTTTGTAGCAGACACTGTTGCAGTCCAACCTGTTTGTAGCTGGCACTGTTGCAGTCCAACCTGTTTGTAGCTGGCACTGACTGTGGCAGTCCAACCTGTTTGTAGCTGGCACTGACTGTTGCAGTCCAACCTGTTTGTAGCAGACACTGACTGTTGCAGTCCAACCTGTTTGTAGCAGACACTGACTGTTGCAGTCCAACCTGTTTGTAGCAGACACTGACTGTTGCAGTCCAACCTGTTTGTAGCAGACACTGACTGTTGCAGTCCAACCTGTTTGTAGCAGACACTGACTGTTGCAGTCCAACCTGTTTGTAGCAGACACTGACTGTTGCAGTCCAACCTGTTTGTAGCAGACACTGACTGTCGCAGTCCAACCTGTTTGTAGCAGACACTGACTGTTGCAGTCCAACCTGTTTGTAGCAGACACTGACTGTTGCAGTCCAACCTGTTTGTAGCAGACACTGACTGTTGCAGTCCAACCTGTTTGTAGCAGACACTGACTGTTGCAGTCCAACCTGTTTGTAGCAGACACTGACTGTTGCAGTCCAGTTTGCTTGTTTCAGATACTGACTGTTGCAGTCCAACCTGCTTATGTCAGGTACTGACTGTTGCAGTCCAACCTGCTTATGTCAGGTACTAACTGTTGCAGTCCAACCTGCTTATGTCAGGTACTGACTGTTGCAGTCCAACCTGCTTATGTCAGGTACTGACTGTTGCAGTCCAACCTGCTTATGTCAGGTACTGACTGGCGACTTACACATTCAACAGCCATTCAGCTCTGTTTATCTGGCACTTGGTCTGCTACACTCCTCCATCCTTTCAAGTAAATGTCTTGGTGATGAAGGGCTCTTGATCCAAATAATTTCAGCTACCTCCCTGTTCCTTGGATCAAGTCTGGTTACTGACCATAATAATAATAATAATAATAATAATAATAATAATAATAATAATTATAATAAAAATTTCCATTGCAAACTGAAATTTAATTATATGTGAGTGTGAGTCAGAGATTTTAGAAGTGTGTGTTATTAGTTTAGTGTTATGTTAGCTTAGTGTGCGTCATGTTAGCTTAGTGTGCGTCATGTTAGCTTAGTGTGCGTCATGTTAGCTTAGTGTGCCTCACGTGTTTCTGACATCCAATAAGCTATGAAGTTGACATATTACAAAATTTATGTGTGCATAAAAGTTGATGTTTAATGACGAACGAAATTACAAACAATTAGCAAAAATAATAAAAGTGAGTGACTACGACAGCGGCCATTTTATGCGATTTGCAAGTTTAAATGTAATCTTTGTTTTTTACCATTAGAACAGAAAGCCAGAAAAAATATTAATTAAATAACTAACCTTTTTTACAAAGGGATAACAGTGACTGACATTTGGAAAATTTATAACCATCACGCTGGACATTTATAAAATTTGATCCAATGGATCTGTCATTTTGACTAGAAAATCCATTATTCACGTCTGTCTGTCTATCTGTTCCTGCTCTCTCTCTCTCTCTCTCTCTCTCTCTCTCGTGAATGTTACTAGCTCTCGATTTTTTTCTCATAGCTCATTAACTTCAATTCAAGCAACAATCTTAGTGCACTCCATTGTACTTTCTTGATTATTCGGTTTTACTAGGCGAGGGCCTCACATAGACGCAACATACTTATGAATGCGCCGCACATAAACTTAAGTGTATTTTGAACGAGTCTGACTAGGTTTCTAAATGCCTACAAGGCCATGTACTCTCCTTGCAATTTTAGTTTGTAATGGCATAGGGAGTGGTTTCCTATGACTCTGTTATGTTTATGTTCTCTTCATGAAGCAGGGTTGGGGTAATGGTCGTTCCTAGTTTTTTTTTCTTTACTGTGCGGGGGAGAGGGTGGGATGGTGTAGGAGCAAGAGAGTCAAGCCTCAACTTCTGCCCCCGCCTTTCTACTGGCCACAACTGAATTTCCCCTCTCTTGACTGAGACATCATAGCCATTCTTAAAACTATGTATGGAGCCCACTTTTGCCACTTCGCTGTCTAGTTCATTCCACTTCCTCACCACTCTAAGGCTGAAAAAATATTTCCTAACATCCCTGCGTGTTTAACTTCCAGCTAAGACCTGCCTCTAGAACAAACTTGTCCTATCCACGCTATCAATCCATCTGAGTATTTTGTACCATATTAGTATATACAATACTGGCAACAGTTTGGTAGTTTTATTGACGAGACGTTTCGCCGGCGCAGTAAGCTTCTTCAGTCGAAATACAGATACAAAAGAAGTGGAGATGTAGATATGAGATCAGTCCCTCAGCCTGGAGAAGTAAGTCTGACGGGGTCAGTCCCTCAGCCTTGGTATGTTCAGCTCTATATCTTCGAAGACTGAAGCTGAAGCATGAGAAAACAGCCTTTTATGCTGCCAGAAATAATGCAAGAGAGGATGGCGTCACAGTAGGCGGGGCCCTCTAGTGGTAAACCACAGGAATTGAGAACTGCAGCAAGCCTGCTGACCCATGACAGGCAGATCTTCAAATCTAATTCTTCTCATTCATAACTTCTCTAATGTCATTAGGTCTGGCTCCTTTAGCCTCTCACAGCTCATACCCCTAAACTCTGCGATGACTAGTTTCGTTGCAAACCTTTGCACTTGGTCTAGTTTCCCAACATGTTTTATCAAATGAGGTTTACATGCTGGTGTTGCATACTCGATGGGCCTGACAAAAGCCGTATATTGTGTGATGATGACGCCTTTTTGAGGTTCCTGAAAGATACCCTTGAATTTGTCAAGTCTCACATTTGTTGAGGGACTATTCGGTTAATATCTGCCTAAAGCTCTATGGTCGGAACTATGCTCACCCTGAGGGTATTTTCTTTCTGAAAGGGAGGGAGGTAGGTTAGGTAAGTAGGTAGGGTAGGTTAGGTAAGTAGGTAGGGTAGGTTAGGTAAGTAGGTAGGGTAGGTTAGGTAAGTAGGTAGGGCAGGTTAGGTAGGTAGGTAGGTAGGGTAGGTTAGGTAAGTAGGTAGGGTAGGTTAGGTAGGTAGGGTAGGTTAGGTAGGTAGGGTAGCTTAGGTAGGTAGGGTAGCTTAGGTAGGTGTACTCACCTAGTTGTGGTTGCAGGGGTCGAGTCATAGCTCCTGGCCCCGCCTCTTCACTGGCCGATACTGGGTTACTCTCCCTGCGTCATGAGCTTTATCATACCTCTTAAGAAGAGGTATGATAAAGAGGTATGAATGGAGCCTGCCTCCACTACATCGCTTCCCAAACTATTCCACTTCCCGACCACTCTGTGACTGAAGAAATACTTCCTAACATCCCTGTGATTCATCTGAGTCTTCAACGTCCAACTGTGTCCCCTTGTTGCTGTGTCCCATCTCTGGAACATTCTGTCTCTGTCCACCTTGTCAATTCCTCTCAGTATTTTATATGTCTTTATCATGTCCCCACTATCTCTCCTGTCCTCCAATGTCGTCAGGTCGATTTCCCTTAACCTCTCCTCCTAGGACATACCCCGTAGCTCCGGGACTAGTCTTGTTGCAAACCTTTTCACTTTCTCTAGCTTCTTTACATGCTTGGCTAGGTGTGGGTTCCAAACTGGTGCTGCGTACTCCAATATGGGCCTAACGTACACAGTGTACAGGGTCCTGAAAGATTCTTTATTAAGATGTCGGAATGCTGTTCTTATTAAGATGTCGGAATGCTGCAGCAGTTATTTGGTTGATATGCACCTCTGGAGATGTGCCTGGTATTATACTCACCCCAAGATTTTTTTCCTTGATTGAGGTTTGTAGTCTCTGTCCCCCTAGACTGTACTCCGTCTGCGGTCTTCTTTGCCCTTCCCCAATCTTCATGACTTTGCACTTGGTGGGGTTGAACTCCAGGCTTGCAGCCTGTCCAGATCCCTTTGTAGTTCTGCCTGGTTCTCGTCCGATTGAATTCTTCTCATCAACTTTACATCATCTGCAAACAGGGACACTTCGGAGTCTATTCCTTCCATCATGTCGTTCACAAATACCAGAAACAGCACCGGTCCTAGGACTGACCCCTGTGGAACCCCACTCGTCACTGGCGTGTGTGTGCGTGTGTGTGTGTGTGTGTGTACTCACCTAATTGTACTCACCTAATTGTGGTTGCAGGGGTCGAGACTCAGCTCCTGGCCCCGCCTCTGCGCTGCCCGCTACTGGGTATCTGCTCTCCCTGCTCCATGAGCTTTATCATACCTCGTCTTAAAACTGTGTATGGTTCCTGCCTCCACTATGTCTTTCTCTAGACTATTCCACTTCCTGACTACTCTGTGGCTGAAGAAATGCTTCCTAACATCCCTTTGACTCATCTGAGTCTTCAGCTTCCAGTTGTGTCCCCTTGTTTCTGTGTTCGTGTGTGTGTGTGTGTGTGTGTGTGTGTGTGTGTGTGTGTGTGTGTGTGTGTGTGTGTGAGAGAGTAAAATAATAATAATAATAAAATATTAAAATAATTATATTCCTAGGTAGTAGGTTGGTAGACAGCAACCGCCCAGGGAGGTACTACCGTCCTGCTGAGTAAAACGGAAGCCTGTAATTGTTGTACATGATGGTAGGATTGCTGGTGTCTTTTTTTTCTGTCTCATAAACATGCAAGATTTCAGGTACGTCTTGTTACTTCTACTCACACTTAGGTCACAATTCACATGCATGTACAAGCATATATATACACATCCCTCTGGGTTTCTATTTCCTTACCAGTTCTTGTTCTTGTTTATTTCCTTATATCTCCATGGGAAAGTGGAACACTCCGTAAGTCATGCGTGTCGTAAGAGGCGACTAACATGCCGGGAGCAAGGGGCTAGTAACCTCTTCTCCTCTATACATTACTAAAATTAAAAAAAAGAAACTTTCGTTTGGTGGGATATGGCGGGTTTGTTGAAAAAAAAATAATAATATTAAAATAATAATAATAATATTAAAATAATAATAATTTAGAACACCAAAAGCTCATGATATCCCAGTTTAAGGTACACAGTTCATCCAATGCAGCGTCGTAATCTTCTTCATCCCGTGAAAACGTTGTTCCTGTGGGACGCCGTTGCTCTGAAGGCAACGTTCACTACAGGTAACGGCCAGCACCAGCAGCGACAAGAATTTACACTGAACGCTTCGCCAATGCCTAGAGGAGATTGCATCGCATTGTTTTCCTGGGCAAGGTGAGTGAAGGGGGGAGTACCTCTTATGTATTGTTTGGGTATGTCTTGTTCACAGTCAAGTGCTGGGTATTGTTCGTAAGAGTGACGGTGAGGCAAGCGCTTGGAATTATACCCAGTGATGAGTCTGGTGCTGGGTATTATACCCAGTGATGTGTCTGGTGCTGGGTATTATACCCAGTGATGACTGGGTATAATAGGGCTTGGATTTGTCTCCGTTGATGAGTCAATTGTTATGGAATACATCCAGTGAAGATTTTGTTCTCAAATCATACGAGTTTATTCACTTGGATTCCTTGAAGACTCCCGTATTCCAAGGGAAAAAACAATTAACTAAGGTTATGAAAATTTTCCATCACAGGTTTTAATTCCCCCGCCAAAACTAACCTAGCGCCTAATCTTACTAACCCTGGCGTAATATAGATCAAATTGTTTATATAAGTTACCGCTTCAATTTTTATATCAGTACAATGCTGTGCATTGTAGAGCAAACTTTGCGTACGAAACCTGAGGAGGAGAATCATGTAGATGATAGTGAACACTTATAAGTATACTTATTAATAAAATTGATTGGATTGGCTGGTTAATTGAGGTTAAAATCTTACTGACACACAGGATCATCAACGCTGCCTGATAACCTGTTCACCACCAATCGAAATTACTTAAATCCCAAATATAGGTGTATTAAGAATAAAGTAAACTCTAAGATGAGATATATACCTTAACGCTTGCACACACTGATGCTCTTTGTGCACACGCATCAAAACAAATGTACTCGTCAGAATTAATGAAGTTGTCAAGACCATTTAAGGTGTATAGAGTAAAATATGAAGTTCTTAGTGAAAAATTTCTTGATTGCAGTCATTATCAAATCTTTGAAATGACAATACTGTCATTTAAAATTTGAATTTCACAATTGGATTCGTTATAGTATTATTATTACTAATTATTATTAATATTTTTCATTATATTCCTACTAAGGAGTGGCAAGCAGAGCTCATCACACGCTCTATTTTCTTGTTGGTGTAAAATTTAGAGAAGATGAAACGTAACAAACCTGGATATTTAAAACAAAGAGCTGAAATGCTACGTTATGGTGAGGTGATTAGTGGCTGCTAAACTAACAAGAAACTACATTTATGCTGCCATATTTCTCTGGCTTCCTCTGCTCCTCCAACACGAGAATTTATGGAAAAAGTATTACAATTAAATTAGATGTAGTTTAAAAAATATGGAAACCTGTGACAAGCATCGGTCTATTTGCTATGATATTACGCCGGGGATGTCGACAATTTCTGGTCATGATAAACAAACAGGACAAGATTATTATTATATTATTATTATTATATTATTATTATTACATTAATGGCAAGCGCTAAGCTAGTAGAGATTATACAATATTTGGGGAAAGGGGAGCCAATTTGGTCTGATCTAAGGAAAGGGAGGATAGGTTCAATTCCCTTACCCTTTTAGGGTAAGACAGGAGTAGCAGACTGGGAGAGCAGCGTTCCCGGCAGACTCTTCACGTACTGCTATCAGGGAGAGTTTGGGAAAATACGGTTGAATTCTGTTTTTAAATGTATCAAATGTAGCAAACAGTTAAGTGGTAGAGTGATTAGTCGTGTGGCATGAAGGGCACAGAAACATACATGGTGATCACATCTTATGAGAATGAATGGAGAGAGAATTATTTTGTTTTTAATGTTGGGTAAAGGGAGAAATTAGAAGGTGAAATAATAAGATCGTTAAGACATGGGAAAGTAAGCAGCTGGGCTGTCCACCTCGCGATCACTGAAATAGTTAACGCAAAACAAGGATGTTTATAAGTTTGATTTACAGCAGGCATGAGGTATCAACCGACTGCACTCTCCAACACATGAAGTCCTGGATGGAAGTCGTGGAGTTAACGGAGGAGGGATGGCAGGAGCCAGGAAACACGGAGGGCTGGGAGTTCGAGACTGGGTCAGCATGCACTGTAGCTACACAAATAATATAATTTGCCCTTCCCTTACCTCACCCACACAAGATTAGCTGCTGCGTTACATCTGTTGACCAAACTTTGGGAAGGGAAAACTAGCAAAGTTCTTGCAACTTCTGAAGTTCATATACACAATTATAAAGATAAAAATAGTTTTCTCATTGGGAGTCTCAGACATACAGAACAACAGGTGGGGATTAACGGTTAAACTAGAAGGTGAGTGTGAAGGAACAAGCAATGGCATCCAGGAATGAGGGTAGAAATATCACTCTTTAAGGCTCATAAACAGCCACTCATTTGACTGATAGATTGTAACATCAACGTGAGGGAACGACTTAGGGAGTAATATTGTATTTGGACACTAAATGTTACCAGTGTTGAAGGGGTATGGTACACACAGGGAATAAATGGCTGAAGGGCAATAAAGTTTCTGAATGCATTATAAATGATACATGGAGAGAAACAAGGGCGGTACCACTACCAGTAGGAAAGACGATTGATGTGTAGCAGCTGCCACAATGGCTCCCGTTCCTTCCAGTAAAAGCTGTTTCTAAAAAATGAATAAAGCAGTGGGTTTGGCCAGAGTAACCAGAAGTGAGTAAGGGAAGGGCAGCTACAAGCTGGTGAGTCATTCCAACACCTATGGGAGGACCACTGATGTCAACAGGTGGCAGCACACCCGCACCTTCACGTAATTGACAAAAGCCTCTTTGTAACAGTGACATTTTTATTTAACTTTCACCTAAAAATATGAAAACAATTCGTCATAATTTCTAATACTTTTTCATCGAGAAACTGTTATATATATATACATCTGAAGCCACAAATTCATAAATTATAAGCTGTATCTTAATAGTATGAAATATCTATATAAAGAAAAGATAGTCCCATTGAGTTTATAGCGAAATTAATACGTGACCGACTTGTATAAAAAGTTTCTAACGACAATATGACAAATTACGAATTGCAAATTACTAACTGTTAAGACAAGGATGTCTTAATGACTTTAAATCAAAGTGAAATTATAGGAGGACTTTAACCCATCTCACTGGTGCTATTACTCCTGCCCTACCACTTAATGGACGACTAATTTTGAGAATGTGGTGCGTTTACCTCACTCTGAAAATCAGTCTCATATAAATATGGATAAAAATCGATGAATTAAAAAGAAAATCGACTTATAATAGAAAACTGACTTAGGAACAAAAATTACTTATGAAAGAACTCGCTCTTTTTAATGAACTACAGTATATTATTGATGGCTTCACTGTTATCAGCCAACGAAAACAATCAAAATGCATAATGTGTAAATTTCCACAAGTGGCAGGACACTGGGCCACACAAGAACTACACTGTATTGGGACAAAAGGGGTTAATGAAGGAGTCAATAAGTAAGGTGTTATACTAGGCCTCGGGTGAGGCATACTTACTTTGATGCATCGATGAAGTAGATGACCAGAGAGGCGATACTTAAGATGAACACCAGCACCACCTGTGGACAATTCAACACATTATTACTTCCTCAAACTTGTGTGAAAACACGGCATAACGCAAGACAGTGTAGAATTATCATTTAATAGAAGTAATGCACATATAAGCAGAAAAGTTTTGAAGGTCCTGCATTGTCGGTCCCCGATGGAAATGAATCAATTTGTCTAACTTTTTGTTATCCTAGGTAATTTACACATGTTACCATGTACCATAATTTTACTTATGGGGACCTGTACCCAAACAAACTTACTTACCCACTTACTATCATGTTAAATGTGACTTGAGCAACAACTAGAGCCTTCGCAATTCAGAGTCTAAGAACAAGTTGATGTTTATAAGATTTTGCACAGCTGTGGCCTAGGTGGTGCTCTTGGGTATGATAAGTCGCTGGACCGGTCTTAAATACTCCATAAATACTTGTTTTTATTATATTGTGAAAATATCGTGTTATGCTCAAGCTTTTATGTAAATTGTTCACACTTCTATATAAACAGAACCACCTGTACAATTACATGTATACAAATATCTAAATCGATATACGATTTAGATATTGGTAGCAACATTAAAAAAACATAACTTAAAATAGCCATGACATTTACAGCGGATATACTAATTCCTTACCGTTGACACCTTGTGATAAATTGACGAGAACATGCTGGAAGCCTGTTGGGGATTATTAAATAATGCGAGTTATATTTATTACAGGTGCTGTACTTACTGACAGCAGTGTATATACACCAATGAGTGTGTATAAACACCGAGGAGCATGTATAAACACCAAGAGCATGTCTGAGTATGATATGTGTTTACCTCAGTGTATATATACGGAGAGGTGAATCTCATACTGTTTTACAAATGTGAACTCTTGCCTTAGGAACATACTAATCTTTTTCACTAAGGACCATGATAAAAAAATGACATTCTGTAAGGCATTTCTTTGATCAAGTTCCACACAGAAGGCTGGTGAAGAAGGCAGATGCACAAGCTACTGACACGCAGGGGCTAGTGTTGGGTCCCTTGTTGCTCACAATCTACGTATATGATACGGATGAGGGAATAAATAGGAACATAGGTAGGTTTGCCGATGACAAAAATCAAGTGGTCACATACCTGTCTGTCATCCATTAACTGTGGAGACTCATCCATTACCTAATGTATAACCATGGAAAAGATTGGCTGAGAACCACAAGAGTAACGTTTCTAGTTGTGCAACCACTCTCTAAAATAGTCAACCAGGAAAGACAATGAAGATCTAAATACATACAAATACAACGGAAAGTCAAGAAGCTTCAGCAAAAATTTGATTTGACAAATATTTTTTTTAATCTAATACTGAATACTGCATCTCACACTGAGAGGACGAACCGTAATTGTCAGCGCGGGAAAGGTTAAAGGTATAATAATTATCCATTGTATACAAAACAGCAATGTAACCCACTATGACGCTACTGTGCTCTGTTCTACTACCACTGTCTCATACTGCAATGCTATAGTGACGTGTGTTATCGTAGACATATAACATTATGCAGCGTAGGCAGAGGGAATGATTACCTCACACTCCTCGTCTACCATGTTCATGTTTATGTAGGGTTGCCAGGACGGGTCCTGGCCCGGGTCTTCTCAATATGGTGACCCAGCAGTGGCTCCCGAAGGAGTGTAGAAGTTTGTACAAGTGATGTACCATTTACAGCCCTATGGCAGGGGCACCTTGAACATTCATGTCAAGTGGTGTATCGTTTACAGCCCTATGGCGGGGGCAGCCCTATAACAAGTGCACGGTGAGATGAATTCATGTCAAGTAGAGTACCGCTTACAGCCCTATGGCGGGGGCAGCCCTATGAAAAGGGCACGTTAACTCGTTCAATCTCTATTCGGGAGATTCTCTGGAGGTGTGTTGAGCACCTAACGTCTAATGGGGGTTCCGTGTCCTAGTAGTCAAAAATCCCTCATCTACCGTTTCTCTACACTGAGCTGGAGAAGCCACTGGCTGGCGAAACGTTTCCAGAATAAAGATACCCAAGTGTTGCACAAGTTTCTTATTTACCAACTTCTACACTTGTCCAGGCAGTGTTGCTAATATCCTCTGGTAAGATGTTGAACAAGTTGAGGCCACGGATGTTGATACAATGTTCTCTTATTGTGCTCATAGTTCCAGTGCTTTTCAATGGGTTTATTTTACACTTTCTTTCATATCTCTCACTCGAGTATGTTATGGCAGTGTGCAGATTTGAGACCACACTCTGAAGTACTTTCTACGTTATGTTAGGTTAGCAAATATTAACTAGAGCAGAAAGCAACACAAATGTGCCTTTAATACAAAGTATGTTATTTTGATGTAACTGTAATCTGGGAAACACCAAGAAAATAATATTTGAATTCGAACATTGGAAACCTAGCAAAAGGACAATGTTGTTTGCTCTCCTAAGACAGCATTGTGTTTTACAATGCTGTCTTAGGAGAATGCATTGACGGTTTTGGGAGACTGCTGCAACCCACCTTAAATTCAATGTATAATTCTCACATACGTTTAAGTTAGGTTAGGGTCTAATAGGTTTGACCAGTCTCTATCAATAAAAAATAACCAAATATAACAGTGGTTCTTATGGGTGGCGCCTCCCTATCGCAGTTAATCCTCATCTTAAGCCCCCATCTCCCCCCCTCCGTCTTTCATATAAAATTATGAATGTGAAAATTGAAAAAGTTATCTTTATTTAAATAGAAAAATTGAGAAACTAGTTTTAATTCTTATCATTTTTAACTATTCAAAAGTTTGTTTAAGGTACAAATCGTAATGTCACCACATATTCCTTATATTTGCTCTTGGTTGGCGCCTTCCCCTGGAAATAACCAAGCTCCTAGGGGGAATCCCCTCGCTTAAAAAAATTAAAATGAAGGTGACAAAAGATGATGCGCAAACAAAAATACGTGGAAACCCACCGAGTGCAGTAGAACGATCTATGTTAGCTAATCACTGTTTAATTCTCGTTTATCAGTCATCCTTTTGATTATCTTAGCAACAATAAAATACTGTCTGTTATTAAGAGGTCGAGATGAAGAGACAATACCCAGAGTATTAGTGCTAACGTCCGTGTTGAAGAAAGTTGTAGCCTCGTCTTTCTTCATCATTTTCTCGACACTTGCCAGTCTCCGTATGAGAATGTCGTCAGAATCCTATTAGGACAGGCCATCTTGGATTTGTTTACCAGTGTTTCTCGTTCAATTACTCTTCTTCCATCATAAATGCTCAGTGGTTCACCCCAAACGTTTTTCCTAGCTACTTATTCCTTATTATTCAACAATCATAATGTACCTAGTAAGAAATTTAACTGCAGGTATACATAAATACAATTATACATAGTAACATATGTGTATATTATCTAAGATAACCCCTAAAAAAGTCAGTGACTTATAATAATATATCATTTAAACGTGTTCCCATTTGTCTAATTAAATTATCTTAAAAGTGTAATATCATTATACCAGCATATTAATTAACGGTATAATGAATATGATTAAGGAACATTATCGCACTTATATTACCATTACTAACATCTCATCGTCACCTCAATTCGTGCTATCACCATTAAACTCAATATTTATATATAATAAATTGTATGTTTCATAATAGTTGATATAACTTTTATCCAAGTGATTGTAACACAACAAAACAGTGAGAGCATACGTAATTAGAAAGCTGACATTCCTTTAATATTTAGCCTTCAAAATTATACTTGTGGGGCTAAATACCACCAGGTGAGTCATTATACCCCTGGGGTGGTAAATTCCTGGAGAAAAGGGGTAAATCCTACCATGATAACCATTGTAGAACTGGAGTAGAGGGGCGAAGCCCTTTACAAGAGTCTTCATAAGCCTGGAGGAGAGGGGCAAATTACACCACGGGAGCCATTATAACCCTGTGGAGACGGGTTAAATCCCACCAAGAGTGCCATTATAACCCTCTATGTAAATCAGTAGTAATCCTTGACACACAATTCCACCAATGAGTACCATGAACTATAAAGTGGTCACTCTTCCTCAACACTGCTATAACCCACTCAACCTTAAGTGACCTGACAACACATTTTTTAAACAGTATCTATACAGGAGCAAGGGAATGCTAGATAAGTCTCATGTTATGATAAATACGCTGCTTTACTTCCTAGTAGAATATTTTCTACAGTGTAGAATCTACATACTCCTCTAATGGCACATGAATCTCCTTAATGTACTCAGATCACTAACATTTATTTCAAGTATTGATTCTGATACTATCGTACTAGATCTTAACAGGTTAGTAACGATCAGTGGACAGAGGATCAAGCCTTCGTCTACAACTTGTATTGAATGACCCCTCAGTGATTTAATGATCACATAATAATAGTAAGGCAAAAGAAGTCACCATAAATAATAATAATAATAATAATAATAATAATAATAATAATAATAATATCATTAAATACTGCTGCAGCACATATATTAACACTTAACTAAGGAAAATTATATAAAATTCTGTGAAAAAGAATAAAACCCATACCAGGATAATTTTCTTGCAGAACGCCCACTTGTCTTCCAAAAACAATAATAATAATAATAAGTCATTAATATAGCTGAAGCACTAATATAACACTTCTTAACTAAGGAAAATTATATTTAATGACTCAGGATAATTTTCGTGCTGGACGTCCACTTGTTCTCGTTGCTTCAATAATAATAATAATAATAATAATGTCATTAAATTAAAACAGCTACATCCCTAACTCTTCTTAACTAGGGCAAATTATATCATATATTCTACGAAAAAGAATAAAAACCCTGGCATATTCAATGACTCATACTAGGCTAATTTTGTTGCTTAACGTCCACTTGTCCTCGTTACTAGTACTAACACGCACATCAAATTGCTCACTTTAATGGCCTCCAGTTGTCCTTGTTACTAGTACCAAACATGCCCATCAAATTATTTTAAACTAATGAAGGCAGTCTAGTACCGCCACGTAAGTCAATTCGAATTGGTGAACCCAAGCTTACATTTTTTACCTCACGCTAGGTTCAAATCTACACGTAGTATATTAATCGTGGTTCAAGGATAGGTTGAACAACCCAAAGTTATAAACTCCTCTCAAAGAAATGGCAATAAAAAGTTTATGTAAATAATAGTTGTATGGGATTGTATTTGCTGGCTGATTATTAGTTGTTGATCACACACCACCAGCCCAAAATACTTAATTCTCTATAATAGGGATTAAAGTAAACTCAGTGTATATACAATATATACACCAAAATGTGTATATTTATACCCTGTGTTGCAGTTACCATCATTATTTATATCAATAATATTGGAAATTTGCAGCATTTCTAAACTAAATCTGTTACAGTAGCGCAAAACTATATTATCGCCAAGTTACAATATGTCACATTAGTTGCACCTGTGTCCTTTTACCTAACATATTGTCGGTAATTATACCAACATTAATATATGTTACAATAACGTTAAACTACAATATCACTAAATATCGTTAAACTACAATATCACTAAATATCGTTAAACTACAATATCACTAAATATCGTTAAACTACAATATCACTAAATTTACAATATCACTAAATGTAGCAAAATATTATTCCACAATTTCAATATTTTTTGGAATAAATACCACAAACGATTATCCGAAAATACTTTCATTCTTTTATTGCCATTCTGAATCTGTTAGTATCGATATTCTATTAACGACCTGACGTACGTACTCACCTGGCTAACCTGGTACCATATGGCAACATGGTGACACACTGGTCTAGCATAGTACCAAGTAACACTAGGGTAGGCTGGTACCCAACACCATCACAGTTTTTTTTTATCCAGCAGGTCAGAGCTCAAGTAGCTCAATTATAGATTTGGGATAAGATTCCATCGCGCAGTTATACACCATTGATTCCTGGACCAGTTTCAACTGCCTCGTGTAGTTACACGGGGGCACAACCAATTGATTTATCCTTTAACTCAGGAGTGCTGAACATGCAGAGCGCTTTTTTATTATTTGGACTGCCTTGAGGAAATGCCTGATAGGTCAATAGGAAGGCCGACTGGGTCGGCGTCAAGGCCGACCCAGGAGCCGTGCATGTGATAATGTTCTTCATATTATTATATATAGATACCACATAAAGTGGTCACATCATTACTGCAAGGATTATCGACTACCACTTAAATTACCCAAATACCACCATTAGCGGCGGCAGAAATAGCAGCAATATTAGCAACAGCGGCAACAGTAGCAGCCTAACCCGGTGAAGCAGGCATGTTCAGGGCTCCATGAAAACTTTGTGATTTAGCTGTTGTGGACGTATGCGTCCTGCTCACCACCGCCACGAAACATTCCCATAAACTACCATTTTAATTAGTTTTGCAGAGAGCTGTTCCGCGGAATCTGTAATCCTGTGTTTTTACCCCAGTTACTTTAATTGATTTTTTTTTCTGTAGGTGAGGTTACATCAGAAAATCAGAAAGCTCTATATTGGTTCGTATTTTGCAAAGGATATCAAAAGATAATTCAGATTAAAGTTAAAAGTTAGGAGTGTTAATAATTAAGAGTTAGGAGTTTCTACATTTTTTAGAATGATTTTTTTTATTCCTTCCTTACTGTTATTTATTTACACTGAATTAAACAATAAATTTAATAACAAAATTATTTTTTTGAGATTTTCTTTAAAATGCATATTTTCTATTAGGAGTGAATAATTAAAATTCTCTACCAGTTTCTTTCAAGATAGACACGTTTTACAAAGGGAACCGACAGACAGTTTTGAATACAGGCCGCATAATTAACGTGAATACTGTATAAGGTAATTCACAGATAACTCGAACTAAGGAGAGGAACCTTATGACCAAGTATCAGTGTTCTGAACTACTGTCAACTCACAATGGAGCCAACTTTCGTACAAAATATTTTTGTTCACATTAACATAAAATAAAATATCAGTAATTTCAATTTCCTTTAAATCCAGCTTCTTAAACCCGTAATTACATGACATGAGTGTTTTGAAAATGTTTATAGAAATATTAGTCAATATCCTATTTTATGAGCCACCGTCTAGCACGCTTCACATCATTTAATATTACCATTTCTTTTCTCTACATCTAGAAACCACACATGGGTCCGAGATTGTCTATCTGCGACCTGTCCTTCTATTCGAAGGACAGGTCGCAGATAGACTGCGTCCTCAGATTAATTAACAGATATTCACGTATAGTGAACGGACAATAACAGGCAACACGAGACATAGAATTTTGGTATCCCCACTCACCATGTTCAGGATGGAAGCAGTGTTGCTGTCTCATGAGCAATATAATGGACTACCATCTACGTAAGGTGAAAAAACGCAAGTCTAAAACCACGTTTAATAACAGTCACTGTGTTGTAACCGGTACACTTCATAACAAACTTAAACTGGATACATAATGAGGTAAGAATTTTTTTTAATAAAGACAACTTTTCACTTGGTGACAAGTTATGAATAACTTTTGTTTGCAAAACAGCCGTGCAATACTAAAAGTAAATAAATATTTATTATATCGAGGAGACCTGAAGCTAAAAAGTATTTTATTTTTCACGTCCTGTTAACTTTTTCGAAATGAATGGATGAACTCTTGTTTAAATCATTCTAAAAAATATATATACTGTATATACGAAGACAAATATACGTAGAGAAACAATTTGTCTCTCCAGCAAGTGCTTACATATTTTCTAAAGTTTGTCCATTAAAATACGAAACCCATGCATAAATCATTAAGTAATTAAGAGAGTGCTGCAATACGTTGTAAGATTTTATACGGTTTACATCGCCAAAGCCTTGAACAAGTCAGTTTATGTGCAATAAAGTGTCTTAAATGTTATTTCATTAGCCGAACTCACTCATTAATGCAAGGTGATTCTCTTGCAACAAACCCTCACATTATTTCGCATACAGATGCTGCTCGCTCCTTGATCAGACATATGAAATCTTAATGAAAACACTCGCACGAAGCTACACAATTTAAAAGGATGGATTTTTAACTGAAAAGTCCATGTATCCCACATACAAGTGACATGAAGAACCATTTTCCAAAAAAGACAAGTCTCATAAAAACAGGAACACATCCTTAAGTGAAATTTATGAGGACACAGGTGTATTGTGGGTGTACCGAAAATACTGACAGCAGCAACCCTTCCCCTGTTATCGTACTAACCCTTTCATACACACCCTTCCACTTTCATCCTTCCTTCACACACACACACACCACACACATTGCGATGCCTGTCGTTTAGAAAAAAGAACACTGAATTCAGATTAACCCCGGAAGCGTAATAACTTTGGATATAACCCAACAAGGCAATGTGCCATTTCTACTGGTGTCCGTTTCAGGTCCTTTCCCAGGACGTGACCCTGTTACCTAGCGTGACCCACGCTAGGTAACAGGGAAAGTAAGTGTTTGGAGCCTTGCCCATACGTCTCGCCTCAGAGTGGGATTCGATCCCAAGTCCTCTCGGGTGTGAGCCTACAGCGCTAACCACTATGCTACTATAAATATTTTCCAAGCAGCAAGAAATAATAAGGTATTGAGCACAAGACGTAAGGTCCGTTCAGCAATACCTTATCCCTTTCGTCCTCCATCCATCTTTGGCAATCCCGCCTTCACAACATACCCTCGGTAACCACATCTTATCCACCTTCTCAGGAGGTCTTGTACCCATTCCCACTGGTGACAAGAGGCGACACACAGCACGAGGGAATTTTATGTGATCATATATCTGAAGTATTGTTCTGTTGAGACGTGGAGGCCTCCCTCAAGACAAGAACAATACACTATGTAAATCACCCGCCGCCCAGACACCACCCCAGGGAATATCAACATCACTGGGTGTCAGTCCTGCCGCCCACACACCACCTCGGGGAGCATCAACATCACTGGTTGTCACTGCCGCTCAGATACATCCCCAAAGAACATCAACATCACTGGTTGTCACTGACGCTCTGATACATCCCCAGAGAACATCAACATCACTGGTTGTCACTGACGCTAAGATACATCCCCAAATAACATCAACATCACTGGTTGTCACTGACGCTCAGATACATCCCCAAAGAACATCAACATCAATGATTGTCACTGACGCTCAGATACATCCCCAATAAACATCAACATCACTGATTGTCACTGACACTCAGATACATCCCCAGAGAACATCAACATCATTGGTTAACCCTTCTCGCTGCCAGCCCTAACGTGAAACCTAACATTTGCAACGTTACAGTAATCTGCAGCAATAATAGCCCTCTGTTCCATATTCATAACACACGTGAGACGGTCCTTATGCATAAGTAATATTTTAATATAAAATCTAAAGTATTAGTGTTTTTACACTTGCAACCTCCGCCGGTGCTGCTGCACAGTACAAAAAAATACATTAATAATTTATGTAACCCCCTTCTCTCCCTCACTGCTTTCCTTCCTCCCTCTCTCCTGTTCATCCCAAGAGAGTGCACAACGAACATAGCTCTGCCCCTATACATGAGCACCGAAGATGCACCTACATCTACTACTTCCCACCTCTACCATTCCTCTACTTTCTTCCATTACCTGATAAACACCAGTATACATACAACTACTTTCTACACATGCAATGCACCAACCATCGTCCAGTATATAAATCTCCCTCCTATATTAGCACCTATGATCGTGAGCATCCTTCTTCGGCTGCTGCTCCTGCGGGTGCTGCTGCTCCTGCGGGTGCTGCTGCTCCTGCGGTTGCTGCTGCTTCTGCGGTTGCTGCTGCTCTTCTTCCACCCACCTTCCCCTCTACGAAAGACTTTCCACCTCTATCAACCTACTACTGCTATTAGTACTACTTTCACTATGCTACTGCTACTAACACCATGGTACTACTAGTACAGCTGCCATCTTACAACTGTTTCTGCTAGTACTACTAACATTACTGCTAGTACTATTACTACTAGCAGATAATAATGCTAATGCAGTTAATACAATACTATTTGGAGATGGTGTGTTGGTGATCAGTGATCTTATGGAAATTAACTCTGTATTTTTGTGCTGTGTTCTGGATATATTTAAGCTAGGTCATCCTTGTATAATGTAGATATAATTTGTTAACATGACTAATAATTATAAGCTAGTATATAAATGACTATAAATGTACAGATGTTTATCCATGTCTTCTTCTAAATAACAATAGTAATTATCAATAATTTAATAATAATACTGACAAGCTGCCAGCAGTACTTACTACGCTTCCGCATCATTAAATCACAAAACTAAACGAAAATTCTTCCAGCAAATGTCACTCATTAAATATATGGTCCTTCCCATTTGTCGCTAATAATTGCGGTTAATTTTCGCACTAATAATGATTAATGTTCACATTTGAACGTTTTTTATTTTCTCGGCCGCTTCTATTTCCAGACGTGTTCCAGCCATTATTTAATTTTCTTCGTGGTTAAATATACTTTATGTAATTTAACCTAACCCAACCTAACTTATCCTAAATTAATTTTGCCTAACAATAGAGAAAATAGGATTTGAAAAATGGAAGCATTAAGGAATTGACGGAACCATGTGAAAAACTGACGCAGTAAAATTAATGGTAGCCATATACCAGTAATCATCAGTCATCTCTAATGCTTCGATTACTGCTCTGGATTACTTCCTCAGTAAGTGTAAAGGGACCGAGATTTTTCAACACCTTCTCTTCTTGGTAAATTAGACACATATGCAACACTTGGGTATCTTTATTGAGGAAACGTTTCGCCACACAATAAAGATACCCAAGTGTTGCATATGTCTAATTTACCAACTCGTCGGTTCTCTGAACCTTTCATCTACACCTTCTCTTCTTGCATGAGAATTTTTTTTTTATTTATTTAAAAACATTAGGAATACATATACAATAAACAAAAGCGCCAACAGGCATACAACGTAACAGAGCAGTTATGTAATACATAATCAAAACGTAAACAAATAACCCGTTATCACATAATAGAAACCTATACCATATACAATGAAACCTTATTCACCCACATACATCGAAGTTATAAAAGTACATTATATACACTGAAAAACAAGTCTCGCATGTAATATATACAGTTGCCAATAGACCCCCAGCAGTCTTCAAGAGGGAATATAAGTTCCTAGTCAGTTGTGGATCAGCTAGGCTGTGGTAACTACGTCGAACTGACCTGGAACCGAGCAGCGTGGGTAGTTACCCGGGAACGGTATACAGGTGAACTACAGGTAAACTTCCTCTTGGGCTTCGTCATATACTGAAACACCTTAAGTTCGGACTCACATGTTGATCATATGAGTGATAAACTCTAAGAAAAAATATCCGTCCCTAAATTCATTAGAAATATTTTAAACTAGTCATTTACCACTTGTTAAACGAAAATTTACTCAATATATCTTAAGTCAACATGCTGAAAGTTGTGATTTTGTAGGTGTATGTTATGAAAATTTTGTTATCAGCATCAGGTGATAAGCAGCTATCAAGTGACAGGTGTTCAGCTCTAATAAGCATTCTATCACTCACTAGTATTTATGGTCCATATTAAGCATCAGCATATAGACATGCTAGGTAAGGCAGAGGCAAATATTAGAGTTAAAAACTTACATAATTCTCTATCTATTTTCGCAGGTGTCAAATAAACTCACCGACACTCATTAATGTCACATCACAGCTTAATACCCTGAGCTGCAGCCTCCTTACATGTACTCAACAGGTTCATCTTATGAATCCTAGCTACACTTGCACGTTCACTCCCGCAAGTAGACTCACCAAATCCTAGCCTAATGGACACCACGTGATACCAGACTTATTACCTAATGCTGCCACCACCCATATTCTCCTTATAGAAGTCTCGGCGATAAAGAGCGACTTATACATGTATCGACAAGCATTCTCTTAAATATAACTATTTAAAAACTGGGACATCACGTAACAACATACACAAAGGGTAGTTACTCTTCCCATCGCAGTTTCAAAGCATATGTCCGACAAACAGTGGGTTAGTTATCTCGTGAAAATGTGAGGTTCTTGGCAATCTCCAATTCTTTTCGAATGCGTGTCTGAACTGCCTTGCATAATCTCCCAGATGTCCAATCCCTCATGCCTAAGCCTATCAAACCGACGCGCTAGCCACTGGGCCAGCTGGCTAAGATTATCACAATACATTTTCCATATCCTACCTCAATCTAGGCCAATTATCACTGCCCAAACAACCTAGGCTACGCTAAGCTCAGGATGACAGCTTGAGGGGTGCCCATACCATATGATGCTCACATGGTGCCACACCAAAAGGTTCTTGGATCATCATGTGTTGACTTAATGTGTGACCCTCATATGACCTGGCCTGGCGCCCAGACCAGCGACCCAACCAGATTTACCGTACCCATTTAAAAATAAATAGTGATATTCTGAAGTTTAATATAGGGAATAAGTCGTATCCCACATCACAATAATTATATGATTTACTGTGGACCAGCGCATAAAACTAAGGCTAATGGTTATAAATGTTGCCATGATTATACTTCGAAATCTCTATTAATTAAATGAAGGATATAAAATATCTCTGCAATTGCAGTGGCTGGGGACGCCACTGCAGCATCCGCCACGGCAATGAAAATGCATTACTGGACTATTTTCCTACGAAATTTAAGAGAAAAATTATTTCCAAACAATTTATATAGTAATAAATTTGTGGTGAAGACAGACAGCTGATAATAAGGTGTCCAGCACCTTGTGAGGTCTTGGTGTGTCCCAACTTCTTCCACCGTCCTCCTTTCACCACAGCTCATTATTTAACCGCTCATGCTTACCACACACATTTCATCTAGCTGCTAAGACATGCAGCATTCTTTACAGCTAGAAAAACAGCGGGAGATTCATCTGTAAAACTTGCATTTGTGGTCACAGTGGGGCCTATGCTAACCTTCCTATGGTGTATAAATATACCTAGTTGGATGAATCTTACTGTAGCCAGCTGACCCGGTAGCTTGTGCACTAACCTGGAGTTTTACGACTCACTCGCCTTGGGTTCAAACCCCATCCGTTCTGTGTTTGTTTTTTTCAAGCTGTAAACGTCAGTAAACGTACAGCATTCTATTCTGTTGTACTAAAGTTGCCGTGGTCGCCGCCACTCGCCTCTTTCAGTAGATTGGAAATGACGTCTTTGTTTAGAGATCCTTTTATTGTATTCCTCTATTTAGCAGAGGTTGCGACATTAATAGCGACATGGGCCTTTTGTATATGCGTGTGTATGTTAAAGTGCATAATTATCTAGTAAAATATTGGTTATTAACGACGTTATTTCACCTCTGCTTTACCTAATTTATGTGCTGTAAATAAACTCCAAAGAACACAATGACGGCAGGAATTAGTTTCATTTTTATTTTAATTTGTACTCTTTTTTTTTTTTTTTTTTATCTTGTGGAATCTTTGAAGAATTCCCCTGCAGTTTGAAGCTTAGTAACTTAGAACATAAGAACATAAGAATGGAGGAACACTGCAGAAGGCCTACTGGCCCATACAAAGCAGGTCCTGATCAAAACCACCACTACCTAAGAATATATTCCCGTACTCACGACACTAATCAAACCCAGCCCCTCCCACTTATATATTTGTCCAATCTCTTTTTAAAGCCACTCAAGGTCCTAGCCTCTATCACCCTAATGTTAATGTGTTCCTCTGTTGATGTACTTGTCATGGCTGTGATCCCAAGGCTATTGTGTTGAAAATGGCTTTGGGACTGACCACCTCAAACTGTTTCTCCAGAGTTGATGACCTGCTGCCTACAATACATTTTCGTCTGTATTTGACATACGAAGCCTACCGTGTAGGCGAAACGTTTCATCAATAAAGACACCCAACTGTTGCACACGTGTCTTAATCATCAACTTGTCTTTATTTTATGCCATTTTCAACATACTCACCAAAGGTTATTTTTCATTTTGTTATTATTTTCTTTGTTATTATTTTTGTCTCCATGAGGCCAGGAAGTAGTTCATGTTGGGTCTACTTTCTCCTCTTCCGTTCCTGATTTCATTGTGTTTACTTGAGTTCAATTCTAAGAGTTATTTCTCTGACCAAACGTTTAGTTGATGGAGGTCACACTAGAGCTGCGACACACAATAGGTCACACTAGAGCTGCGACACACAATAGATCACACTAGAGCTGCGACACACAATAGATACCACTAGAGCTGCGACACACAATAGATCACACTAGAGCTGCGACACACAATAGATACCACTAGAGCTGCGACACACAATAGATCACACTGGAGCTGCGACACACAATAGATCACACTGGAGCTGCGACACACAATAGATCACACTGGAGCTGCGACACACAATAGATCACACTGAAGCTGCGACACACAATAGATCACACTGAAGCTGCGACACACAATAGATCACACTGAAGCTGCGACACACAATAGATCACACTGAAGCTGCGACACACAATAGATCACACTAGAGCTGCGACACACAATAGATCACACTGGAGCTGCGACACACAATAGATCACACTAGAGCTGCGACGCACAATAGATCACACTGGAGCTGCGACACACAATAGATCACACTGGAGCTGCGACACACAATAGATCACACTAGAGCTGCGACACACAATAGATCACACTAGAGCTGCGACACACAATAGATCACACTAGAGCTGCGACACACAATAGATCACACTGGAGCTGCGACACACAATAGATCACACTGGAGCTGCGACGCACAATAGATCACACTGGAGCTGCGACACACAATAGATCACACTAGAGCTGCGATACATAATAGATCACACTAGAGCTGCGACGCACAATAGATCACACTAGAGCTGCGATACATAATAGATCACACTAGAGCTGCGACACACAATAGATCACACTAGAGCTGCGACACACAATAGATCACACTAGAGCTGCGACGCACAATAGATCACACTAGAGCTGCGACACACAATAGATCACACTGGAGCTTCGACACACAATAGATCACACTGGAGCTGCGACACACAATAGATCACACTGGAGCTGCGACACACAATAGATCACACTGGAGCTGCGACACACAATAGATCACACTCGAGCTGCGACACACAAAATCAAAGTTTCAGACAGCCTCCTTCCTCGATCCAGCCTATCTTAGAGTGCTCCACTGTATATAATTTCTAATACACATATGTGCGTGAGTGCATGTGAGGGTACTAGTGAAACTACCTGCCAAGTGTATGTGCTCACCAAGGTTTTTTTGGCCCGGGGGGGGGGGTGCTGAGGCACTGCTCCTCACCGTCTGTCGGGTTGCCTTTGACTGACATCAACTGGACTTAAAGTCCAAGGTTATATCATACATACTCTCAAAGTTAAATGGACAGAACTTTTACCACCTAAAGAAACACTTTTATAACGTCCCTATGGCTCGTGATTACAACCGCCGCCACTACTGGAGAAGAAAACTAAAATAACAGTTAGCACCGTGTAACAAGGGGAAAGTCCCCAAAACACCAGGTCCTTAGAAAAACTCAACACCTCACAGCGTCGAAGGAAGTCTACCAACAAGTCCGTGGAAAAGCCATCCATCAAAATCTTCCAGCCCCAAGGAACGCCCTTGCACCCCGCATGTGACTTTTGACCTACCCTGGTTATCTCTGTTCCAGTGCGCATGAGCCACTATGAACGTCAAATGGTTGGTTCATTAATGGAATTTAAAGCCTATCGACTACACGAGGCTCATTAAGGCTTCACGTAACCTTTGACCACCAGACAAAAATATTTTAATCTCTAAAATAGAGATTAAAGTAAATTTTGAGCATATATATGACGAGAGAAATACACCTCTCAGGGTATATATCCCGTGAGAAGCCAGAAATTTGTCCCAGGTATTTATAATCATTCAGTAGTGTTCTTACTTTTTTTTGCTAATGTAAGCGATTATGGCAAAATATTAGATTAAAATTAACTTATTGGGGCTTATAATTCATTAACTTCTTCACAATAAATGAACATCATATTACCCTCAATTTAGCATTCAGTATCTTCCATGATTATCCTTTAAATTTCATGAATATTGACAAATGAATACATAATCTATTCATACGGCACATTCATGATGTATATCATTACATAATTATGATGATGACATGGTATTATTAATTAGCAAGGACTAATGACCGTCATTATTCGCCTGAGATAGACTCGCTGTTGTAATTATTTTCCATCATTATAAATATCTTAAGTCAACGCTGCCGAGGTTGCAATAAAATATCCACTGAGAGTTAATAAGCGTCACCGATATTATTACGTACATTTTTTTACGTATGTGATTAACGAGCGCTCGGAAAAAAATGTACATTATTTAAAAAAATCATCTTATTTTTTTCCCATGTGATAAAGAGGTAGCAGTGAATTTATTATACACTTGAGGAAGCGCTAAACCCCCAGTGATCATATGACGAATGGAATACGAGGTGAGAAGATTTGATCCGAAAAAGGAAAGGATAGAGAGCTTCTCACGGGCATCAAGAGTCCTTCACCAACAAGAGTCCTTCACCAATAAAAAGATTCCTTCGCCAGCAACAAGAGCCCTTCACCAGCAACAAGAGCCCTTCACAAGCAACAAGAGCCCTTCACCAGCAACAAGAGCCCTTCACCAGCAGCAAGAACACTTCACCAACATCTAGTGCCCTTCACCAGCAGCAAGAACCCTTCACCAACATCTAGTGCCCTTCACCGGCAGCAACAACCCTTCACCAACATCTAGTGCCCTTCACCGGCAGCAACAACCCTTCACCAACATCTAGTGCCCTTCACCGGCAGCAACAACCCTTCACCAACATCTAGTGCCCTTCACCGGCAGCAAGAACTCTTCACCAGTAATAGGGTACTCCAAGGACGCGACAGAGGGTAAAATTTATTGTGGGTTAATAAGACTTAATTACTCGCTGACACTGAGGTGTCCAGCCACCAGGCTACACAACACTGAGGTGTCCAGCCACCAGGCTACACGACACTGAGGTGTCCAGCCACCAGGCTACACGACACTGAGGTGTCCAGCCACCAGGCTACACGACACTGAGGTGTCCAGCCACCAGGCTACACGACACTGAGGTGTCCAGCCACCAGGCTACACGACACTGAGGTGTCCAGCCACCAGGCTACACGACACTGAGGTGTCCAGCCACCAGGCTACACGACACTGAGGTGTCCAGCCACCAGGCTACACGACACTGAGGTGTCCAGCCACCAGGCTACACGACACTGAGGTGTCCAGCCACCAGGCTACACGACACTGAGGTGTCCAGCCACCAGGCTACACGACACTGAGGTGTCCAGCCAGCAGGCTACACGACACTGAGGTGTCCAGCCAGCAGGCTACACGACACTGAGGTGTCCAGCCAGCAGGCTACACGACACTGAGGTGTCCAGCCAGCAGGCTACACGACACTGAGGTGTCCAGCCACCAGGCTACACGACACTGAGGTGTCCAGCCACCAGGCTACACGACACTGAGGTGTCCAGCCACCAGGCTACACGACACTGAGGTGTCCAGCCACCAGGCTACACGACACTGAGGTGTCCAGCCACCAGGCTACACGACACTGAGGTGTCCAGCCACCAGGCTACACGACACTGAGGTGTCCAGCCAGCAGGCTACACGACACTGAGGTGTCCAACCAGCAGGCTACACGACACTGAGGTGTCCAGCCACCAGGCTACACGACACTGAGGTGTCCAGCCACCAGGCTACACGACACCGAGGTGTCCAGCCACCAGGCTACACGACACCGAGGTGTCCAGCCACCAGGCTACACGACACTGAGGTGTCCAGCCACCAGGCTACACGACACTGAGGTGTCCAGCCACCAGGCTACACGACACTGAGGTGTCCAGCCACCAGGCTACACGACACTGAGGTGTCCAGCCACCAGGCTACACGACACTGAGGTGTCCAGCCACCAGGCTACACGACACTGGCACTGAAGCTACACAACTCATCCTAAACACTGCTACACTCTTCTCTTCACTTATATAGTTTGTAATTTTCTTAAGTGGTTAATCTGCATTAATTCAATTACCTTTTGTTGTGCTGTTGCATTTATGTGCAGTGATTTTTTAGCAGCTGTCAATATTAAACACACACACACACACTCTCTCACACACACACACACACTCTCACACACACACACAGAGCTGAACTTCGCAGAGGCAGGACACAGATTTAAAGATATGTACGTACACACACGTATAAATTATCAGGACAGTAACAACAGATTATGCATAAAATACCTGACGCGAAATTTAACAGGTCCTACACCACAGCTCTTCCGTTTTACAATCAAATAAATCACTGGGGTGGCCTTAGTGTAGCTACAAATTAAACAAATTCTCCGGTAGCCTGGTGGCTAAAGCTCTCGCTTCACAGGGCGAGGGTCTGGGTTCGATTCTCAACGAGGGTAGAAACATTGAGTGTGTTTCTTTACACTGGTTGTCTATGTTCACCCATCAATAAAATGGGTACCTGGGTGTTAGTCACTGGTATGGGTCGCATCCTGGAACAAAACTGACCTAAGTTGCCCGAAATGCTCTGCATAACAAGCGGCTTTCCATATAGTATGTCATTGGTGTCAGCTAGGACTGTATACCTTGTATATGTACTTGTAGTAAGTCAATAAAATTCACAAGATGAAAAAGAGTAAAGAATGATAAAGAGAACAAAGCATGGATGAGAAATATTAAAGAGAAAGGTGAAAGAAGGGCAAAGACGAATGTCAATTAGAGAAGGGAAGGAGACGGCAAGAAAACAGAAAGGTGAGAAGCCAAAGTAGGGAAAGAAGAGAAAGGGGAAGATAAAAGGAAAAAAAGAGTAAGGGGAAGAAGATGAAAGGAAAGAAGAGTAAGGGGAAGACGATAAAAGGAAAGAGTAAGGGGAAGAAGATGAAAGGAAAGAACATGAAGGAAAAAGTAATAAAGGAGATGAAACATTTTAAAAGCTATTAGTGTTGACCTTGTGTATGAGGAAATTAAAGACTTAATAAGTCAATCTCTCTCTCTCTCTCTCTCTCTCTCTCTCTCTCTCTCTCTCTCTCTTCTCTCTCTCTTTGTTCTGACGAAGAACACCGTCAAGCTACATGTATTTAAAACTTTCTTCCGCATTAAACACATTTCATTGAAGCTTCTGAACAGTGTATATAAAAATAATCAAAAAACCAAATACGATGTATATGTTCACATCTTTATTTATGTATCCATATACATAGTTGGATGACTTATTAGAGTCACCTGGCCGAGTAGTTTACGCACCGGCCTGTGAGTTTTGTGATTCACTTGCCATGGGTTCGACTCCTACCCATTCTGTGATTTCATACACATTTGTCTGGCATAGATAAGGAGGATAATAAACATTCGTTACAAATTACAGAATAAGAGTGGGAAAGTAACATTAGTTACATATATCTTAGTTAACTAGTGAAGACACGTTTGTAGATTTTTTTCAGGTCATATGTTTATGACCTTCGAGGAAGCACACGCCACTACGCTATATGGATTCTACCTGGTTAAGGAGTAACAGTGAGGAAGTGAACAAAAGTATACACGCTGAAATATCCACTTGAAAACGAAACTCCAATATCATAGAAAATTAAATTCCATTCCATTTCTACTCGCTGTTCAAAAAAAAAAAAGAATTTCATTATAGCAGCTGTGTACAACTGGGACGAGCAATGATTAATTCAAATACCAGACTTTTATAAATAAAAGTTGTAAGAGGTGAGAACAAAGGCTCCAAAACTCTTCAAGTCAAATTAATCGAAGTCAGGTTTTAGCCACTCGTGGTCAGATCAGTGAAGATAAGATAATACACCTTCGTGCTGATGATTAGCTAATCATAACTTTTTCATTCCAAGTGAAGAGGCCAAGTGATATAGCGCAATGAATTCATATCTTCATTAAACAGTGTGTTGGTGTGTGTTGACCACAATTCAACAGAACTCTCGTGTAAATATGAATATACGTTGCATTAGTTATAAGTAGAATAGCTGGTCTGTATCAAAATAAAACTATTTAAACAGTCATAAAATTTAAAATATGCTAAGATAAACAATTAAACCTAACAATATCAAAATATGCAACCCAGGCGGATACCATACTGCAAGATCACTGTACAAGAGAATACAAATATGTTATCGCAATTAGGTAAACTCATCCTATTCTGCAGCTGCTTTTATTTTTTTTATAACCCAGCGACCTTTCCGGGAAGAGAAGTTTCACACATTAATACCAGTGTTGTCTTAAACAATGAGATGCCATGAAACGACCATGTAACTAACTGATCCGTATACAGAGGAAAAATATCTTTGGCTTTTGTAATGTAGTGATAAAGTGGAATGTTATTATTCATCTCGTGTTATGCTGAATGCCAAGGAAGCGCTTAAAACATGTGTTCAAACACATACATTCAGAGATATTAACAAGGAAATTTGTGTTTTTATTTGTCAGGGGAAAAATCACCTGACACAGGTTTGTGTCATAGGATGACCACTGAATATTGCTGGCACTGTGGCAGGGACGCCGCAAAACGGTGGCGTCTTTAAAGTGAAGTGTGAAGGAGGGGTTGCTGTTGGCCAGCAATGACCGCTGGCTTACCTGTACTGGCCAAGTAGGATTTCTTTGCAATGCATTTTTTTAAGTTATAGTGTTCATGGGATAACACTGTGAAGACTCCTATTTGTCCTGCGGTGGCAAACTTAAGCCGTTGTTACATTACTGTCAGTTAACTATACGTAAAAATAGGTTAATTTACGTTAACCTAACCTAGAATAACGCATATTTAAGTTTCAGTGTTGTATAGATCGACAGACATACAAAACCTGTAATGCGTGGAAAAACGCCGTTTTTTTTTATCAATGGTGCGTTCGTTTGTCTTAAATAAAGTTCCACATTTGATAAGTCCAAAATCAAAATACAGATTTCAAAGTTTATATAATATTACGAAGGTCCAGGTAAAATCAATTATTATACACCACTGTACACACTGAACACGGAAACCGGCAGTTTTTAAAAGTTACAATTTTTATCCAGGTCAACAAGTGGACCCACACAAAATGGAGTCAATACGCACCCTGCAGTGCTTCATAAATAAGAACTAGCTTCATAGAGTTGATCAAAGTAGTTACCATGGTGAACACTAAAGTGACCTGTAGCTTAATGGCAGAACGCTTGGTACACAAACCAAGGGACGCGGATTCGATTCCCAGACGGGAGACGACATGGCTCAGGCTCTTTACACCTACTGCCTCTGGTCACCTAGCAATAAGTACATTCCAGTGTGTTAGTCGACTCTTATGGGTCACATCCTGGGGTCACAATGTACCATATATCGGTCATGCCTTTGAGTGAGAGGTACGATAACAGCTCTTAACCTGTAAATTTAACGGTAAAATTCAGCATTTCATTTTCATTGTTCTTAGATATAAAAAAAAATAGCGTCAAGAGCATAATACAGTTAATTAACAGGTATAAACATTGCCTATTCAGCAGCAACAGTTCAACCAAGCGTCCTTTATGTCAACAAACCATCACAGCTTCGTCTGTATTGTCTCTCAACAACGGACAGGAAAAATGTACAGGGAAAATATAGGAGAATAAACAGTTGGATCAGGTGTGAGATGAACAAAGATAGTTAAAAAAGAGTAAGGAGGATAGTTTATCGAATAAATAAGAATAACGAGAAGTTTAACAAGCAGAAATAAAACGAACAATGTTGAATGACTACCTAAGAGAATAGATACATGACCAGGAGAGATAACCGAAAAATAATCGGAAGATTAGGTAAGATAATTGACAGTAGTTAAAGGAGTAGAATAGTCAAGCAACTGTTGTTGTTAAACAAGAACAGTTAAACTACTAAGAATCACACCGAGATAAAACAGCTAAGATAAATCATTGTAATTAAATACTATGTAACAATGAAAATGTTTACAGAAAGAGGTAAAGCGAACGCACACAATGCGATAAGATAAACAAAGCTAATAACCCAGAACATTTGAACACAAAAAACTAAACTTAAAGGCGCAAGCAGAAAAAACACCCATGAAGACCAACGTATTCGTAGCCGGCTTCTGGTATTGGCTTACAGAAACAAGAACATTATGAAACTTGGATTTTAGCTCGTCCCAAAACTGGGTGAGTAAGTTTATTGAAGTATACACAAATACAGTTATACAGATTATCATACATAGCAGTATATGTGTGTAGAGAACCTAGGATAACCCAAAAAATGTCAAAGAGACTTGTTTGCATTGGGGTCCTTTATCTCACTGGGGAGGCAGCAACTCCAGATGACAAACTAAGAAAAGCATCTACGAACAGCCATCACTCTACACCCGTGACCTCAAAAACAAGATATAGTCAGCCTTAAGGAAATGAAAGAAGTCATCAAGAAAAATATTACGTGTACATAAGGATCAGACATCGAGTATGCAACACCAGGTTTAAACTCTCTCTCTTTGCCAAACAAATAAGATTGTAAAAGTTCAGATTTTTTTTCCCCCACCAGATTGGTACCAGAGGTGAGGGGCAAAAGCTGCAAGGACAGAACTCATGGAAATGGTAGAGCGTAGAACAAGAGGGAATATAATCGTAGAGTATAAATACTCAGGGGCATCGACAGGGTGGATAAGGACGGACTTACACCAAACACAAACATAAACGCATACACCAAAGACACACACACACACACACACACACACACGAAGAACGACAGCAAAGACGCATGAATATAAAATACTACTCTTCTTTCTCAAATTTAGAAGGACAAAAATATTAAAGCTGCGACCTCTTAAACTGTCTTAATTGCAGTGTAATATAAAGACAGCAGAGCAAGACTATTAACAAGGTTTCACTCACTTACGAACGTGTGTATGGACCTGTATTATAAGTGAGCGCACACCTCACAAGTAAGTAGCAAGGAATCGTTCCCAGGAGAGCTGCTTAACCATGCATTAAATAAACTTAAGACCTCCCTAGATGAAAGCACGTGTTGCCATTCAACCTGTTATCCTAAACCTCCCTTGAGAAATCCCTTTAATGGGCTAATTGATGTCCCTATTACTCGTGTCGGGTAATAAACTGCAAGGGAGATGGGACGCTCAGAGGCAGGGACGAGTCACACGGAAGTGGATGGGTGTAGGAGATTTATAGGATATATTCAGTTCCTGATCCTTCGAATTCGGCTGGTGTGTGACTGCTTAACTTTGGCTTTATAGAAGGGATTAATTATTATTTCCTTGCTAGTCTAGGCGGTGTAATAACAGTTAAGACTGCACCAACTATCTCTAAACCTTAGTAATTTGACATTCTGAGGGTAGCTAAAATGTTATGTACATAATGCTAGGTGACTGTTTGAAGGTTTAAAATGCTCAAAGAAATAAAACGTAGCCAGGAATTAGCCTCACATTTCATGATAAAATAAATGAATAAAAAATTTAGACCCACAATCACTGCTGCACATCAAAAGAGAACATGAATGGCACTTCAATATGGCAATAGCTTTATCAAAACTCTTTTATAGACTGATGAACCTAGAAGCGTGGAACTCTTAACTCAAAACTTCCAGGGACAATAGAACTGTTTGAAGTGAGGAGCCATCATCATCGGCACTGTTAAATTAGACACATATGCAACACTTGGGTATCTTTATTGAGGAAACGTTTCGCCACACAGTGGCTTCATCAGTCCAATACAAAGTAGAAAGTAGTAATAAGAGGAGGAGTTTGAGGTAATCAGTCCCTCGGCCTGGAGTTGATGTGTTCAGTCCATCAATCTTGAATTAAATACAGCATAAGGCAAATAGAAGTTGCTTATATACTGTAGACAGGTGAGATGAAGCAGGAGGAGGCGGGGTCATAGTGGTATCATCCACTAGTCGAGGTAGGTCCTTGTCCAAAGGTTTGGACAAATGTTGAAGAATCCGTTTGTATCAAGATCCCAAGAAATTGCTGTGTCAGACAGGATGTAGATGAATGGTTCAGAGAACCGACAAGTTGTTAAATTAGACACATATGCAACACTTGGGTATCTTTATTGAGAAACGTTTCGCCACACAGTGGCTTCATCAGTCCAATACAAAGTAGAAAGTAGTAATAAGAGGAGGAGTTTGAGGTAATCAGTCCCTCGGCCTGGAGTTGATGTGTTCAGTCCATCAATCTTGAATTAAATACAGCATAAGGCAAATAGAAGTTGCTTATATACTGTAGACAGGTGAGATGAAGCAGGAGGAGGCGGGGTCATAGTGGTATCATCCACTAGTCGAGGTAGGTCCTTGTCCAAAGGTTTGGACAAATGTTGAAGAATCCGTTTGTATCAAGATCCCAAGAAATTGCTGTGTCAGACAGGATGTAGATGAATGGTTCAGAGAACCGACAAGTTGTTAAATTAGACACATATGCAACACTTGGGTATCTTTATTGAGGAAACGTTTCGCCACACAGTGGCTTCATCAGTCCAATACAAAGTAGAAAGTAGATGATACCACTATGACCCCGCCTCCTCCTGCTTCATCTCACCTGTCTACAGTATATAAGCAACTTCTATTTGCCTTATGCTGTATTTAATTCAAGATTGATGGACTGAACACATCAACTCCAGGCCGAGGGACTGATTACCTCAAACTCCTCCTCTTATTACTACTTTCTACTTTGTATTGGACTGATGAAGCCACTGTGTGGCGAAACGTTTCCTCAATAAAGATACCCAAGTGTTGCATATGTGTCTAATTTAACAACTTGTCGGTTCTCTGAACCATTCATCTACATCCTGTCTGACACAGCAATTTCTTGGGATCTTGATACAAACGGATTCTTCAACATTTGTCCAAACCTTTGGACAAGGACCTACCTCGACTAGTGGATGATACCACTATGACCCCGCCTCCTCCTGCTTCTTCTTGGTGATTCTTGTGGAAAAGTAGTAATGTACTACCACAATCTTCAGTCCGGCCCAGCGTCACTCTTGATCGTGTAACAATATGCTAATACTGGCTAATTTACGAGTGAGTGAAGACCTTGTATGTGTTAAAAGTAATATAAAGAACCAGCACACAGTGTACTGAAGATCTAGTGTCCATATTTTTTCATTGCATTCAGTGATCTTGTCCACAAGAAATCATTTTTAAAAACTTTGTTACTCAAAAGTGCAATAAATACTCGTTAATGACAACCGAACTAAATTAGAGAAAATGAAATGATATATAAGATGGGTTCGGTGAATTTTGACCTACCAGTGAAGTACTCTTCAATCTGTTTAAGAGGACATCAGTGGTAGCCAGAAATGTGCACAGCTCATCACAGCATATTATTTTCTCCACGTGGATTAATTTGTGCCATTCTGTGCTCCACGTAGCCGAATGTAATCCCTCAGAATGGACATAATATGTAGGGTGTACCAGCACATCACGTCAGACAATCAATTCTGCCATAATCTGTGTTAATAGCAAGTTGTATAAAGTTACTTCGGATAGGTTACAGTAGACTGACATACATATTTTTCAGCACGACCACAAATATCGATAACACTACCACAATAATTAAAATGGTTATTACCTTAATTTTTAAAGGGGTTGACCGGTAAGCCAGCGGAAAGCCTCGGTCAGATGACCAAAAGCTCCAGCTGTGGGTCATCATATGACTAAGACCCGCGTCAGGAAACACTTGTCTTGTTTCCTGACAAATTTTACCTAACCTAACACCATCACTTCTACCTGATTATAACAGGAGGGCGACGGCTCAGTGACAAGACTAAAAAAGACTGAGAAGATCGAGAAAATAGCCATTTTTTTGGGCTAAAGCCAAAACAGTGTCAAAAAAATAGCAAAGAGCAAAAATGGTTGCATATTTGTAAATTGGCATGTCTACTTAAAAATTAAGAAATGGTAAATGACTTAAGTGAACGAAATGTGAACGATATAATTAATTAAATAAGAAATTCTTACCAAAATATTCAAGAATTGGGGAAACTAGGATGAAACGCCTAGGGCGCAGCCAAGAGTGAGGGGCGCCTTCTGTTTATCCACTTCGTTCCCAATCTCGTAATAGAAAGTGGATGTAGTAAACTTGTTCAATTTTCTGGGTGAATGCAACACACCGAGAGGAACACTTGATGGTAGTAGATTAAGTCGCATTACTTCATTACCCGTTGACTGAATAATAAAAATTGGAGAGTAGATTGACCACATTCATGAACCAAACAAGTAAAGAATAACGATATAATAATATGCTTAATAATAATAATAATAATAATAGTAATAATAATAATAATAATAATATATAATATATAAAAATAACTTGACAGAAGCCAAGTTATTTACACAGAGTTTTATGTAAGAAGATAAACGTCATTTATAAGCTCGACAGTTGACGTTGACCATAAAAATCCTGATCACAAACATCGTATAATATGAAATATTACTAAGTGTCCAAGAAGACCAATATATTTATGTAAAATTAATACGTAAAGCAAGCTTTAGCGAGAATAATTTTAATTAGTATTAATGGAATGACAACCAACAAGTGTTGTAATACTTAATAAGAGCACCGCAGTTAGATTCAACAATTTGCTTATAGTTAAAAGTAATACCATGTTTTAATGTAAGAATTGGTGGGAGAAATACTTTTCTTTAATTAAATGGTTGTAATTATAACCATATTTTTTAACGGGTGGACCGGCCAGTGGAAGGCCTCGGTCAGATGACCAAAAGCTCCAGCTGTGGGTCATCATATGACTAAGACCCGTGTCACGAAATACTTGGGAGCTGGGACTGACTCGACCCGGTTTATTGCTCAAGAGACACGTGGTAATTCAAAGAAATTTTAAGAATCAAAAGCTATTATTTTATAAGTTTTACGCGCTGTGGGTGAGCATCATAGAATAAAGGTTTTTCCCATGCTTAAAGTTACTTCGAAATATCAGTCTATACATAAGCAGTCTATACACAGCTAAAAAGACCATTTAGATACCCTGGTAAATTGTATAAGTAAATGGCAAATAAATTTCATTTATATAATTATGTGCCAAGAACTGCACAGTAAAAATAAAGATGAAAAAGGAACTTTTTTTTTTATCACATTGGGCGTCTACCACGGAGGCAAGGTGACCCGAAAAAAAGCAAATAAAAGTTTTTCTCCTTTTTTACATTTAATAATTTATATAAGGGGTTAGCAACCCCTTGCTTCCGGTATTTTAGTCGCATCTTACGACACGCATGGTTTACGGAGGAAGGATTCTTCTCTTCTTTATGAACATCATACAGTTATTATAAGTAAATGAATACATATCTAATGACAAGTATTTTTTTAAGCCAAGTAGATAGTGCTTATTTTAAGGTCTGCAACAGCTCAGGCTGTGGGATCCCTGGTCCCAGAAATCGAGTGTAAAATCTGGAGTAGCATTGAAAATTGGGTTGGGCAAATATTCTGTTAGTGGGATGGATTGTGAAGGACCTGCCTAGTATGGGCCAAAAGGCCAGCTGCAGTGTTCCTCATTTCTTATGTTTTTAAATAACTTAAATAATGGGCAACAGCCCTAAGCGCAGAGAAAGGAGCACTACACCATATGTACATGAACGTCTGGGACAAAGTCGGAGCAGTTACAGTAAGAGCCCCGACACTGTAAAATTTCTGGGAACCATCTGAGCTAAATCTTCATTCTACAAATATATTACATTTCTTATTCACTGCATTATGAAAAATTATTTATCTAGTAATATTACTTATTTTTTTAAGATATCCTTAATGCTTCAACTTCCTAACAGACACTACCCTATACACAGAAATGTTTATTAAACCATACCGCGGGTGGGGTTCGAACCCGCGGTTAGAGTGTCAAAACTCGTGTCATTACGATTTCGAGAGTCACATTGTGTTTATTGCTTTTCGCAATGTGCATAAATTTAAAATTAAAAACCATATCACTTGGGGCTGGCTTCAATTTTTTTATTATTTTTTATACTGTCCATGAAGAATATAATTCACAACATTTCACAAATGGAACACATTGTGAAGATGAAACTTTCACGACGTTTCGATCCTTATTGAACCAACATCAAGTTGGGAATGACTCCCGACTTCATAATTGCCCAAGATGGACCGAAACTTAGTTAAAAGTTTCTTTTTCAAATTGTGGGTTGGTTATGAACGGCAATATAAAAGAAAATAACGGCTAATATATCAGAGACATATCGGTTATTCCTCGAGGGCTCTTGATCCACGAATTTCGAGCTACCCTTAATTTAATCAAACCTAATTTCCCAGACACTGTATAAACTCTAAGGGTTGATCACTTTCCATTAATGTAAAGTATAATTTGCTTTTCCCTGACTGGTAACCTATTTCAAGGAAGCCAACTGTGCGTCATATATATTACCATTATGGCTTCAACATGCACACACAATAGCGAACAAAGGCTTTGTCGATAATAAAAGAAAGGCGGAATGTAATGAGCTTGTGTGCCGTACATTGTCACTGTTGTTGACCAACCTACGTCACCGATATCTCCCATGATGTTGCCATCCTTCGTGCATTTAACTTTACATTTTTGGATCGGTAAGGACAGAGGACCAGAAGGAAGTGTAACGTATAATCTCACAACAGTACACCCACGCTAACACATTCAATTAATTTGCATTACACTTCCCAACCTACTTATGACATCAAGGCCACACTAATCGGACAGTGCACAAAGGAATCTTTACAAAGCTCTTAAGCAGCTACTGAATGGGCCAGCATATGATAAAGACTCGCCTCGGCTGATATTACCAGACGAATTAACAGCCAAAATAATTAATAAATGGTTATAATCATAATTTTGAAAGGGGTGGACAGGTAAACCAGCGGAAGACCAAGTAACGTCAAAGACACTGCCCTCGACAGTTATTTATACACAAAGAGGTGTACGGCTCTGTGTTTATATGCTGAGTTTACTATAATCACTATTTTAGGTATTATGGTATTACTGCATAATTGTATACAATTTCCCCCACACCCCAAAAAACGGTGCTAATGACCTAAAGTAGTAGAAACACTTAAAACAGCGGCTCACCACTACCACTAAACACGCAACCATCAACAGCAGTCCACTCAATATTTATCTATTCCAATATTTATCTCTCCTTGTTTAGGATTTCTCCTCTTGCCACTTTGTTGCAATGTATTTAATCAAAGCTCCCAGCACTCTTCAACACTTGCACCTAATAAACTGGTGACCTGATTATATTTACTGAAAGTTCACATAACCTGAAATAGGCAATAAAAACACTTTTTAAGGGAGCCATTCACCAGTAGTAATCATGTCTTTATTAATAAAACTTCATAATTCTTTAATTATATATATATATATACACATATATCCAATAAGATCACAGTAAACAGGTGATATCACAATATACAGAACAACCACTGTGAAAAAATAGTGAAATTCCAAGCGCATTCGTGACTTCTCACATTATCAAGGAACTATAAAAATAAAATGTTAACAGGAAGGCATATAAGGACGAGACTACACCTCGCTGCCACCCCCAACACCTGACTTTTTATGATGATGTAAGGTAGGTAGTCAGTGATCCGTGAAACACATTATATATTGTACTCAAAAATTTTTGGGTAGAATATAAGTTGTACCAGTCTATTAGTCTACATGCTTAGTAGTTTTGCCTTAGTCCTGTGAACTCTCCTTGCTACATCCTCCATAACTTGCATTAAATCACTGGTGGTGTCTTCGTCCTATTTTATGGTGGATTATAGAATATGGCTGCTAATTCCTTAGGTCCTCAGGTGATGATTGTGCCTGTTATGTACTGTCTATATTCACTGCACTTGTCCTAGCTCCTGGAAGCTCCACCTGTTCCTAACCAATAGTGCTTCTCCTCTACTTCCACTTCCTTATTCCCTCCTCATTAGTTAATACCCTGCTAGGACTATCGTATCTTTTATAGTTCCTGCTAGCAGTTCATTTATACAATCATCTTTGTTATTCTATCTTCATTTGTATATCATAGTCTGATATTACTGTATTTTATTGCATTTTATGTTGGAGTGAGAGGGGTGTGACATGATTACTTTTGATGTACTCACCTATATGTGGTTGCAGGATTCGAGTCTTAGCTCATGACACCGCCTCTTAATTTGACGTTTGAGTGTGTGTGTACTCCCCTATTTGTGGTTGCGGGGATCGAGTCACAGCTCCTGGCTCCGCCTCTTCGCTGATCGCTACTAAGTCCACTCTGATAAATTAGACACATGTACAACACTTGGGTATCTTTACTGAGGTAACGTTTCGCCACACAGTGGCACCTCTCCTGCCACTGTGTGAATGCTGTATTCTTTTCAAGATTGATGGACTGATTACATCGACTCAAGGCTGAGGGACTGATTATCTCGTACTCCTGTTCTTCACTATTCTCCTTTGTATGGACTGATGAAGCCACTGTGTGGCGAAACGTTTCCTCAATAAAGATACCCAAGTGTTGCACATGTGTCTAATTTATCAACTTGTCGGTTCTCTGAACCATTTATCTACATAAGTCCACTCTCTCCGGTGTGTGTGTATGTGTGTGTGTGTATATGTGTGTTTGTGTGTGTATGTGTGTATGTGTGTATGTGTGTTAGTTACCATTTTGTCCTAGGCACATGTCAATTAGACACTAGGCCTGTTGTATATATGTGTATGTATGTGTATGTAAGGAAACACTTCGAAATGTTTCTGCCCCACCGGGAATTGAACCCGGCCCCTCCGTGCGTGAAGCAAGAGCTTTACCCACTAGGCCACTGGGGGCTGTAGTGTGTGTGTGTATGTGTGTGTGTGTGTGTGTGTGTGTGTGTGTGTGTGTGTGTGTGTGTGTGTGTGTGTGTGTGTGTCGTATTCTTGTGGAAAAGGGGTAAGAGGAACCTCCACAAGAGTGCAGTGGGTGAGGCATCGACCCTGGCACACCCAGCCTCCCGCCCTGCGCCCGGATATTAGGCTCCCCGCCCCTTCTCTCGCAAGCTTTCCTAACCCACATCCCCCCCCCCCCCGACACCACACTACCCTAGCCACTAGTATCCTGTCATACGAAAACAAGGTCTAAAACGTTTTGCACTCCTCAGGATTTCCGGTGTTCTCTAGCTCACGAGCCTCTGAGATGTGTAAATATTACGGACCTCTACTTACATTCACTATACTCTTATATTTGTTAATGGTTCCTGTGACCATCGCCCCTGCAGCCGGCTCTGAAAGCAGGCCTCCTAAATTGGAAAGGAAATACAAGAACTCTTAAAAAAAAATAAACAGGAAAGTGAAGATTTACTTGTAAGATTCTATGACTCCTTCCGCTTCAGAGCTTCATTTGATATTATTATAACATGTTGAATTTACTTTTCTCCTTACATGTTCCCAAGACAAATTGTCATCCATCCTGCCAGAGTGCAAAAGTTTAACAGGTTTCCATTTCAACTCTTATGAGAGGACAGCAGGACCTTTTTGGATGTTGTCATCCATCATTGCATAAACACATGTGTACTGCAGTATGTGTATTTGTAGTGATGACAGTATAGGTACACTAAGCTTTCAGCTACCCCTCGACACTGATGACAGTACACATATATATTACAGCTTTGAGATTTAATAAACTCTACTGATAGCACACACACACCTTACGCTTTAAACAATAATCAACACTGCTGACAATACACATACATATAAAGCTTTGCGTTACCATCAACAGTGTTGTCAGTATACATACACACTAAACTTTAAGCTACAATCAACGTTGATGCCAATACACATACACTAAGCTTTAAGGGTAGCGTAGCGTCAGAATATAGGGCAGCAGGGAAAGTGGGAACAATGGGTAGGCATGCAACAGGCTCCTGTTTGATGTGAGGCCTCGTTCTTCACCTCTGGTGTTACCTATCTCTCCAGTGTATCAAGGTTCACCCAGGGTGTGGCTGGGTCGCTACCACCAACCCAGCATCTTTCCTTCTCTCAACTTTATATATTTTGGACACTTCTTACCATATGTGTGAGTCTTGAGTAACTCTTCCCCTTTCTCCCTTCTTTCCTGACTTTCATTTATTCATTTTATTTGAGACATTTGTGTTTAACGAAAGTCTAATATATGATATTATGAGCATATGAATATTTAACATAAGACAGCTTTTCAATAATACGTTTTTGCTTTGAGTATGTTTTGGTAGGGAGATAGAAGCAGAACATGACCTAGTCTACACTGCCAGTCAACAAAGCCCTTACTTGAGAGAGCACTCGGATGAGATAGCCAATCAGCAAGTCCGGTACGAGGGCACCCGGCAGAGGGAGCCAATCAGCGAGCCCGTTACAGGCCGCCACGACGTACCACCTCGATCAATAGCAAGCTCACGGGATGGAGAATACGTTACCATGGCAACCCACCAAAAGACACTATAAGAACAGCTATTACACTCTTCTCGAATTACTAACGCAATACTTAGATGGGAGATGTGGCTGAATAAAATAAGAGAGGCCATAGTTTGTAGGGAGGGCGGGCTTACAAGAAGTGCGACAAGGAAGGGAAAATTACCGAAGCGACCCAGAAACTAGTAGCCACCTTGAGAGTTTACACAGGATTATCAAGGACCACGACTTCTGTAAGAGGAGAAAGGGGAAGCGGAGGACAAGGTGAGAAGGGAGGACAGGACAAGAAGAGGGGGATGGGGGAGGAATGGTCAGAGACGAGAGGACGAGACCAGAGAGAACAGCACACACGCCATGGTACAGGCTAAGTTTCCCAAAAGACGACAAAGAAGTGTTGCAAGAACAGAATGTGATGCGTAAATGGATTGATAGTGAGAGTTGGGTGTGTGATCCGGTATGCATGAAGAAAGAAAAAACTTTATCAAGCAGGTTTTACACTCTAAGATGAAAGATATAGTGACGACTTCTTGTCAGTTACAATAAAATGGTATAAAAAGAGTTAAACTCACGTAGTTATATTCGCCTAGTTGTGGTTGCGGGGGGAGGGGGGTTTGCTATTAGCTCTTGGCCCCGCCTCTAAGCTGGACGTGACCGGGTTCATTCAGTCTCGTGGGCTCTATTGTACTTATTTTAAAGTTATGCATGAAAATTTGCCTCCAACACTTCAGTGAGGTCTTTCCACTGTCTCACCGCCCTAATAAAGACAAGAAATATTTCCTGACATGCCTTAAGTTCACTACATGCGAGCGAAAAATCATGTACCTCTATAAAAATAATGAGCCTTCTGTTGTCTTCGATCTTTTTTTACTACTGTTTCTTGTTACCACAATTTCACATTCTTTACTTTCCATTTATGCCTACTTGTTTCCGCCCTACTATTTTCTACTGTCATCCGAAACTAGTTCCCTTGAGCACTTGGGTACTTTTTTCTAGTTTATCAAAATAATCAGGTGTGGATTCTGTACTGGTGCTGCATACTATGATTTACTGAACAAATGTCGCATATAAGGTTATGAATGAATGCTGAGTTTCTTGAAGCTAAAACGTAATTTGTCAGTCGTACACATTCTGCAAAACTTATTTGGATGATGAGCGACTCGGGAATATGCTCTATATCAATCACTCACTCACAGGTTCTTGTCTTTGAGTGATGTTTGTACTCTAGGTTCTTCCAGTCTGTACTCTATTTTAAGCTTTCTTTCCCCTTCGATATTTTTTATGGCGTTCTTTAAAGGGTTGAGTTGAAGTAGTCGCTTGGCTGGCCAACATGGTAGCTTGGATCATGTTGTAATCTTTCCTTATCATATCCGGTTTTTATTCCCATTAATTTCACATCTGGGAACAGTGATATACAGAACTCTCTCCGTCATTTCATTTATATTTACCAGAAACAGAACGGGTCCTGCTAGTGATCCTTGTGGAATCCCGCTTGTTGCATTTTATGTCATCATACTTCCTCAAGGACCATCACACTATCTCTTTCCACTTAGATATTCTTTGATACATTGTAACACATTTCTTGTCACTCCTTGCTTTTCTGTTTTCTGCAGTACAGTGTACAATGCTCCCTTGCAGCCCAACCAGTCCTCTACTTTCTTGTTCGTCATTTATGAAGCCGCTCCTTTCCATATGCTCCATCACCCTCCTCCTGATTATCTTGTTCATTACCCTAGATTACATGCACTTCAAGGATACTGGCCTGTAACTCAGTGCTACCTGTCTTGCTCTGCTTAACTTGAGAGATTACATTGTTTTCCAGTGTTCTGGTAGCTGCCTTGTTACCACAGACTTCGATGATTTTAGTGAGCGTTTCACGTGTTTCTGTTCCGTCTTTCAAAATTCATGGTGGTATTATCAGTTCCCTTGTGTTGAATGTCTGCACATCACTCTGTAACTTCTTCACTTCTCCGGTTATGTGAATGAAATACAGTCTCTGCTGGTCAACCCTTTCTCTTTAACTCGGGTGTTTCATTGTTGCGTCTCTATCTCTCTCTCTCTCTCTCTCTCTCTCTCTCCACAGAGAACACAACTTTAAATCATTGTTTAGTCCCTCTCGTTGTTTCCTGTCAGTTCTCATGAGCTTTCCTCGCTTCTTCATAGTACCTGCTTTTATATACCATCGTCGTCCTTCTGGTGTGGCTGCAGCAGTTGCGGTTCCGACTAAGCTTTTACCGCTATTTTATTGTTATGTTGTTGCTCATGTCTCTTCATCTATGCGTATTCGTTTTTAGCTCTTATGCTCACTTCTCTTTTTTCTGTCGTCCCCAAATGTATTTTTTAGTGTTCTTTGCTCTTGTAAAATCTCTCCAGAAGTCCGGTTTGTCGCACCTGCCTCTGGCTATTCTCCTCTCCAGATTTACCTCCAAAAAGGTATTACAATCTAAGGACTACATTTTGGCTAGGACACAGCTGCTTGTAATCGTCTATTTCTGCAGTGTAATAAGAATGTGTATACTCACCTAGTTGTTGTTGCAGGGGTCGATTCATAGCTCCTGGCCCTGCCTCTTCACTGGCCGCTACTGGGTCACTCTCCTTGCGCCATGAGCTTTATCATACCTCTTCTTAAAGCTATGTATGGAACCTGCCTCCACTACATCGCTTCCCAAACTATTCCACTTCCCGACCACTCTGACTGAAGAAATACTTCCTAACATCCCTGTGATTCATCTGAGTCTTCAACTTCCAACTGTGTCCCTTTGTTGGTTGCTGTGTCCCATCTCTGGAACATTCTGTCCTTGTCCACCTTGTCAATTCCTCTCAGTATTATATATGTCATTATCATGTCCCCCCCTATCTCTCCTGTCCTCCAGTGTCGTCAGGTCGATTTCCCTTAACCTCTCCTCGTAGGACATACCCCTTAGCTCCGGGACTAGTCTTGTTGCAAACCTTTGCACTTTCTCTAGCTTCTTTACGTGTGTGTGTTTGTTTGTTTGTTTTCGCTCAATACGATATTCGTGGAAACCAACAAATTTTCAAGCATAACAGGAACAGAAACAGCAAGAAAATCCATCAAATTGGATTCTTATTATGCTTCTTCAAAAAGTTTGCTATAGACTAGAGCAGTGCCAAGTGATATATATTGTTGAAAGAATGTTCATACTACAATTGTTACGTAAGTTATATCTACCTCAGCCGCGTTCTTATGTGAATGTGGAAACGGTTTAAGGTCTGTTAGGAATAATTAGCCCATTCTACCGATGATGAGTTTCGAGTGTTTTTCTACCCTTGCAGTCCAGCTTAAGACTAGACTTTCTCTTGACCACCTGGGTCAACCAGACTGTTAATGCTAGCGGACCTCTGGTTCACAATACCATCATAACATGAATGAACTGGTACTTGTACTAAATGTTCAGATTCTTCAGAGCTTCCTTCTTCGTTCCGGCAATATTTCTGATATCTGATATCCTACTAAGCTAACCTCTAAAATGTAAACATGAGGATTTTTCGTATTGTATTTTAAGCCACATCGGTAGACGGCGCGTCACAGTTTTGTTTTCGCGTTGAAAACATAATCTAACTTTTATGTATTATTGCATGCTATAAACTATTGTATACTAAGATTGGCAGAATTTGTTATTAGACGACAATCTAGCCTAATCAAACCTTACCTAACTTAAATAACGCAAGTATGAGAAATTAGCTTAAAATTGTACGTAATAAATCTATGTTGACGTTAAGATGACAGACTGACATAATTCAGACAACATAGCCATCCCTTAGTCGTGTTACAGCTTGTATGGTTGCTCAATACTACATCTAAAAAGATTGATTAACATTAAACAGAGAGGACAGTGTGTAGGTGACAGGTGAGTGGAATTGGAGAAGAAAGCATGGAGCAACGGGGAACCAGACAATAAAACAAGTTAAGGAGGAGGAGCAAGGGACGACGGAGATTCAGGAAATAGTCTGCGTTATGTCTGAAGAGGAACAAACGAATAAGGTAAAATGAGGAGAGAGAGAAAGGGTGGGAAGGAGGTAGGATGCGACAGGCTGGGTGGGTGGCCATTGAGCGCTCAATATACAAGTGCAGGTTTTGTCTGCTCTGGTACTTAAACAAGGAAGGATACATGCAAGTCTTTGTTATATATTACTGTGAAAGTTGTTGCCCACTTGCTGCACCAAAACAACTCTGGAATACTAGCTTCCGCTGTACAAGAAAAATAGAAGAAATCTTTAAATTTCATAACCACGTCTTTTTAAATAAATATTTAGGTCATTGTACTATCGATTAAGGTAACCTCATCTCTAAGTAATTTTTCCCCCTTCCTTTACCCCCAAATACCCGAGATTAATTAAGAAAAGTTTTATTTAAGTTTCCGGTTTTTATAGGGAAGGGATTAGCTAGACACTAATTAGGATATCGTAAACTGATTTACCAAATTTCCTCTTAAAATTTCGTGCAGTAGCTTTAAGGTGATAGGATATTTTGTTAAAAAAATTACTCCGGGTTAAAAAATTATTTAAAAACGTCGTAATATGTAGGTAGTTTTTGTATACGGACTTTTTACACATTGTATTGAGGCCTTCATATGCCAGAAAAGAAGTGATTATCTAAAGGTATTTATCAGATAAATAAAATTATATAAAATTTATAAACTGAAAAAAAATCTACTTTTGAATTTGAGATTATGGAAAGCATTATATGTAGTTTGAATAAGGTGCCGCGAGTTTGCTGCAGTACAGCCTATTAATAATTCAGAAATCTCACTGATACCAACAAAAAAAATATTCTAAACTAGTAAATTGGCCGTTCCACTACCCACTATAATAATATAACAAGAGTGGTTATAATAACCTTAATTTTTAATGGGATGAACCGGGAAGCCAGTGGAAGGCCTCGGTCAGATGACCAAAAGCTCCAGTGGCGGGATCGTCATATAACTAAGACCAGAGTCCCTTAACACTTGTCCTGTTTCCTCACGAATCTCACCTAACCTAACTACCCAATAACAATATTAACCTCACTTTTGGTAAGATATGCAAGTGTTGAAAATTTGAGGCTGATCCCAAGATGTGTCTTCTTGTTATGGCACGGAAACGATGCTGGAAGAATTAAAATGCTCTGGTAACCGCAAAAGTTATTTCCCATCTTTGGAGACCTTAAAAAAGCGAAGAAAATACGTAGGTTTCAGAACAAGCTTGTATTGGGATAGCGTTGCGCTCTGCATAGAGCTTTATCAAGCCACTTTGGTGATTTGATAAAGACTTGAACAGAGCAAACGTTGTCCCAATAAACGCTTGGTCTGCAACCTGTGTTTTCCTCACAATCATCGGCAGTACATTTGCATGGAGACCTAAAAGAGACACAATCAGACTTTTCACACATATTTTTCATTTTTTTTCCTGTTTGATCAGTGCATGTCTACGAAGACTGACTGACATCGTTTAAACTTTAAATCATCTATTAAAACGCTTTTTCTATATTAGAACAATTTTGCAGAGCTACTATATTTACGTATAATATTAAGTGAGTTTGTGGGGTTCGTGGGAACGAGGCGGGAAAGGAGAATAATTTTATGGTGTAGGTAATGGAGACATTATATGAAAAAAGGAAATTGCAAGAGTACATATGATTGGAGGTGGAAATAGGATTGAAGGAGGAGGAAAAGGGAGGAAGGAGGCGGAGGAACCAGAGAAACTATCTCCTGGCACAGATCTTCGTCATTAATGACAAAAGACCCAGCACTATGGCGGGCCTCGGCACAGCGACCGTTGGCTTATCTTCAAGTAATATCATATACAGCAAGTCTCTGTGTAAAACTAATATAAGCAACAAAGAAACCATAGCAGTGATAAATAAAGACGTTTGAATGTTAAATGAAAATGTTTACCACGGCTTTGGTACTTTTGTGCCTTATTCATATATCGTAGGTATAACTAATAAGATGGGATAGTGAAGAGGATTTATATATAGTGAACATGACATTTTTTAGTTGTATATGATAAATTTCCATGAGCAAGGCTTGCTACCGCTGCATCCGGCTACACACACATACTACTGCTTGGGTCATTTTCCAAGTGTAAATGTGAGCTATTTCAAGCAATGAGGAATAACAAAAATGCTTTAATATCTTTTAAATAATACTGGTAACAGTTGATAATTAGGTCAAAATAAAATACGATCTGATTTAAATGAAAAATTCTCGAGACGACTACTAAATATACACAAAAGCATATTAAATGAGAATTCGCAAATAACACAAGAACGTTTCATCTACGGTAATGCGGTAAAACAGTCATTCAGGGAACTCATGTAGTCGGTCAAGGTTGTTGTATCGGTGGTGGTCGGTATGCCGACACGGGGTAGGGGGTGTCGACCAAGGAGCCTTCATCTCACCCCCCTCCCTTTCCCCCCCTCAACACATACACCATTTTAATTAACTATTAGACTTAATTACACGGACCTCATTACCTACCATTATGTACGCCTTGCATCCAAACTTACCAAAATTAGTAGAGGTTACGTTAAGTTTTAGTAAAAAAAAACAGGGACAATGAACCGGCATGGTGCAAAACAATGCAATAAATATTGAGGGAATAGACCTGAATGACATTGCAGACTATACTGAAAACACTTGCTATTTACATGATATACAATACTTAATGTTGAAAATATGTTTGACCAAAGATTTTTGGTTTGATAGTAAACGGAGATCAGTTAGAATACTTGATGATTGTTGTTATTTCTAGATACACCCAGATGAGCACAAGGCGGCTTTAAAAGGGCAGGAATAAAAGGGTTAATATACGCGAAGTCGCAGCAGTCGTGAGGCAGACCGTCGTCAAACCACGTGCTGATTGTAGAGATGTCTGGGTTCGTCGAGATACAACTCTGCCAGACGTGTCGTACCTATTTATATTTTACTTCCATGTGATTAAACATACGATTTTATAGCTTTATATAATCTACCCTGAACTTATATAGGACAGAAATAAAAAAATATTTTCCGTACTATTTTCTATAACACTAGTGAGTTAGCTTTTAAAATGTTATGGGTACGTATTTTTTGTGATAATTGTAGATTCTAGCTTTAAATTAATGGTCAAAATTATAGACACACTTATAATCAGATATACTCGTTCGTTGGCGCACTTGTTACTCTTAATGAAATTAATCTTCCATGACAACGAGTGGAAGGTGTGCAACACGCAAGGCAGGGTTCTATCACTGAAGTACCACGATATTCCAGCCTAACTAAAGACTAACCATACCACGGGTGGGGTTCGAACCCGCGGTCAGAGAGTCTCAAAACTCTAGACCGTCGCAATCGTGTCATTACGGTAACTAAAGACTAACTGGCGAATGTAGGTGAGTACTCCCTTAAATATAGGTGAGTGTCCCTGTGAGGAATGAAGGAATTGAAGACGAGTATAGGAGTTACACAAGAGACTTAAACCTATACAGCAACCACAAAACTAGATAATACTAGTATGTTTCTTTATCAGTTTGTGTGCTTCTTTTAAACCAGACCAATTTAGCGACCATGAAAATACAAGTAAACGAAATTAAAACAGACGACGTGTAGTAGTACAAGGATCAAGGCGGCTATGGTGACCTAGAATTGCGAGAGCAGTGTAGCTGAGCTCCACAGTAAAAGCAAGCAGAGCACATCTCACTAGATGTGAGCTTGTTTCGTACTGGAGTCTAATTTGTGCAGGGAGCAGAAAGAGTTTACACCACACCCTTGCTTCGTCCCACTGTCGAGGGGGAGGTCACCCCATGAGAATGTCGAGGAGTTAAAGAGGATGGTCTGTCATCGCTGCTTCCTCTTCACTTCTACACTCCTCTGATGCTCTCATTTATATGCTACTTTGAAATATTCTTAATGCCTATTGCTTCAATAAAGGCTACTTTAAAAAAGAAAACTTTCATTTCATATCTAAGGGGTTAATAAACACAAGAAACTCTTTACTCCAACACTTTGGTTAAATGTAACAAATATGATTTTTCACTCAATACTACATCACTGGAGGAACACAACCCTTCACTCCAACACCTCACTGAGGACCACCACCATTTACTCCAACACATCACTGGAGTGACAAACTACTCTTCTCTCCAACACATCACTGGAGGAACACCACCCTTCACTCCAACACATCACCGGAGTGACACACTACTCTTCTCTCCAACACATCACTGGAGGAACACACCACCCTTCGCTCCAACACATCACTGGAGGAACACACCACCCTTCGCTCCAACACATCACAGGAAGAACACACCACCCTTCACTCCAACACATCACAGGAGTGACACACTACTCTTCTCTCCAACACATCACTGGAAGAACACAACCCTTCACTCCAACACATCACTGGAGTGACACACTACTCTTCGCTCCATCAACCAACTGGAGGAACACAATACCCTTCACATAAACAACTTCCTGGAGGATAATAACGAGTAACTGAGCCTCCATTTTCTCCTTACTGGAAGGCAAGTTATTGTGTTTACAGAGCACTAGGCCCCTCCTCACAGCAGGAGATGAGACACTAAACTCATACTGTCATTTCTCAAGAGGATAGGAAGAGATACCTCACACCACCTTCCATAAAGTTAATAGTTGAGAGAAAGAGGGAGAGGGAGAGTTCCTCTTGTTGATCATGGTGGATGGAGGCATTGTAAATGGTTGAATGACCTTTAATAAGAGAGCAAGATCTGACGTGATGAGGCAGACGGCAGCTGTCGCCCGCGGAGCCACCACCGCCATCCAGTCTTCTGCCGCAGCAACATTTGTGTTCCATCTTTATTATTATTATTATTATTATTATATTCAATGGGAAGCGCTAAATTGATATTGGGTTACAGAGCTCCAAAGGAATGGAAGGTCATTAGGTTTGACCCAAAAGAAGAGAAGGGTGGCTCTAATTCCTTACAGCAAGTTCCTTTCAACATCGAGCGCCTTACCCCTTGAAGGAGGACCCGCTGACGTCAACACAACAGCCACAATGAAGATACACTTTATAGCACAATCAATAAAACAGCTGACTTATTGGGAACGCCTCAAAGCACTTGAACTGTTCTCTCTCTCTCTCGAAACCCCTCAAATGAGGTTCCTAGTTGTTGGTGAGGGGCTCAAGATCTAAGGAATTGGATCTATGCTCCAATTCCTTGAATCGAGTCTGAATGCCTGTCATTCCCCTCTTTCCCCGGCGCGGTATGACCTCTACAGGTCAGGCGCTCCTATGAGCTATATATATATATAGAATGGGGTCCACCTCTGGTGCAAATTGTGGGACCCACATCCTCGGAGAAGTGGATAAAAAGTATTATATATATATATATATATCGTGCCGAATATGTAAATCTGGTCAATTAATAAGAACTCATTTAAAATTAAGTCCTTTCTAAAATTTTCTCTTATACGTTTAAAGATTTTTTTTCATTTAACAATCGCAATTTAATTTAGCCTAATCCAACTAAATATATTTTAGATAAGTTTACAATAATTTAATAATACACACAATGAAATATTTTGTTTTCGTTACGTTCAAAATAATTTTTGGGAAATTATTGCATACACAAATTTTAGCTTGACTTATTCGGCAAGAAGAGCGTTAGTATTAAGCCAAAATAGCAAGTTTTACCTATTCGGCACGATATATATGGAAGTTTTTACCGAGACAACGTTTCGATGTATAAGGCTCTACACAGCGAAACGTCCCAATAAAACCTGTTCTGTAACGTGTGTCTTTTTCTCACTATTGACAGCAGTATGACACACACAGCCAGATCAACCAAAGCATCCCTTAAAAGACCTCAGATCATAGATCCAAGTTCTTCTAAGGGAAAGGGATCGTAACTCTAGCATTCTGTGGTAAGAGATAATAATCCTGGCACCCTGAGGTAAACGATCGTAACTTTGGCACTCTGGAATAAGAGATCGTAATCCCTTGAACTCTGGAACAAGGTATCGCAACCCAAACAACCTCGAACAAGTTATCGTAACACCAGCACTCTGAAACAAGCTATCGTAGCCCCAGCACCCTGAAACAAGCTATCGTAGCCCCAGCACTCTGAAACAAGCTATCGTAGCCCCAGCACCCTGAAACAAGATATATCTCAAACACCCTGAAACAAAGCATCGTAATCCTAGCACCCTGGAACAAGGTATCGCATCCAAAGCACCCTGGAATAAGGTATCGTAACCTAATCACCCTGAAACAAGGGATCATAACCCATCACCGTGGGAACAAGGGGTCGTGGGTCCATCAACTTCGAATACGAGATGGTGATTCTAACATTTGATCTCTCTAATGAAGAAAGTTGGACAACTGTCATGAGCTGACAATGTTGGTCCAACAGTTGTCCCTCAGATACGGTGTAAGCTGCCAGTGGCCCTGTAACCCCCAACAAGAAGATTGCTCTTAATTTTCCCAACACATGTGCAGGCCTCGTACGAATAAGCAACAACAACAACACCACAGGAGTTCTGTTGCAAGACCGCCCAGGCGGAGCCAACAGGAAATGACGTGCTGGAAAACTCTTGTTGGGGAGAGAGAGAGAGAGAGAGAGAGAGAGAGAGAGAGAGAGAGAGAGAGAGAGAGAGAGAGAGAGATAATGTTCAGTGATTACACCAGTATTATTCTGGGCTTTCTTAAGCAGGCGCTCATATGATAGCAACTTCTTGGTCACTAAGGAGTTCCCCATACATATATTTTTCGAGGCAAAGCACATTCTGTATAAATTAACAAAACCCCACCCATCAATCTGCACCTCCCCCCTCCTCACCCGTCAATTCACACACCCAAGCCATCAATTTGCACCACCTCACCCGTCAAGTTGCACCACCCCACCCGTCAAAGTGCCGAGATATTGGCTTGTTGTGAACTTAGCTGGTGGATATCGCCTCGTAAGGACATTGAGCCCAGCTCATTTCCCTTTAATAATCGCAGGATCTATTGAAGATGTCGCCCAGGAGGATATTGGTGGAGAGGAATGATGGGGAGGGGGAGGAGGAGAAGGGTAAGAAGAGAATGAGTGTGGTGAGAAGGAAGATGAGGCGAGGAGGGGGAGGCAAATGATAATGTTTGTATGTTATCAAGGCGTGTATGAGTGTAAACAAGACTTTTCCAGGTACTAAATTTTTCTAGGTACTGTCTAGGATCCACATCTATGAACACACCTCTACACCTGTACCACCAGCTGTGAACACACCTCTACACCTGTACAATCAGCTGTGAACACCACCAGCTGTGAATACACCTCTAAATCTGCATTAACAGCTGTAAAAACACGTCTGTATTTGCACCACCAGCTTTGAACACACCTCTATAATTGCATCACCAACTGTGAGCACACTTCTATGTTTGTACCACCAGCTGTGAACACACCTCTATATCTGTACCACCAGTTGTGAACACACCTCTATATCTGCACCACCAGCTGTGAATACACCTCTATTTCCACTACAATCTGTGAACACTCCTCTGTATTTGCACTACCAGCTGTGAACACACTATATCTGCACCACCAGCTGTGAACACGCCATATCTGCACCACAAGCTGGCAATACACCTGTACATATGCAACACCAGGTATCAACACATCTCTATACCTGCAACACGACTTCACATATGTATTGAAACAAGGATCATTTCTTAATCCACTGAACGTGATAAGTCACATTGTCTAACAGAATTTAATTTTAACTAATACCCGGCCACATAAGATTTGGGTAATAAATTAGCCTGTATACACTAAAACTGAATGTGGTCGAGTACTGTGTAAGCAGGGGCATTAGTGGCGTCTCACGTCATATAACTAAGTAAGCCTTGTTTCCACAGGCATTAGTGGCGTCTCACGTCATATAACTAAGTAAGCTTTGTTTCCACAGGCAGTAGTGGCATCTCACGTCATATAACTAAGTACGTCTTGATTCCACAATCTCGTACGTTTTCAACTGTGGCAGATTAGAAAGTGTATTTACCTAGACTGTCTCGCGATTAGCGGAGGTAGTATCGAACCTCCACATTTTGTGTTTAACGACCCCACATGGGCTTAGCGCTTCATAAAAAATGTACGTTCACAATAATGTGAAAGGTCAAGTTGCCAGGCGCATGTACTCAAACGAACAGACCAGAGGCCAAACTTATTCCCACTGGATTCAGGGATTCAAACTGTGTATGGAGTACTGAGGATCGAACAGCCGTCAATGTAAATGTAAGTTCAAATTTATACTGACTCATCCACAGAGCGTGAACAATCTATTACTTTTACAATATGGCGAGATATTCATTTCTGAAATTTTGCACTACGTCTTAGACTTTTTGAGTGTGAGAAAAGATAACGATTAAATCTTGAGTGCTAAAAGGCGTAGCTAACACTACATGTGCCTGCTTCTGCATGCTCGAAATGGACGTGAAATTTTAATATTTGTTATTCTCGGTTATGTTAATTTTGATTAGATTAACGAAAATGAAATAAATTAAAAGGTTCAAAATACGTCTATCACAGAGCGTACAGTTCCACTTGGAGTATGTATTTTCTCATGAATGATAATAGCAGGAAGGTGGCTTACTCAAACATGAAGGTGGCTTACTCAAACACACACACCAACCATTTGTTTCATGTACACTTACAGGAGCGGATCTACTATGAAACTAATAAAGCTTAAGCTTCAGGGCCCCTAATCCCGGAGGGGCCCCAACACTGCTTAAAAGTTTTGGGTCTACTGTAATAATAATAATAATAATAATAATAATAATAATAATAATAATAATAATATAGTGTAATTCAATACAAAATAACAGTTAAAATAAAAATTAAACTGTTATTAAAGTATCATGTAGGCTAGCAGTTGCTGGTTGCAAAGGAGCCCCCATAACAGTTCAAGCTTCAGGGCCCCAAAAATGTAGGTCCACCACTGTTCACTTACAAGAGCGCACACACAAGACTTACATATATAAAGATCGTTACAAATTAGAAAATACTCCGGTTATCGAGAAAGACTTAAGAGAGGAGCTAGATCTCAGCATCTCCAAACACACTCATACAAAACACACAGTGGGCTCAGCTGCAGAAGTATTACGAAAAATAAGAGAAACTATATGGCCAATCATAAAATAGTTAATAAACAATCATAAAATAGTTAATAAACAATAGTTAATAACCAATAGTTAGCCTAACACATCCGTATGTACAGTGTCGCAATCGAAGGTAGTACTGACCCTCATGTGATGATTTCCTCATATTCGTTGACTTAAATATATGTGCACTCTTCTCTGTAAATATTTTATCAACGAAGGAATTTAGTTTGTAATAATTTCCTTCAATAATTTGTATTCTCATATACCCTCTCATTCATTTATTCTACTGTTAAGTTTGCTCTGAATTGCGGCCTTTGTGATTTTTCTCTCAACAAATTTTGTGTATAAAACACTTTTTCGATAGCCTGTCACACCCTCTGTGTATTAGCAGTATCAGTCCTCAGTCTCTTAGTTCAAGTCGTTAATACCGTTGTTTCGACACTAAAAAAATCATGGCTTACAGACATTATATTTTTTTATGCTCTGTATATATATATGTGTTTTAAATAAAATATAAAAAAAAGGAAAAAAAATACTCACTGTGCTGTATAACTGAACCCGGCATTATTCTCTTTTTAATAATCTAGGCAATACATGTGGTTCCTCGAGTTAACGTTTTAATGTTGACTTCTGGGATTACTGCACCTATCACGCCAGTATTGTGTTGCTTACACTGTTTTCTATGTAATACTTGTCAACTCTGCTTTCATGCTAGCCATCTGGCTGCATGGAAACCTCATCTGTTTTTCATATCTGCACTCAATGACATCGCTTCTCATTTTCAACTGCCAAAATATACTGGCATCTTAATTCCTGTATTATAAATGAATAATAATTCTTCGCCCTATGCGTAATTAATTAATTTGTCATGGAGGAGGGTAATTGAGTTGGCTAACTGCGTTTGCATGATTGGGTTAATCTCTGGCGCTCCGCGTTAAATTTCCCACTGATAGTCTTGTAACTATGTTAAAGGGAGGAGCATGGCGGGGTCCAGGATGCTGCCCTCACTTAAACGTCTAAACTTGCGGTAAGCCTCATGTATTCTCCAACAAACTTCACGGTATAATTAAAACATAACTCAAAACTGCTTAAAGCTAGAGATTATTTAACGAGAAACAAATGTCCAGCCTTTACGCAACATTCGTCTTCGGGCATGACTTTGGGAAAAAAAAAAACATCAATGCTGAGAGGAAATGTAGCAATACACAACTATTATGGCACCAAACGAGGGCTAATGCGGTAAAAGTATTTTCCAAGGAGAAGTGAAGGAAATACTGTGCTCAAAGAAAGTTTTGTTGCACAGTATCACTGTACTGAATTTCTGCTGAAAGCGTCAAACCTTTCATGATTTATAGCCTCGCAAAGAAATTTCGTATGGACGAAGGAACACTGGTAACATTAAATGCTCACCGTACCTACAGGCAGGACATGAAAAAAGGTGACTGTGCCTCCTAAAGTCATTTAATATAAGAAGCGTGAAACCCAGTCCTGGTCAAGGACTGGACCGCGGGGGCGCTGACCCCTGGAACACCGTCCAGGTAGACTCCAGGTATAAAGGACAAGGAATAGTGGAGACTCTATCCTCCTGCTAATGACACTGAACGTTACAAACTCACTCATCCTAGCAACAATGGCTCAAGTTCCTTCCTGTTAGTAGCAGGAATGTCATGTAGTTTTGTAGACACTGTGCTGAACACTTTGTCAACTTTTACCACCAGACAACTTGGCATTATTCATCCCGAGGCAATATTTTACACCAATTTAATTCTTCATGGCTTCTAGCAATACAACGACCAGTTCATGAATACCGGTAGGCTATTTGTCAGTGCTGCAGACTCCAATATACTCAACTGTTGGCAATTAAAATGACTTACAATTTGCATTATACATACGTAATTTCCTTGTAACATTATAACGAAACTCGAACCTTATAGAGTTTATTACGAAAGTCCTTTCAGTGGAAATAAATATTACATTAATTACAAAATCAAGAAATAGTAATATATAATAGGTTAATATGTAACACAATCAACAAATAGTAATATAATATGATAATATGTAGTTGATAATTATTATTACTAAGTTTGACTCTGAGGGAACAAACTGTCTCTAACTATATAGGCAGCCTAAATACCTTTAAAAAAATCAAATTCCAATTTTAAGAGGGTGCTGATACATGTACGAATAAAAACAAATGTTGAGAAGAATTTAAAAGGTTTAGTTTCTAATTAGCTAATTAAACATTACCAAAAATATTAATAGTAGCATGTAATTAGCAATAATTTCTTTACCAATATAAAGATAATAGGTGTACTTCATTTATGTAATTTTAAATTCTTCACTTTCAGTAAAAAAAATTTTAACCGTTTCTTTTAATATTTTTTAATCAGCTGTGGTAATTTATTTTATGGGAATTCCAATTAGCCGTTATAAAAGTTTTTTTTTTTTTTGCTATTATTTTTTTATGTGCCTGACTGTATCTACCAATAACATTGATCTATAAATCTATAATATTAGTGATAACTATTTACATTACACCAGCAAAAAATATTTAATTTTATATTTACATTCCACTAGTATACAATTTTTTCCTATTGTAGCTCACTAAATATACACAAGAAAAATAAATTATTTAATCGATTTTGAGTCAAGGTGAATGCATTTGTTTGGTTTTATACGCCATGTCTTCAGTGTGTAAATAAACCCTTGACCTTAAGGGAGACTACCTGTGATAAATAAGCAAATGTAAATAGAATATAACCCGGTACATATGACTATACCAATGAAATACATACGCACGCCCAGGTTGTCACATAATCCTAGCATATGTTATGGGTATCGTGAACACCATTATATTGTTCAACAGAAACTGTTGTTACTCTCCCGTTGTTTTCAACAGCACCTGTTGTTACCCTCCCGTTGATGTATTCTGCTTATTGCCATTAAACTATATATTAATTTAGGATAATTATAGTTAACTTAGGCAAACCAAACCAAAAATAACTAACATTTGATTCTATGTTTACAATGCTGAGAAATATGAACAAGTAAATGCGTTAGAACACGAAGGTTGGGATGGTCGGCGTGTACACAAACTTGGGAAAGCTGACTACACATGGATATACAATTCTTCGAAAAGACTTATCAGTTCCAACATCGTTACAACTATTTCCGTAGATGCTTGTCTTTCCCAGCACACTGTAATGTTCTAATTTTGGGTTAAAAAATGTTATGTAATACCGACAGGTATGTTAATGAGGCATGTGCAGTGTTTGAACACTTCAGAGAGGACACATTTTACCCACATGGGGTTTTAACTTTTCCAATGATGAAGCCCCTACGGGGCGAAACGTACCCTCACTATGGGACACTAACGTTACGTATCGGTCTCATTTACACGCTCAAATCTTCAACACAAGTGACTCATTGACATTTACCGTTTCATCTCCCACTGTTGTGACCTCACCTCTGGCTCTCAGTATGTTTATCCTCATTTCACCAGAACGAAATAATAATACGGACTGAAACACCGTTAAAATTTAAGTCAGTTCTCTTTTCTAAGTGTTGATGAAAATACGGGGAGGGTAGTAGCTTGCGTGTGATTTCCTATTCCTCTAATCCTAATATTTTGTTATGTTTCCTTATTATGTTCCTTTGCTTCCATCTCTACTGAACTTATAATGCGATCTTTAACTATTTTTTTGGTTCTTCTGATATGGCCATTGCGTAGTCTGAATAAATATTTTTGGTTTAGTTATTCGGGCTTTTGGTGTGGGAGGATCCTGTCACTAACCAAAATCAGTACAATAAAGGACATTAAAATGTCACACTGACCCCTTCCCCCAAGTGACGTATCCTCTTTTTTGTAATAATGGATTTTTACGTATTGACGTATGTAGGTGCTTTCGTGCTTTCTGGTTAATTTTATATATACACCATTACCGATTTTTTATGAGATATTTGTGTAATATTTGCATAAACTGTCAAAGCTGATGAAGTCAAGGTAGTAGAAGGTTCGAACTGGTTTTGGGCTGTGCTGTGTAGGTACCAATTTAAATGCCATTTTTTTAAGAAATTGGGATATTCGTTTCCATGAGATTTGTGAATGCCTCTTTTGATTGGCTTCAAATCTTCAATGCTGATACTTAATTGCATTAGAAACTTATCCCACACTATTTACTATTCGTTGTGTGCATTGAGGTAGATGGGGCTAAGCTTGTGGGATACGGGGATACCTGCCTTGGAATGAACAGCGATCGAAACGTCTAATTTACTTACTTCCTCTTGTATAATGTTAGTTGTCCCTTATGAAACACCAAAACTACATATATTTCAAAACTGTCTAATCACAGTATACTGACAATGTTAGACCGAATATCCATGGATATGGAGAATATTGCAACCTACCCCATGAGTCTTACTGGTGGAGGCAATATCAGTTATGCCATGGCTACTCGCTCACCCCTGCTAACGTTATTGCAATACCTATACAGATATTTAAAATATTCTTATTAAAAATGATGTAGCCAAAAAAATCTTTAATTAAAACGTGCCACGACTTTTGCAAAATATTATGAATAGTTTTTTTTGGTTATATCCTACATTTTATTATATAAAAATGTAAAAAAATGTCTGCTGCCAATCTTCTTCGAAGCATAGGATATATACCCCTCTGAGGGGTGTATTTCTCTCATCGCATAAATATATATATATATATATATATATATATATATATATATATATATATATATATATATATATATATATATATATATATATATATATATATATATATATATATATATATAAAGTTGAGAGTTTACTTCAATCCCTATTTTAAGGATTAAAGTATTCTTGTTTGATAGTGAAAAAGTTACCGGACAGGCATTATGACTCGTACAGCCGAAAGGCTTTAGATCCCCATTAACAAACCAACCTACTCCGAACATTTCAAATGCTATACGATGCAGCTGCGTGGTCAAATTTGCGCCTCTTCTAAGGGAGAGAGGGATTTATTCCTCGGAAGCAGGACTGAGCCTCCACGGTTTCATAAAATTAAATTATAATTTTTATTGTATTATTTTTTTCCGAATACATGAGATATCGCTGTAATAATTTTTTTTTGGATGAAATCAAGATAATGAAAAAACTTGCTTGAAGGACGTAGAATTGGTAGGGCCTTAAATATTTTTATATATGGTAATGAAAAATGCAAAATTAAGACAACTCGCACCAAAGAGTTAAAGCTGGATAGATTTAGATTAAAAAAAAATGATTTTAGTTAGCTTTTAAAACTGGTTATACAGGTGAGTGTCTGGATGACTCATTGTACAGGAACATGTATCTCAACACACACACCTCAATACGTACGCCTCGGAATATACACATGCGTGTATTAAATATTAATGGCGTCCGTGGCCGTCAACACACGATACATCGATTTATCGGGGAACGACTTCCGCTACTGCTTTACACTGGATAACTGGATAATTATGGCAAATGATACACATTTATTCACTGATGATGTGGCAAATAAACTTAAAAGTTTATTTCATGTTCTGGAAATTAGCTAATCAGTGCAATATTCTTTAAACTGTAATGTGAAGCTCAAGGCTCTATACTTATTTTCAAGGCTATTTCGTTCAAACAAAGCCGAACTGACCAAAATTACAGCTTTTTAAAAATTCTCTTACTGATTGATTTTTTTGTGACTTAATACTATACAAATTTTTAATTTTGCACTGAAAACAAACTTAGCAGTTAATTCTGCTATAATTAATGCAATATAATTTAGCTGAATCCTATCCAACCTGTTTTACGCTAGCCTAAGTTTAGTTAGTTGTATTTAATATCCAGGAAAAATAGTAATTCGTTATGTTCAGAATAATTTTCGCAGAGTTGTTGCGACACTGAATTTACACTCTGCTTGTGTGGAAAAATTATCAATTTTTATAATCAAAGTTCACAAACTCTTGACTAAAAAGCACACTATCCATTTAGGCTTCACAATCAGTTTAAGCTAAGGCAGAAGGAGCCCAAATGTACATAATTATTTACGTTTAATATAAAGTATTGTAAGGGTAGTCTAGTATACTTATACATGTTCTGTACGTCTTCCACGATATAAAGAGCATTAACGCAGGTCATCAGTTTTGCCTCTATATCATCAGATCTCATACAAAGTCCCCACAGTATCAGATAATAATATATGAATTTATTTCCATAATTTGTAAAGGGGTGGACCGGTAAGCCAGTGGAAGGCCTCAGTCAAATGACCAAAAGCTCCAGCTGCAGGTCATCTGAATAAGACCCGCGTCAGGAAAAGTTTGTCCTGTTTCCTGACAAACCTTACCTAACCTAAGTCTCCACACGCTAACCTTGTGTTATGTGCACTACTTTTTTATAGTAAGAATGAACACCGCTGCAGGCCTGTGGACCCATACTAGGAAGGTTCAACTCACACACCCACACCTACTCATATACCCAGCCAGAGTATATTTAAAGGTACCCAAAGTTCTCACCTCACTGACGCTAACTAGGAGTTTGTTCCACTCATCTACAACTCTACTGCCAAACCAGTACTTCCCAGTAGCCTTTCCGAATGTAAATTTCTCCAACTATAATCCAATTAATCCAATGCTGCGAGGCCTATCTAGGCTATATATTTTCAACACGCTATTGAGTATTTATATTTCTTTTATTTATTCCTGTCTGTAATTTATACACTTCAGTCGATATTTTCCCTAACTCAACGACTTTACAGAAAGTATAAATTCAATGTCTTCAGCCTATCTTCGTAGGAAAGGTCTCACATAAATGGAATCAACCTTGTCCTCCTCATTTATGTCTATCCTGTAATATGGAGACCAGAACCAAAAGGCATAATCTGAATTATGCTTTACCAAAGTTATATAAACCTTACGCCACCATTGAAGACACTGCAAGACTCCAAGCAGACATAAACCAAATCTTTAAATGGGCTGCAGAAAACAATATGAAGTTCAATGATGAGAAATTTCAATTACTCAGATTCGGAAAACGTGAAGAAATTAAAATCTCATCGGAGTACAAAACTAATTCCAACCACACAATAGAGCGAAAAACTAATGTCAAAAACCTGGGAGTGATCATGTCAGAGGATCTCACCTTCAAGGACCATAACACCGTAGCAATCACATCTGCTAGAAAAATGACAGGATGGATAATGAGAACCTTCAAAACCAGGGATGCCAAGCCCATGTTGACACTTTACAGATCGCTTGTTCTATCTAGGCTGGAATATTGCTGCACACTAACTGCACCTTTCAAGGCGGGTGAAATTGCTGACCTTGAAAATGTGCAGAGAACCTTCACGGCACGCATAACTGCGATAAACCACCTCAATTACTGGGAACGCTTGAAGTTCCTAAACCTGTACTCTCTAGAACGCAGGCGGGAGAGATACATTATTATATACACGTGGAAAATTCTCGAGGGATTAGTACCAAACTTGCACACGAGAATCAATCCCTACGAAAGCAAAAGACGGCAGGCGATGTAACATTCCCCCAATGAAAAGCAGGGGTGCCACTAGCACGTTGAGAGACAATACAATAAGTGTCAGGGGCCCAAGACTGTTCAACTTCCTCCCAGCATACATCAGGGGGATTACCAACAAACCCGTGGCTGTCTTCAAGCAGGCACTGGACAGGCACCTAAAGTCGGTACCTGACCAGCCAGGCTGTGGTTCGTACGTTGGACTGCGTGCGGCCAGCAGTAACAGCCTGATTGATCAGGCTCTGGTCCAACATGAGGCCTGGTCACAGACCGGGCCGCGGGGGCGTTGACCCCTGGAATTCTCTCCAGGTAAACTCCAGGTAAGCCAAAAATTCTACTATCTTTATTTTGAACACTTACGAACTGTAGTCTTGGTTTTAAATTTCTGCTAACCAGAACTCCAAAGTCTTTTCACTTTGACTAAGATCTATCTTCATTATTTAGCTTGTAAGTGCCATAATTATTTTATTTTCCCAGGACTAGAACACTACACTTGTTTTCTCAGGTGTGCGAGGTGCTAGCAACTAATTTAATCATCACACACACACACACACACACACACACACACACACACCCACACACACATTACTAATTTTTATAGGGCCCACGAGGCTATGAGAGAGTAATCTGGCAAGTGGCAAGTTGAGAGGTAAGGCCAGGAGCTTAGAATTTAGGCCTTACTAAGTCTATATGCACAATTTCGTATGCTTTATCTTGGTCTACCGCCTCGAATACTTTAGTGAAAAAATATTACTAAAGTCGTAAGACAAGAATGCTCTTTTGTAAAACCGTGTTGAGATTCATTGGTCAAATTATATCATTCAAGATGGCTTCGATTTGTGGCCGCAGTTACTAATTCCATCAACTTTCCCCACAATTGAGGTTAGGCTGACTGGTGTTCAATTTGAAGCTAAGGATCTATACCCCACCTTAGAAATGGGTATCGAATTTGCCATTTTCCGCTTATCTGGCACGGTACCCGTTTGTAGTGTTCTGATGAAGACTTGCTAATGCTTTGCTAAGTTACTGTTAACATATTTTTAGAACCATTGAAAACAGATCGTCAGGGCCGGGTGACTTGTTTGGTTTCAATCTGTCAAGTTGTCTGAGAACCATGTCACTGGTAACTTTAATCTTGGATTATTTATCCTCGTCCTAACCTGTATACCTGTTGATTTCAGGATTTCACTTGCATCCTCATGCATATAAACAGAGGGGAAATAAGTGTTAAAGATAATACCCGTCACAAGCACACATCCTCACACAACCCTAACCTTCCTGCAGGCGTAGCACCCGTCACATCTACACATCCTTACACAACCCTAACCTTCCTGCAGGCGTAGCACCCGTCACAGCTACACATCCTTACACTATCTTCACCTTCCTGCAGGTACAACACCCGTCACAGCTTCACATCCTTACACTATCTTCACCTTCCTGCAGGTACAACACCCGTCACAGCTTCACATCCTTACACTATCTTCACCTTCCTGCAGGTACAACACCCGTCACAGCTACACATCCTTACACTATCTTCACCTTCCTGCAGGTACAACACCCGTCACAGCTTCACATCCTTACACTATCTTCACCTTCCTGCAGGTACAACACCCGTCACAGCTTCACATCCTTACACTATCTTCACCTTCCTGCAGGTACAACACCCGTCACAGCTTCACATCCTTACACTATCTTCACCTTCCTGCAGGTACAACACCCGTCACAGCTTCACATCCTTACACTATCTTCACCTTCCTGCAGGTACAACACCCGTCACAGCTTCACATCCTTACACTATCTTCACCTTCCTGCAGGTACAACACCCGTCACAGCTTCACATCCTTACACTATCTTCACCTTCCTGCAGGTACAACACCCGTCACAGCTTCACATCCTTACACTATCTTCACCTTCCTGCAGGTACAACACCCGTCACAGCTTCACATCCTTACACTATCTTCACCTTCCTGCAGGTACAACACCCGTCACAGCTTCACATCCTTACACTATCTTCACCTTCCTGCAGGTACAACACCCGTCACAGCTACACATCCTTACACTATCTTCACCTTCCTGCAGGTACAACACCCGTCACAGCTACACATCCTTACACTATCTTCACCTTCCTGCAGGTACAACACCCGTCACAGCTTCACATCCTTACACTATCTTCACCTTCCTGCAGGTACAACACCCGTCACAGCTTCACATCCTTACACTATCTTCACCTTCCTGCAGGTACAACACCCGTCACAGCTTCACATCCTTACACTATCTTCACCTTCCTGCAGGTACAACACCCGTCACAGCTTCACATCCTTACACTATCTTCACCTTCCTGCAGGTACAACACCCGTCACAGCTACACATCCTTACACTATCTTCACCTTCCTGCAGGTACAACACCCGTCACAGCTACACATCCTTACACTATCTTCACCTTCCTGCAGGTACAACACCCGTCACAGCTTCACATCCTTACACTATCTTCACCTTCCTGCAGGTACAACACCCGTCACAGCTACACATCCTTACACTATCTTCACCTTCCTGCAGGTACAACACCCGTCACAGCTACACATCCTTACACTATCTTCACCTTCCTGCAGGTACAACACCCGTCACAGCTACACATCCTTACACTATCTTCACCTTCCTGCAGGTACAACACCCATCACAGCTACACATCCTTACACTATCTTCACCTTCCTGCAGGTACAACACCCGTCACAGCTACACATCCTTACACTATCTTCACCTTCCTGCAGGTACAACACCCATCACAGCTACACATCCTTACACTATCTTCACCTTCCTGCAGGTACAACACCCGTCACAACTCCTCCATGTCACTGACCATCTCAGGATTCATTTATCAAACTTTACCCGGCACGATCATTTCTCCTGCGCCATCCAGCATGATTCCTCACACTCATCCCTCACACCTTTCACAATTTAGAAACTCATCCGTCTCACCTCTGGTAATTCCTTAAATTCATCCATCTCAACTCACAATTCTTTAAACTCATGCTCCACACATCTTGCAATTATTCACAATAAATAATTTCTTCTTTCCATCAATTATTGTTTGACGTATCCTTTTCTGGCTACATCTTTTTTTTTTTTTTTTGAGAGTAAGTAAAAGTTACCGTAAATTTCTTGTATATAATCATGGAATAAAGACACTTTTGGAAGTCTGGGAAACTTTTTTTTAAGATATTCTCATCCATCCCAGTCTCACCCATTTTCTCAGTTTGTACCTATGTTAACCTAACCTCCAAAGTGTCTGTCAATGTGCTTGATATCCAATTCGCTCTGCTAAATAGGATATTATCCAATTTAGTTTGCATTGTTTTACAGTCCTCAAAATATTAAAAAAAATTATATTACCAACGTCAGTGGCTACTTTTCCAATAATGTTACTATTTTAAAACGTTACATTTTCAAGCTTACTTCAAACTTCTTTCCCTAAACTGCGACATAAAGTTGGTAATAGGAAATCCTTCTTTGAAGTCTCCATACGCACATACACACACACAACACACATACACACAGACACACAACACACACACAGACACACACAACACACCCACATACACACACACAACATACACCCACATAAACACACACAACACACACACACACACAACACACACACACACAAACACAAACACACAAACACACAGAAGAGGTACGATAAACCTCATAAACAAGGAGAGAGTGGACCTAGTAGCAACCAGCGAAGAGGCGGGGCCAGGAGCTGTGAATCGACCCCTGCAACCAAAAATAGTTGAGCACACACACACTGGCAAGTTGAGGACTGAGACCAGGAGCTAGGATTCGAGTACTCAAACACATTCCACACTACAGTGAGCTCAACGTTAAGGAGGTGACGCGGGGGTAATGTGTCCGGCTCAGGCTAGTGTGATATTCTGTATATGTATTTACGCCAGCAAATTTAAGAGGAATGATTTTGGTATGCGATATTCACAGTGAGCTTAACGTGTTAAGAGTCCCCTGGGACTTACAGCCTGGCTGCTTTTGTCCACGTCCAGACGCAACTTATAGTTATTTCCCAGGATGATCAAGAATTTTTTAATACATACATGAACTTAAGATTTTGTTCGGATTTTTAACCCCGGAAGGTTAGCCACCCAGGATAACCCAATAAGGTCAATGCGTTGAGGACTGTCTGTCTTACTTCCACTGGGATCCTTAAATCTTGTCACCCAGGATGCTACCCACACCAGTCGCCTAACTCCCAGGTGTAAGGTGTAAGGAAACATGCCCAATGTTTCCACCCGGCCGGGATCGAACCACGGACACAACGTGAGGCGAGTGTTGCCTACCAGGCCACGGGCCATTTATTTGTAACATACATATGTACGTCGTGTCGTAAAACACAAGAATACATACCTCTGCCGCGGCTACACTAACAATTGCGACTAGTCATGTTTTTCATGAAGATTTTTTTAAAGAAAACTTAAATTTCTTACATTGTAAAGCAGTCATATTAACAATGTGGGGAAGGAAGGACGTACTTAACAAGTATATACTATTTTTCTTACTTTCATGGACCGGGCCGCGGGGACGTCGATCCCCGGAATGCCCTCCAGGTAGACTCCAGGTAGGCTATGCTAAGTTGCGTTAAGTAAAGTTATATAAAACTATAAAAACGTATGTTTAGTAAGAAATATGCAAAGTACAAAAAAGGCAACAATACGTCTGGCAACGAGGTGGTTAGGTTAGGTAACGTTCGTCAGGAAACAAGACAAGTGTCTCCTGACTCGCCATTGGAGCTTTTGGTCATCTGACCGAGGCCTTCCGCTGGTTTACCGGTCCACCCTTTAAAAAATTCTGGTCACAGTTATAACCATTCTCCTTACTGGCAACGAGGTAACCAAGAAAACATGTGCAGTGTCCAAAGTAGAAAGTTTTTCCCACTTGATGCGAGAATATGCTGAGTGATTATAAATAGTAAACAATAAAGTTAACGAGTCAGATACATGTGCAACACTTGAGAATTTTTACTGTCGATAAATATACATATTTTTCGGATTGAACTTTTGTCTTACTCATCAAAAGCAGTATTGAAAACCTCACAGTATCGCCGTCTCAGTCACGCAGGAATTTAATCAATGTAATGATACTTTGAACCTTCAAGTTACAGAGCTGAGTAATACTACACACACACTCAAATGTGCACTGGAATCCTGCCATTATATACTCTGACAACACTGCCGGACTAACACGAACTCCAAGATTCACGCAATAACACAACAAGCTGCAAATGTTCGCTTCCTCATAAAATATATCTCTTGGCTATAAGATTCTTTATTGAATTTTAGACCTTTCGGATTTTAGCGCTTAACTTTATTATTATTATTATTATTATTATTATTATTATTATTATTATTATTATTTACTGGTGTTTTTTATTTTATAATGGTTATTTTAGTTTTAGCGGCAATATTAATATAATTATTATAATAACTTTCATCACCATAACTATTAATGGAACCAGTCGCAGCAGTCACAATAAAATATAGTCGATATCAGTTATATGTACAGTTCAATTCACAACCGTTCACTGTTCCATCCATATTATACTGTGCTTTTGCCTGGCAGTTTTAGCCACAACTCCAGACAAACTCCTAGCCATTGTCGCAAATAATATTGCTGCTATGAGAAAATAATAGGGAATAACAAGTTGCAATCACATTACTTGTTGCTGTGCAATAAAAATACCACAGCACCAGCAGTGGTAATTAAAAGCCACAATCAAAGTTGTAATAAAACAGGCAAATGTGCAATAAAAACCAGTTAACAACAGTTGTAGAGTAACAAAATCCACATTCATAAAGCACAGACGTCATCCTCTCATATTCCCACTTTACTCAGATTAGCCATTACACTTTGCCTGGTGTCAATTTACTAGAAAAGAAACATAGAAAATTAGCATTTTTATTCACAGGAGTAATGTGGGCGTGAGTGGGTGTAGTCTAGCTGGATATTTGTACAGTTTTATATGATGAACTGAGTCGTGAGGGAAATTCCACGCAATATCAGATAGCAACCCTTTCTTATTTTACTAAGATTCCAGGTTTTTCTCAAATGCTATTTTCTTCATTTTTAATTAGATTAAGTTAATTTAGTTAAAGATTTGGTTAGGTTTGATTAAATAAACGTATATTTAGTCACAATTAAGCAAATTACAGAAATGTTCTGTGATGCGTCTGGCCGAGGAACAGGAAACGAAGAATAAAAAGGCACGATATCGTCATTACATTGTCAACACTCGTGACGTGACCTCATCTTTATCTCCTCTCCTTCCCTTTATTTTCCTTGTCTTTCCTTTGTTCTGCTTAGGTGAGTGAGTTCTGTCCTGTGAGATTTTTTCCCCGTGTTTTTGGTCCCACACTCGTGGGCCATTAGCTCTCCTGCAGTGCTCCTTTTCTTCTCTTTACTCTTCTCCTTAGACTTCTTCCACTACTACCTCGCTAACACTCCACTTTCTGACTAGTGTCACTATCACTACTCTCTTTTTATTACTACCTCTGCAGCTACTGCACTACTTACTACCCCATTACCTCTATCACTCTTTCTACCTCGTCTCACTCTCCCAGCCCCCCCCCCCTTTCGTATATATAATGGCTCCCTTCCTTCGTGCTTGTGTGTAATTAGTTAATGGTCGAAGTTGGGCCGAAACGTCGTCATACGTTTCATTCTTGTATGTGAGTGTTATCTGTGTACAAGAAAAAATAAGTTTTAAACGTTTTTCTCTTTAGTGCGAGAATGAGTTACTGATGGAGGCTCAATCCTTGGTCCGCTAACCGCGAGACAGATACACTGCCTACCTTGATCGTACTAGAGAGGCGAGTACACTGAGCATGCTTCAGCTGACGCTGTCTACACTGCCAGGGCCGAGCACGACTACACTTACCTGAAAGCAAAAATAAATAACATTCATTAGTTAGGTAAAAGGGAAACAATAAATGTATTATTGCAGCCTTGACCAAACATGAAAAATATAATTACATTGAGATTAAAACAACATCTGAGTGGAGAAGTACACTGCAGGATCACAATATCGTATGCTAATGTCCCTCCCGTCAACAAACGCCGGGTCTGGCTTCTCTTGTTACACTGTCGGCAGCGATGCTTCCACAAATTCTCCTCATTTCCATTCTGCGCCTCAGAGAAAGCGTCTGAATTGATGTATTTGTGTGCCGACCGGTGTTTGTAGGCGCCTGTTTGTATATATTAGTTATTCAATGTATGTAACTGAAATCTGGATATTGCACTCGTTTGTGTCTGCGTGCGTGCGTGCGCTCCTCTGCGTTCATCCTTACTATGAAAGTGGAATAAGTTGTTTTTGTCTCAGTATGTTTATATATGGATATAATTACATGTACGCTGTAAATGAATTTTGTGGGAAATTTCTCCCAATATTCGCTGGAGTGTGCACGCTGCTTTTCCCAGTTATAAACTGTAGCTAAGACGCCGTCAGACTTATATTACCAAACTTACCAACATAATTGTCGTAACAATTACCTGAAGGAACTTCTGACGTTTCTCGCTCACAACTTTAACATGCGTGGTAAAACGAGAAGCTATGTCATATTTCTGGTTATGTGACATCCCATAGTGAACGATACTCATGCTAGCTTACAACTGCAGTTATCTACTTAAGTAGATCCATACAGGATATTATAAATCCTGTAACATTTTCGATTTTGGGAAGTCATAGGTCTGGTGGAGAAATATAAACTGAAAGAAGGTTGGGAATGTCCGAAGACTTTAAAAAACATTGCTCTCGTGTTTTGTAGAGAACTTGTTTTACCAAAATGAAAATATTATCAAGAACCTTCTCCCTCTTTGATGGATGTCCATGTCATTTACTGTTTATTTGTTCCTGTCTCCACCTCACAGTTACATTTTCTGTATTTCCTCACATCACTTACTTTTTCCTCATATCACCCTCATTCAGTGTCTTCTTTCATCTCTTTACTCTTACCTGGAGGCGCTGTTGTTCTTGTCTGATGTTAAGGGTACAACAATATGTTGCTCCATGCACCTTAACTGACCATTAGAGACTTGTGTTGTTTACTCCTAACTCGTTACCACACTTAAACTAAGGCAAATGTTGTGAAGAGAACGTCAGTAATTTTTCAGAACCAATGAGAACATAACATTAGATTATTACATTCATAGGGAAGCACTAAACCTACGTCTGGATTGAATGGGAAGCAATAAGGTTCAACACAAGGTAAAAAAGTAGAGTAGATTCAATTCTTAGAATCAAGGGTTTTTCACTGGCATCCCTCCTTGAATTATTATTATAATAAAAAAGAAGCGCTAAACCACAGGGGTTATCCCTCCTTGAAGCGTCATCATAAGAGCGCGTCTGTCCAACACATGGAATAGGTGCTTTCCTCTCCCAAGTACTTTCGGAATAAATAGCATAACAAATTTAGTTTCTTATTTTGTTAATAAGTCATTACGCACAGTGTTTCTTGGTCAAGTTCCCATTGACGATGTAACACTGACTTTGTTTCTTTACCCTCACATAAATTACCGTGATTTACTACCAATGATTTTAACACTATATCAATTAGGTGTTTATCGCAAGAATAATGTGTATAATAGTATGGAAAAAACAGCCGTATTTAGCCTAAATAATAATAATAATAATATTATTATTAATGTTATTATTATTATTACTAAACATTCGTGCATTGGAGAAACCTTAATTACTGAGTGCATATTACATTTCATTTTCGTTATTTTGCAGTAATTAAGAGCACCAGCAAACTTCACAATGAATGTTATTGTTGCAGACACTATTCACAACGTAGCTTTGTTGCAGACTTGCAGGGCTTCGGCAAAACTTCACCACCAAAGATTCGGTTTTTTGCTAATGTGGCCATTAACATGCAAAGGCAAAAACGCTGGCAAGCCCTCCAAGACCCACGTGCTCCACAGTGAAAGCTAATTAAAACTGAAATTGAAACTGGAATTAAAACAGCACACACTGTATTTTCACCAATTCTTTTTCACTTATTCACAAAAACAGACAGATGTTGCTGTTCAGAAGTAATTGATATTGGGTATTCTAAGGGTCACGGGCAGGAGAGTACCAAAAAACATAGAACCGTATTTACTTTTGATTGCCACAGCATAGTGTCATTTGTAAAGCTAAGTGCCACATTGTAAACGATTTTACGTCTTTATATACGCCTCTGTATATAATGACGGTAGAGGTTGTAAATAATAAGGGGATAACGACGAACTGTGAGAAATACTGGTGTGCTGATCAAGACATTTATTAACTGTCCTGGAGTGTACACAAGTGTAGCTTCCCACAATGACTGCACATATTAAATAAACATAGTCGAACCTTGCATAATGTCTGGAACTTTAGAAAAACAATGATGATTTTCATATGATCACTGAGTTAAGATTCTAGGAAATGACCACATATATCGAAATGTCACCTGACTCCCCCCTTTCTCTCCCCTTCTCACCCCACTTCCCTCTCTTTCTCTCTTCCATCTCTTAGTGTATAATTAATGATAGTTTACTTTAATCTCTAATTTAAGAATTAAAGTATCCTTGACTGGCAACCTTAAAGATCTTCGAGTAGTCTATAGGTTTTTAAAACTCAATTAACCAAACAATTCCTTATTTTACGACGCTAGGACCTGAAAATAAGCTACATTTTTAAATGTGGGTTAAAGTGGAGTTTCGGAAAGTCAGCAGATATATTCTATATCACCAATACGACAGTGAATGCTTTACCACTACACTGGTCATCTGGCGAAGTCTCATATCAAGAGATAATTGTCTTTTTCATGACGAACAAGTCATTCCTTCTTACATTTACCAAAGGGAATATATAACGAGATGCTTGTATCTCTTGGTGTACAGTTTACTTTGATATTAATGTACAGGGCGAAATCGAGCCTAGATAACTTTGGCGCTTTAAACCCAGAAAACTAACTCAAAGAGAGAAGTACGACAAAGACTGACGTTTGGTGACATTTACCTAATAAAAAAACATACCACCACCTCATTCCACATTTTGCTTATAATAATAATATCTTTATTTACTACAAGTACATGTACAATGACATACTACTATATAGAAAGCTTGTTATGCTGAGCATTTCCCGCAAATTAGATCAGTTTTGTCCCAGGATGCGACCCACACCAGTCGACTAACACCCAGGTACCCATTTTACTGATGGGTGAACATAGACAACCGGTGTAAGGAAACACGTCCGATGTTTCACCCCCTTCGCCGGGAATCGAACCCAAACCCTCACCGTGTGAAACTCTCGCTTCACACGGTGTTTGTCTCGTATGACTTCCTGTACCTTATAAAACACAACTGTGTATTGCTGTGAGGAACCATAGTCTCTTATAGAAGAAAAGGACGTCTCAGGAAATATTACGCTCACTGCATTTATGTGATGGTTTATTAACTTTAGTTATAATGAGAATATCCTTACATATACAAACTTATACGACAAAATCTACATTTTACAAAACTTCACACGGAGTTCCTCGAGAAGAACTTACCTAGGATACTGGAAGCCTTACCTCTTCATTGCAACATTAAAGTGAGCAATGACTTTAATGTCTAACTCTCTCAGCAACTCCAGCGTACATTTTTAATCGTGAACCTATTGGTACAGAGTAAATCCCATGTATTTTCTGGTATTTTGAGACTCCAAGAAGCTGGCACCTATTGTAGACGCGCATGCGCACAGAAGAATATACAAATATAAGGAGCACTGCAGTAGTCCTGCTAACCTATGATAGGCAGATACTTCTCAAATCCTCTCATTCTCACTCATATATTTGTATATTTTTTTTTAAAACTGCCCAGGATATTAGCGTTAATGGTTCCACTTGCAATTAGTTCCACCAGTGTTTTCCTACACTCTTTCTTCCTAGCATAGAGCCAACCTTCATTTTTCTTAAGTCGTGCCAACAGACTGCAAAATTTTGAAACATTAATGAAATTCACATAAAATCTGTAAACAAAGCAAAACCTGGTGTAGTCACTGAAGCAGAGAATTATTCAGCGTGAACCAGGAAGGCACTACCAGAAAATCAAGCACGGTGTGCCAGGATGTTCGAGTGGCGTGTATAATAACCTTCCAGACAGTTGGACATTCAAAGCGATGTTCATAAAGTGGACTGGAAGATAGGAGTCGCGTCCTATTTCCGGTGATGGAAGCGAGAGTGAATCCTGTCGACAACATGACACACAGGGAGGGAAAAAAATCTCATTTTGGAGTCGCAAGTGAGGCCATCCTAATAAGAAGCGTCGGGCCACTTTGCGCTTCTCTTCCCCACTAATGAAAAAAGACGCTCTCGCATTTTCTGACAGCAAAATGTATTCCTCCATTCCAGGGTCGCCACATTTTTTCCTTGCATTGGGCATTCTGGACTACAGAGGCGCAGGTGCTAGGCTAATTTAAAGCCAAGGTAGTACTTCCTCGTACAACTTTGTCAGAATTCACACTAAAGAAAACAGCAGCAATGATCATAAACATTTTCACACACACGCAAGCACAATTATATATATATATATATATATATATATATATAGCTAAGGAAAGACATTTTATGGAGGAATTTAAGCAATATCAAAGATCAAACGAAGCCACATTTAAGAGGCTAGTGAAAGGGAAACAGTAAAGAAAACACGAATAGCAATTCAAGAGAAGTCGTGAATATCTCTCCGCCAGTGTGAGGGCACCTCTACACGCACCCATGTTGATTCTCTGCTGTGGAACACGAATTGTATGATTCTGGAGAGGAAGAGAGAGGATACAGGGTGTGAAGAATGGGGCACAAGCTGGTGGGAAGGTGCCAGTAGGAGGAGCAATAGAGAGGGAGGGAGGAAAATGAGAGAAAGTGAGGAAAATGAGAGAAAGGGGTGAAAAGGAGAAGGAAGAAGCGAAGATAGAGGATGAATAAGAAAAAGGAGGAGTTGGAGAAGTAAGAGCAGGAGAAGGGACAGGAAGAGGGAAAAAGGATAATATACACTAGTAGGTCCGACATCATGAATTTAACCTATGTCACTGCTACACAAATATCATGCTTTTGTCTCAGCGAATTCATGTGTTTACCTCATGGCAGTGACACATAGCGTGCTGGGAGTGCTTTCTTTTGCAAGTCTTGTGGAATCAGACCAGCAAAATCGTAATAAGACCATTATAAATGACTCTGGGAATGGGCAGGACTTGACCAATTACCTTGCCATGGGTACAGTCCTGCCTGCCTTGGTTCTGGAGGTCACTGCCGTCAGTTCACGTGCAGTTAAGCTAGGCTCTATAACAAGTGAAGATGACAACACAGCCGGGTACATACACACATCTTCCTGGTAGGAGTTCCAACATAAAGCGTTAACACGTACATATGTATAAAACAATGAGAGACAGGAGCCACACGTAGACAGAAAGGGGAAGACAAAGTTTACTGTAAATGTCAACCTCCACTAGAGGACCTCATAGGGTTTTTACATATACTTGTATAACCTCATACAAATACGACAGTGACAACATTAGGATGTTGTTTACACCAGTGTCACGCCCTCTACGGTAAACAGTATTAACGTTAAATACACCAGGTGGTATACTAAGGGAAAATTACAATGGAGAAACCTGACATCATCACATGTGCTCCCACAGTGCCTGAAAGGGATATTTTAAAACAATATTAAAAAGGGTATAATGTAAGTATCACTGGACTTACCACTCTGGAGTTTACATTTTGTTTGGATATAAAAGCGACCAAACGTATTATCGAAAGCGTTCAAAACACCAGTAATTTCCTATCAAAGCTTATCTGTAATTACGCCTGCCTGTGTAACTTTATTCTTAAACTCACGATATACACACACACACACATATATATATATATATATATATATATATATATATATATATATATATATATATATATATATATATATATACATATATAATGTGTGTGTGTGTGTACTCAAATATTTGTTGTTGTAGGCGTCGAGTCAACGTTCTTGGCCCCGCCTCTTTGCTAGTCGCTACTAGGTCCACACTCTCCCTGCTCCATGAGTGTTATCATACCTCTTCTTAAAGCTATGCATGGATCCTGCCTCCACTACATCACTCTCCAGATTGTTTCACTTCCTGATAACTCTGCGACTGAAGAAATACTTCCTAACATCCCTGCGACTCATCTGAATGTTCAACTTCCAGTTTTGACACCTTGCTGCTGTGTCCCATCTCTGAAACATCCTGTCCCTATCCAACGTGTCAATTCCTCTCAGAACTTTATATATCGTTATCATGGTTCCTCCCCGATCCCTCCCGTCCTCTAGTGTCGTCAGGTTGATTTCCTTTAACCTCTCCTATGTGTTAGTTACCATTTTGTCCTAGGCACATGTCGATTAGACACTAGGCCTGTTGTGTGTATGTGTGTGTGTATGTATGTGTGTATATGTGTGTATGTGTATGTATGTGTATGTGTATGCATGTGTGTGTATGTGTATGTATGTGTGTGTATGTGTATGCATGTGTATGCATGTGTATGTGTATGCATGTTTATGTGTATGCATGTGTATGTGTATGCATGTGTATGTGTATGCATGTGTATGTGTATGCATGTGTATGTGTATGCATGTGTATGTGTATGCATGTGTATGTGTATGCATGTGTATGTGTATGCATGTGTATGTGTATGCATGTGTATGTGTATGCATGTGTATGCATGTGTATGTGTATGCATGTGTATGTGTATGCATGTGTATGTGAATGCATGCGTAAAATGAATGTAATAGTAGTAAATTAGTGCGCTCTAAGGGTTAGATTTATCTGCGTATATACTGTATTAACTTTCAAATAGAACGTAGTTCATTAAAATGGATACAGAGGACAGTGTGAAATTGAACTGAAATCCACAAACTGAATTCCCTGTTGAATTCAATAGTACATCGGGCAACATACTGACTCCGACTGTTGTCGAAATAGATTTTTACGCCGCCAGAGTAAAGAAATACTTTTTTTAATGATTTTAGACAAAATACAACTTATAAACCACATCAAATATGTTTCCACGAGAGTTGTTTCTTATGCAGATCACACGTACAAAAAATATAAATACGCAATTCAGTTGTTATTGCCAGGAAAGCTTGTAATTTCCACACCATGCTGTCGCCATAAACACAAAGTAAGTATCTTGTGTTGCACCTTATGTTGTCACGGTCAATACTACACTCCCACCAACACTGTCTCACTACACTCCCACCAACACTGTCTCACTACACTCCCACCAACACTGTCTCACTACACTCCCACCAACACTGTCTCACTACACTCCCACCAACACTGTCTCACTACACTCCCACCAACACTGTCTCACTACACTCCCACCAACACTGTCTCACTACACTCCCACCAACACTGTCTCACTACACTCCCACCAACACTGTCTCACTACACTCCCACCAACACTGTCTCACTACACTCCCACCAACACTGTCTCACTACACTCCCACCAACACTGTCTCACTACACTCCCACCAACACTGTCTCACTACACTCCCACCAACACTGTCTCACTACACTCCCACCAACACTGTCTCACTACACTCCCACCAACACTGTCTCACTACACTCCCACCAACACTGTCTCACTACACTCCCACCAACACTGTCTCACTACACTCCCACCAACACTGTCTCACTACACTCCCACCAACACTGTCTCACTACACTCCCACCAACACTGTCTCACTACACTCCCACCAACACTGTCTCACTACACTCCCACCAACACTGTCTCACTACACTCCCACCAACACTGTCTCACTACACTCCCACCAACACTGTCTCACTACACTCCCACCAACACTGTCTCACTACACTCCCACCAACACTGTCTCACTACACTCCCACCAACACTGTCTCACTACACTCCCACCAACACTGTCTCACTACACTCCCACCAACACTGTCTCACTACACTCCCACCAACACTGTCTCACTACACTCCCACCAACACTGTCTCACTACACTCCCACCAACACTGTCTCACTACACTCCCACCAACACTGTCTCACTACACTCCCACCAACACTGTCTCACTACACTCCCACCAACACTGTCTCACTACACTCCCACCAACACTGTCTCACTACACTCCCACCAACACTGTCTCACTACACTCCCACCAACACTGTCTCACTACACTCCCACCAACACTGTCTCACTACACTCCCACCAACACTGTCTCACTACACTCCCACCAACACTGTCTCACTACACTCCCACCAACACTGTCTCACTACACTCCCACCAACACTGTCTCACTATACTCCCACCAACACTGTCTCACTATACTCCCACCAACACTGTCTCACTACACTCCCACCAACACTGTCTCACTACACTCCCACCAACACTGTCTCACTACACTCCCACCAACACTGTCTCACTATACTCCCACCACCACCTATTACTGAGAGAACGTTTTGCTCTACGTGGGGCTTTATTAAACTCTACACATTTCTACAACGTGTGTCTCTATTTTCCAAAGGAAATGGCAGCATAACTTGAAAGGATCCCTTTGATAACTCGAGAATGACACGAGGTTACTGGGTAACATGAGAACCTGTTTAAACCCAGTTATGTTGAAGTGCTCCGTCAAGATGCCAGCAGGTTGTATAATAAGTGGCGCAGAATACACTAATAAGTAGTTCAAGTGCCATTACCAAACGAATTTATTCCCATAAGGAATAATGTAAAGTAGACTAGTCCTTTTAGACCCCCAAAAATACACTTATAAAAGCATTTAAAAAAATACACTTACATAAAAGGGCGAGTTTGGAGCAGGACGAACACCGGGGGTCCACTGTATTTACATGCAGCTCATGTCCCTGGTTTTTTTATATTCACAAATCGCTAAAATTTTGCGAATAATAATAATCTTTATTTCTAAAAGTACATGTACAATGTATGCAGACCTAACTGATATCAATGACATACTACTATACAGAAAGCCCTGGTTATGCAGAGCGTTTCGGGCAAATTAGGTCAATATTGTCCCCTGGATGTAGCTCAAACTAGTCGACTAACACCCAGGTATCTATTTTACTGACAGTTGAACATGTACAGCAAGTATCTTTAGGAAACACGTCCTAATGTTTTCACCCGTACCGGGGATCGAACCACAGACCGTTGAGAAAAAGCTCTTGGTCTGTGAACTGTGATTGGGGAGATAGCCACACAGGTCAACACAGAGCTTGAAGATTTATAAAGCAAACTGGTAAGATTTACACAATGATCTTATTCATTTGCTGTTTACTGAAGGACAAACATAACACAGGTCAACCCTGACGACACATTTCTCAATAGAGACAGGAATTGAAGAAAATAATAAGCTTATTTTTCTTAACCCCCCCCCCTCTCCGCCCAAGACTTTTTGTCCCCAACCTTGAAGATGACCGACAACGCTAAAAGACAAGCAACTAAGATGAAAATGTTATAGTGAAAGTTTCTACAAGGCTAAGAACAAGCGTGCTAGGCTGGGTGCTAGGCTGGGTGCTAGGCTGGGTGCTAGGCTGGGTGCTAGGCTGGGTGCTAGGCTGGGTGCAGCTAAGCAAACAACTATATTTCACATTGAAGAGCTTCAAAACTAACACTAAGATATGTTTCCCTCGGAGTGATGAAAAAATACTGCAGCAGGCTGAGAGAGAGAGAGAGAGAGAGAGAGAGAGAGAGAGAGAGAGAGAGAGAGAGAGAGACAGAGACAGAGACAGAGACAGAGACAGACAGACAGACAGACAGACAGACAGACAGACAGACAGACAGACAGAGAGTGAGAGTGGACAGTTCCATGAGTAAGTCAAGATGGCTACAAGCAATGTAACCACAGAAACGATGGCAGGATGTTCTGACCTTCAAATACCTGCTTACTACCTCACTATATCTATCATTTTCACTCTCTTTCCTTTCTCCTCCTTCCCTCTTCACTCCTTCCCCTCTAACCCTCTTTATTTCCTTTCTCTCTCTTCTTCCTCCCTCCCCATATTTTTCTTCATTCCTATTTCCTTTCTTTTTCCCCCTCCCTCTTTCCTCTCTCCTTCTCCCTCTTCCCCTCTTTCTTTCTCTCAGATTTCACCTTTCTCTAACTCTCATTCCCTCTCTTTCTTCCTTTCGGTTCCTTCTTGCTCTCTTTTCTCCATCACTTTCTTTCTCTTCCTCAGGCGTCCTCCCACCTTCCCTCCTCTCTCCCTCTCACTCCTTCCTATTTCCCCCCTTTCCCCTCTAACCCTTCCTCCCTCCCTCTCCCGTATACCAATCGGCCTCTCTGCCTAGCTTTTTTTTTCCTCTGTGCGTTGGCTGACAAAGGAATTTATAACAAGTTCTGGGAAGGGAGGACCCAGCGGTCAATACAAGACCCAGGTTCTGCAACTCTGCATTTCACACGCCGTGGCCCGCCATCAATGTTGCAAACATTTACACAACAGTAACAATATCACTATACAATAAAAAACTCGGCTTATACAATAATTCCGGCAACGAACTTGAATCATCACTAAACAGGAGAATGACATGACAAGGACGGGATGCAGCTAGCCACCCACGGTGGATAGGGATGCCACCCACGGTGGATAGGGATGCCGCCCACGAGGATGAAATCTTGCAGAAATCATACATGTGGTTAATGAAATTTTAGCTAAAATCTGCATATAAATCGCAATTGGTGTTGTGTAAAACACAAAAATATTCACAATTTTAAATAAAACTTGCTCTCTAAACTGCATTTTACGGTAAAACTGATCAAAAATTACATTAATGATTTAGATAACGTGAAAAACACTGACTGTGACCTTGCTAAACAACTGCCCTAGACTCTCAGGTTTGCATGATAAACCTTATCCAACACCTGTGAAGAGTCACGCACATGTATTTTCGATCCATAATGTGTGTCAAGGGTCAGCACATAAGAAATCGCGGAGAGGGTTGAAAACGAATATTTTGTAAAGAAGCGTAACCTAAGAACTACTGAATGTTATACACAAATATCCCGCACATAGGAGAGGGGAGCTTATGACGACGTTTCGGTCTGACTTGGACCATTTACTAGTCACATTAACAGACGAAGGTGAGAAGTGTAGCCACATTATATAACATCAAAGTTAAAACAGCGGGTGTTGCCAGACCCTGGCAGTCATTATTGCCATTGACTTGGTTATCAACTATCCTTTACCTGCTTCACGTCCTTCCTGAAAAATTTAGAGATGCTTCACCCCAAGGTATAAATTCAGTCTATTACCTAAATTATTGCTGAATTTATGAAGCCCTTTAACTGTACTTTCTTCAACGTAAGCGAGAAAGATGAATCATTATTTACACCTGGAATATTCCGGAGGGATTGGTGCCAAATCTGCACACCGAAATTGCTGCCAGGGTCTCTTCTCTCCCTTCCTCTTACCTCCTTTCTCTTTTTCTCTTACCCTCTCTTTCTACCTCTCACTCAGCGCATGCACAATGTCTGCATTTTTTGGTATAATATTTTTTATGGGTGAAATGCGAGACACAGAGACGACATATTTGCAAGTAAAAATACAAGGAAAAAATAGCTAGGCTGAGCCATTTTCCCGTAAGTGACGAGTGACGACAAGTAAATCCCCGAGAAGGGCATGGGGGGGTGACAGTGGTAGGGATGGGAGGACTGGGGGAGGGAGGAGAGGGCAGAGGGAGGAGAGGACAGAGGGAGGGAGGAGAGGGCAGAGGGAGGAGAGGACAGAGGGAGGGAGGAGAGGGCAGAGGGAGGAGAGGACAGAGGGAGGAGAGAACAGAGGGAGGGAGGAGAGGACAGGGGGAGGGAGGAGAGGAGAGGGAAAGGGAGGGGGAGGGGTAGAAAATGCCAGAAAGGGAGGACGTAAAGACTAGACCGGAGATAAACACTGAAACAGGAAGAGAGGTAAACGAATATACGTTCAAGTGAGGAGGGAGGGTATGATGTTTATGTGTATTTGTCTATTTTATGCTGCAGGGGTCGATTCTCAACTCCTGGCCCTACCTAACTTGACACTTGCTGGATTCACTAGCCTCGTGAACACTGTCTTACCTATTCTTAAAACTATGCACGCAGCCTGCCTCCACTACATCTTCCTCCAAGTCATTCCACTTATTGACTACCCTCAGATCGAAAAAAAACTTTCTGACATCCCTGTGACTTATCTGTATCTTTCTTTAACTTCCAGCCGTGCCCTCGTGTACCTGCTTCCCGCCTCTAACAGATTATCCCTGTCCACCCTATCAGGTTCTCAGAATATTTTCTATGTCGTATGTTTCACTTCTATTCTCTGATGTTGTCTACTTCAGTTCCTGCAGCTGTTAGCTCTGAGATTGGTCTCTGTGTAAACACCAGCACTTTCTCCACTTTCTTAATGTATTTTATCAGATTACAGTCGTCATGCATATCTTGTTAATGAAAATAAGATACCAGATATGTTAAGCAAATTTCCTAAATTTGGTCGTAACAGATAAATGAACTGTAGATATAAGTGAACGGTAGATATAAACCTTTTTAGGACCTAGTTCCTAGGTCTTTTATATATACATTATGTTCCTGCGCTACCGTCCACAGGATGTATACGGGGTACACAATAAACTAGCGACTTCGGTGGCAAAATGAAATGAACCGGTGTTTCACACTCCTAGACGGGCCTCACATGTAGTGTCGTAAATGACTTTGTTGATCATTAACTGAATATTGCCGAGCATTAACTGAACAATAACAAAAAGGCACAATACCGTGACTGGAACAATACACAAATAACCCACACATAGGAGAGAGGAGCTTACCACGACGTTTCGGTCCAACGTGGACCATTTACAAAGTCACACAAGTCATGGTCCAAGTCGGACCGAAACGTCATCGTAAGCTCCTCTCTCTCTCTCCTATTTTAACTGGAAAAGTTAATGCTCGACACTATTCCAACTCCTTGGTCTTTCTCTATGAGCGAGGTTTGCAGCCTCGGTCCCAGAGTCGATACTCAGTTCTTAGTCTTCTTATCCTTTCTACAATTATCACAATCTTGCATTCCCTGGGATTGAATTCAAGCAGCCACTTGTCTGACCAGTCTTGCAGTTTGTCCAGGTCCATTTGCTTTTCCCTCATCGGTTTTTATTTTCCTCATTAATTTTACATCACCTGTAAACGGGAACACAGTTTCTCTTGGTATGTCATTCCCATATCATAAACTACAGTTACACACATATAAAATAGGCTCCACAGTTCTCCACGTCTCTTGCCAAACGAATGCTTAACAGCATCCTGTTCAACAACTGCCTTACCTTTGATGAGTTTCAAGAGTATTTCTCCTAGCAGAGCCCGTCCTTGGGTCAGGCTTTTATGTATTGTATGCACGCAATTTAATCCTATAACCTCACCTCTTATTATTTCCAATAAATGTAGACCAGGGCATTAATAATGCAGGATACTGGTGGCTAGTGTTTGAGAGGGAGGGAGACTGGTACTTGGGGAGGGAGGCTGGTGCTTGGGGAGGGAGGCTGGTGCTTGGGAAGGGAGGCTGGTGCTTGGGAAGAAGGCTGGTGCTTGGGAAGGGAGGCTGGTGCTTGGGGAGGGAGGCTGGTGCTTGGGGAGGGAGGCTGGTGCTTGGGGAGGGAGGCTGGTAGTTGGGGAGGGAAGCTGGTAGTTGGGGAGGGAGGCTGGTAGTTGGGGAAGGAGGCTGGTGCTTGGGAAGGGAGGCTGGTACTTGGGAAGGGAGGCTGGTACTTGGGAAGGGAGGCTGGTACTTGGGAAGGGAGGCTGGTACTTGGGAAGGAGGCTGGTATTTAGGGAGGGAGGGAGGGAGGGAGGGAGGTTGGTGCTTGGAGCAGCACTTTACCCACAAGTGAACGAAGCCTCATACTCTTCTTTTATAATTCAATACTGATGCCCACCACGCATGCATCAACACCACCACCAGCCATGTATTGAACCCCTACACCGCTGCCTTGCCGGCGGCGGCGCCGTTGCTGCTGCTGCTGCTGCTGCTGCTGGTGATGCTGCTGCTGCTGCTGCTGCTGCTGCTGCTCTACATCACTAGCACTACATCTTCAACACTACCTCTTCCACCTTTTTTATCACTCAAACGTAGATGATACAAGAATCCCCAATCCTGGAAATCAATGCCTTCCTTAGGAATCCTTGACCCCCTGGAAACCCTTACCCCCCACTGGAAAAGTTGCAGGGAACGCCCCTGGGAAGATACACGATAACAAGATCCAAGTTCATGACAGAATATGATAAACTAGAATTCTTGGCACCATCACAAGCAGAATAAGGTCACAGCTTCAAACTACGACCAAAGTGGGCAAAGAAACCAATAAAAATTATACCATCGCAAAAACACACTTGGATATCCGAATTTCAGTGCAAGATTATTTAGTGCATGCTTCTAGTGTATTATTATTATTATTATTATTATTATTTTTATTATTATTATATCATCAGTAAGCTTTAAAGCGGTAAGAGTCACACAGCGCCTTGGTAATGGGAAGTAAAGTGATTTGACCCAAGGAAGAAAAACGCAGCTCAAATTCGTTGTACCAACAGCCCTTCACCAGTATGAAGGCACCTAGCTCACTTGAAGGGTACAATTACAGGAAACGCAATATTTATATAGTAATTTACCAATAAGAACTTGCTCCGTAACCCGTGTATGTTCTTCACAATGGAGAGGCTAACGAGGTGTATAACGTCTTCAGTCTCTCCTCACATTCACAGGCTAGTTATGTATCTAATAATTTTAGGTAATAATTTAAGTATATATAAAATAAAAATTGATAAGAAAAAACTCATGGGCCTTTCATTCAGACTTAATATACGTACTTTTGAAATTTCGTACGATTTTCAGGTTACTCTCTGCTGTTTCATTAGCCGAACTTACTCCCCAAAATGCTAATCACTAACCATCGTCTTTTCCTTTCAGGAATTCGACTGCATGTCATTCAAGATTTGTACGTAAAACTCTAAGTCCGCTATGTTTCTAGCAAGCGGCCTCGTTCTTATATGCATGCTACGTGTGCAATAAGTATAACCAAAGAATATATTGAAATGCATCAGCAGCAGCAGGCGCAACAACAGCAGCGGCAACAGCAACACAATTAGCAACGCAGCAATATCATCAGCAACAACAACAGCACCAATGGGAAGAGCATCAGCAACAATAGTAGCAGCAACAATAGTAGCAGCAACAATAGTAGCAGCAACAATAGTAGCAGCAACACGACCACGGAACTTGGTTACTTGATTTAAAATGGTTTCTGCCAAGAATTGGTACAAAATTCACTCCCGAAGAAAAATGAAAGAAAACGAAAAAGAAAGCTGGAAGTAAAAATAAAAATAAAAATGGAAAAGGCAGATGAAGAAAAAACGGTAAAAGGAACGATGAGGTAAACAAAAAAAAATGAAGAACAAGAAATGAAGAAATGAGAAGGTAAACAAGAAAAATAATTTTAAAAGGAAATAAGTTAATGAAGAAATAGACATGTGAAGGAATGAGGAGGTAAAAATAATGAGTCAGAATGTCACCCACTGCCCTACACATTAATAGCATGAGTCAGGATGTCACCCACTGCCCCACACATTAATAGCATGAGTCAGGATGTCACCCACTGCCCCACACATTAATAGCATGAGTCAGGATGTCACCCACTGCCCCACACATTAATAGCATGAGTCAGGATGTCACCCATTGCCCTACACATTAATAGCATGAGTCAGGATGTCACCCACTGCCCCACACATTAATAGCATGAGTCAGGATGTCACCCATTGCCCTACACATTAATAGCATGAGTCAGGATGTCACCCACTGCCCTACACATTAATAGCATGAGTCAGGATGTCACCCATTGCCCTACACATTAATAGCATGAGTCAGGATGTCACCCATTGCCCTACACATTAATAGCATGAGTCAGGATGTCACCCATTGCCCTACATATTAATAGCATGAGTCAGGATGTCACCCATTGCCCTACACATTAATAGCATGAGTCAGGATGTCACCCACTGCCCTACACATTAATAGCATGAGTCAGGATGTCACCCATTGCCCTACACATTAATAGCATGAGTCAGGATGTCACCCATTGCCCTACATATTAATAGCATGAGTCAGGATGTCACCCACTGCCCCACACATTAATAGCATGAGTCAGGATGTCACCCACTGCCCCACACATTAATAGCATGAGTCAGGATGTCACCCACTGCCCTACACATTAATAGCATGAGTCAGGATGTCACCCATTGCCCTACATATTAATAGCATGAGTCAGGATGTCACCCACTGCCCTACACATTAATAGCACGAGTCAGGATGTCACCCACTGCCCTACACATTAATACCATGAGTCAGGATGTCACCCACTGCCCTACACATTAATAGCATGAGTCAGGATGTCACCCACTGCCCTACACATTAATGAATCAGGATGTCACCCACTGCCCCACACACTAATAACATGAGTCAGGATGTCACCCACTGCCCTACACATTAATGAATCAGAATGTCACCCACTGCCCCACACACTAATAGCATGAGTCAGGATGTCACCCACTGCCCTACACATTAATGAATCAGGATGTCACCCACTGCCCTACACATTAATGAATCAGGATGTCACCCACTGCCCTACACATTAATGAATCAGGATGTCACCCACTGCCCTACACATTAATAGCATGAGTCAGGATGTCACCCACTGCCCTACACATTAATGAATCAGGATGTCACCCACTGCCCCACACACTAATAACATGAGTCAGGATGTCACCCACTGCCCTACACATTAATGAATCAGAATGTCACCCACTGCCCTACACATTAATAGCATGAGTCAGGATGTCACCCACTGCCCTACACATTAATGAATCAGGATGTCACCCACTGCCCCACACACTAATAACATGAGTCAGGATGTCACCCACTGCCCTACACATTAATGAATCAGAATGTCACCCACTGCCCCACACACTAATAGCATGAGTCAGGATGTCACCCACTGCCCTACACACTAATAACATGAGTCAGGATGTCACCCACTGCCCCACACACTAATAACATGAGTCAGGATGTCACCCACTGCCCTACACATTAATAACACGAATCAGGATGTCACCCACTGCCCTACACACTAATAACATGAGTCAGGATGTCACCCACTGCCCTACACATTAATAACATGAGTCAAGATGTCACTGCCCCACACATTAATAACATGAATCAGGATGTCACCCACTGCCCTACACACAATAATTAGTCAGCTGTGGAACACGCAGCTTTAATTTTACTCTGTCTCTGACACGCTCCTCTTCATTTTTCTCCTGCTCTTCTCCCTCCTTCCCCCGTTCCTCTCTCTCTCTTCCCCGTGCTTCCTTCCCTCTCTGCACCTTCCATCTTTCCCTCTCTCCAACGCTCATTCGTTTCAGTCTCTCCACTAAAGTTAACTTTTGACACTGAGCTTGACTCCATGAACATTACTGACCATGTCTTCAATGACTTGCATAATGACTAACAATATGCTCTTTGGAGAAGTCAGATATAGATATTAAAATAATCAGAAAAAGTATAAATGTACAATTCTTATGTATTCCATCACACATTCAATTATTCCAAGAGCGACATAGTTTGCCGATGACACTAAAATAGTCCATTAAATAATTTCTCATGAAAACACTAGATAGCTGCAGCATGACCTGGATAAGTTGATGTTGTGGTCGGAGAAGTGTCAAATTTAGTTCAAGACGGACGAATGCAAAGTTCTCATTCTAGGAGAAGAAAATAAGTATGGTACTTATAGTCTAAATAATGTAGAGATTGGTCAAACTGAACATGAAAAAGATTTGGGGCTTTCTAGTTAACAGAAATTTAAAGCCAATACAAGAGTGCTTAAGTTTTCCCATTAAAACTAACAAGATTTATAGCTTCATTTCAAGGAATATATATGACGTAAGATCTCATTTTGATCACGCTACTCAGTTCTGGTCTCCACATTATAGAATGGATATAAAACACTGGAAGATGTACAGAGAAGGATGAAGGTGATCTCATGTATTAGAAACCTTTCTAACGAAGATGAATGAAGGCACTAAATCTGCACTCTTGGGGAGGGGGGAGCTGGGTATGATTGAATTGTATAAATAGAAAGCAGGAATAGGAGATATTAAAAAAGTGCTGAAAGTATATAACCAAGACAGGACTTGCAACAATGCATTCAAGTCGAACAAATTTGATAGTCACGCTTAGTCTTGATTACAGGTACTTTTGGCAGATTGGAATACACAGATAATGATCAAACTCAAAGCAAAATATCTGGTCAGTTTTATGGTCACATTCTTAAAACAGTGTGTGCTTGACTGTCCTCTTACTGAGGACTATATAAACGACAGTACAATGACCTATGTGATGTCATGGTACCTTATTGATGCAAATAATGATACCTGACATTTAAAGCAAATAACTTGCACCTATAAATGGCAGATAAATATATCCAGAAGTACTCCTGCTAACTTTGTTGTGGCCTAATTCCTAGGATATTTGTTCATCCTTATGATTTCGCACTACCGTCCACAGGATGGGTATGGGGTACACTTTGGTGAGAAAATATAAAATCCAATCCCTGCACCTCCTTCCTTCCTCCCTCCCTCTCACTCTTCTTCCCTCTCTATCCAACTCTCCTCCTCCTCCTCCCCTTTCTATGCTTCTCCCTCTTTCAACTCTCTCTTCCTCAGCCACCCAAGTGACCCATATCTAGGATTCAGTGAGTGGGTTGGCGTACCTCTGGTGACGTCTGCGTGGATCATCATATATAGAGAAGCACACATATTTCACTGAGCGAGGGAGCTGTACATGTACCAAGGGGTCACACCTTCTCAAGCACTGATTATATTAATATATTCAAAAGGTAAGCCCTTAACGCGTAGAGGGTCATACAACGCCTGAGGAATGGAAGGTAACCAAGTTTATTTCGAGGAAGGAGAGAGTAGCTAGCATTCTTTGGATAAAGAGCACCTCGACATCATAACTACACCCTCCTGAAAGAGTCTCAAGCACTGAAGGTCCAATACTTCCTACACTCTACTGATAAAACTGCAACACTTCCACCGTGTACTGATAAAACTAACACTTATTACCTTATACTGATAAAACTGCAACACCTTTACGTTCTACTGATAAAACTGCAACACTTCCATATCTTGTACTGATAAAACTAACACTTCTACCCTGTACTGATAAAACTGCAACACTTCCTACCTTGTACTGATAAAACTGCAACACTTCCTACCTTGTACTGATAAAACTGCAACACTTCCTACCTTGTACTGATAAAACTGCAACACTTCCTACCTTGTACTGATAAAACTGCAACACCTTTACGTTCTACTGATAAAACTGCAACACTTCCTACCTTGTAGTGATAAAACTGTAACACTTCTACCCTGTACTGATAAAACTGCAACACTTCCTACCTTGTACTGATAAAACTGCAACACTGATAAAACATCTTATGTTGCAGACATACTAGGTACAGGTGATGGAAAATACCTATACACTGGAAATAAAGAAGACACACACAAGCAGGTTGTAAACTTTATAAACACCCAGTGTAATGAAATCTTAAAGCTAGGTTTCCAAGCTTCACCTGTCAATAAAATTTACTTAGTGTTTCTGTATTTATGTCTTAAAACATATTTCTGGAATGTTACTTTTATGACGTATTTTGCTAGAGCACCATAACTAGCAAATTTATAATACAACAGAGAATAAGTGAGACAATGATGAACTAAAGAAACTTATCAAACGTATCACTTTATAAGCTTTTTCTAGCGAAATTTTATCATTTATAATTTTTCAGTAGTGCATCATTAAATGTTTTATTTGTTTATTTTTGTCAGTATTCACATGTCACTCGAGTTATTGGTTCAGGGAATAACCTGGGATAACCTAAGACCGGTTTCCAGAGTTCCACCTCGCAGCCCTGTTGGTAGTTTAGCGGGATTTAAAGCCTATCGATAAACTATGGTCATTAAGGCTGCACCTAACCTTTTCACCACCAAACAAGAATACTTTAATCTCTAAAACTGCCATTATATTAAACTCTCAGCATATATACGCTGAGAGAAATACACCTTTCGGTGTATATATTCTATTTCACAACACCATCACAGGCTAGGCTTTCCCGTTGACCGCCTGGAGCAGCCAGATGGTTCCTGCTCGCTGCGGCCTACACATTAGCTTAGTTGTTTCAGATTAGATAGTATGTCACTTTCTGTAGAAACTTGTCTAGCTTCCTCTTGAAGACATCTACATAATTTCCAGCAATACCTCTTACATCTGTTTGTAGATGGTTGAAATATCATAGACCACGAATAAGCAATAACCATCGTTACTGTCATATTTAAGAATTTTAAGCATATGCATTTTAGGTTAGGTTATGTAAGGTTTGTCAGGAAACAGGGTAAGTGTTTCCTGACGGGGACCTTAGTCACATGATTACCCGCTGGCTTACCGGTCTACCCCATTAAAAATTATGGTTATGATTATAGCCACATACACAGAATTAGCATATGCATATACAAGCGTATCCTCATGTATCTCGCATCTCTCTCTCTCTCAAATTCTCAATACAATAACTGAGATTTTTACGATAACATTTCCACTGTCTCGCATTCATTAAAAAACTTGAAAATGAAGATCGATGCGCTACAGATGTTTCATAACTGTCTCTGAGAAGACAAATAACGTTGATGCTGTTCCCATGTTTGATAGTAAAACATCAACAGTGTCGGTTCTTGAAAAACACCAATCATCAGCATGAACTAGGATGGCAGATATTGCCCACAAGTATTGCAGAAAGACTCTGGATGTAGAACAAACTTTTAATACAGAATACATTTCACTCTACGTAAAACTGTTAAGTCATAACTATGAAGCTGTACACGAAGTGTCTTTCTAAAAACAATCAGTATAACGTCTAATCATGAAAGTTTACTGGTTCGCCATCTTGTATACGCATATGAACGCCATTTTAAACTGATCTTCATCTTAAACATGCCTAGGAATATATTATAAGAAAAGACATAGCCAACGCTGCATAACCCACAGTGCATCTGGTGGCTTACATCTTTCCACTTCTGCCAGCTTTTTCTTTCTATATTATGGGGAAGGTACACAAGAAAGACACTAGACTGAAAATACACGTGAGGTTGCAAGACAAGAGAATAAATTTACACAAGGAAGTTAATACTGGGGAATGAAGGTACACGAGGAAGGTACACGGGAAAGACACACTACAGGTGACAAGGTATACGGGGACGACACAATACAGGTGACAAGGTACACGGGGACGACACAATACAGGTGACAAGGTACACGGGACGACACAATACAGTTGACAAGGTACACGGGGACGACACAATACAGCTGGCAAGGTACACGGGGACGACACAATACAGCTGGCAAGGTACACGGGGACGACACAATACAGCTGGCAAGGTACACGGGGACGACACAATACAGCTGGCAAGGTACACGGGGACGATACAATACAGTTGACAAGGTACACGGGGACGACACAATACATGTGATAAGGTACACGGGGAAGGTGAAAGACAGACGAGAGAAAATACTTGAAGGTTTTCATCCGGCAGTAGTGCGACATAGGCCAGACACGGCGATCATGGTACTGTCAATGACATAGTGAAATATTGAGACAAAATAACGTAGAATTTTACGCTAAATTACATCTGTCGTGATATAACCTTCTCCAACTGATTTGTTTTAATTCTTTCAACATAAGAGCCAAGATAAGGACAATAGTGAGGCTTTGGCTCACACAAATATGAGGTTTAGCTACGTTGTACTTTATATAGCATACAAAAGTAACAGGATGTATAGATGTTAGTCAGTGTAATGGAGCCCCTTATATATTAGCTTTTAACCATTAGCAATTTAAGAACTGAAGCAGCCTTTTTAGGGTGCGAAGAAATTACTTAATTTACGAAGGAATTTCACTTTACAACACTGCTGTGCTAAACCAAATCTAAGTATGAGATATACATTATTTATACTGATAAGATATTTTATCTCTGTGATGTTATTCACTGTTTTTCTTATTGAGTGAATAAGAATGACTAAGTCTGCTTTGGACTACATAATGTCTGGTCATAAACAGACTGTGTTTGTCATTGTTGCTTTATTTATGAATATCAACTCCTAGTGATACTCCTCAGAAACATTTCGCGTTTCTCGTCATCAATCTGTTAAATTTACAAGGAATCTGATATATTATATTTGATTAATTATTGTAATCCTCCTTGCGTCGTAACAGCAAGGTTACTGATAGAGTTATATACATGTATACACGACATACACAACCCAACCTTAGGATGTAAAACTGCTATCGTCAGCACGACGTTTGCTGAAGCAGTACTTCAGTATGAGGCTCGTTTGTGTTACTGACTAATGTTTATTACAATTTTGTACTTGGACATGCATTGATGTTCCACCGTAATACTTAAATATCAACGAGAACGGAGTTAACACTGCTAAGTGTTTGTTCTTGTGACTATGTCGGCTCCGCTACACTTCAGCTGAATTTCCTGGATATACAATGCAACTTTTTTTATTGTACGGTGTTTCCTGCACATTGTTTTATTATCAGTTGCAATGCAAGCAGCGGCTAAATTCTTGCCTACCGCCATTCTTTTTCTCTCTATCACCCTTCCTGCCCTTTATCTCTTAACTTCCGCCCTTCTGCTTGGCAGTAAGAGAACTAACTTCCAACCTGCGCAGCGAGCTCAACATCTGGTACCTGGATGATGGCACTCTGGCAGGTACTGAAGAGTCCCTGCTACAGGACCTATAACTGGTGAAGACACAGGGAGAAGACTTGGGACTCATCCTCAATCCCTCCAAGTGTGAAATCATCACAACGAACCAGGAAATCAGAGTTGTGCGAACAATCCTCCCTGAAGTCTCTACTACCATTCCATCCGAGAGCATCCTCTTGGGAGCACCGCTGGGTCATCAGGCCATCGACACAGTCCTCAAGGAAAAACTGAATGACCTGAAGAGAATGGAGGAGAGAATAAGAGATCTTGATGCTCATGATGCCCTGTATCTCCTCACAAGGTGTCTTACTCCGCCAAGACTCACTTCCTCAGGTGTGCACCCTCTTTTAACAACCCAACACTCAACGAATATGACTCACTCCTGAGATCAATCTCAATCTTTAAGGCACTGAATCTGTCACTGGAAGATCAGCAATGGGATCAGGCAACTCTCCCAGTGCGACTGGGAAGTATAGGGGTGCGCAAGGCAACGCAGGTAGCTTTACCTGCATTTCTGTCCTCGTGTTTGGCTTCCAGTGGACTAGTTAAGAAGAGTGTCCCCGAACGCTTGAGAGGTGCATCAGGAGCTCAAGACCCCAGGTTCACTGAAGCAGCAATGCGGTGGGAAACCCTTGCAGACTCCTCCAGTAAACCAGCTCCAACCAAAGAGCACAAACAGTCCCACTGGGACAAACCGATCATGGAAAAATTCGCCAACACAATGCTCACCAACGCTTCAGGAAAGGACAAAGCTCGTCTCCTAGCGGTGAAGGGACCACATTCAGATTTCTTTTTAGCTGCTCCCAATTCTTCTCTGGGCACTCGACTCGACTCACAGGCCATTCGGATTGGTGTTGCTCTTCGCCTAGCCGCCCCCATACTCACCGAACATTGGTGTATTTGGACTTCATGGTCTCGTATGTCACACATCAGAGGGAAATATGCTAGACATGAGGAGGTCAATGACATCATAAAGAGAAGCCTCGCCACAGCACTTTGCCCAGCTGAACGGGAACCCCAAGTACAGAGAGGTCTGACGGAAGTCAAAAGCGTCCTGATGGAGCCACTATGCTACCCTGGAAGGATGGTAAGCAGATTGCCTGGGACTACACCTGTGCCGCCACATTGGCAGACACCTACTTGTCGTACACTGAAGCTGAATGAGGTGGAGCCGCCAGCTACAGGGAGACCTAGAAGACCCGCATATATGAAGACCTACCCCCTTGCTATAACTTCATCCCAGAAGGGTCAGAGACCCTTGGACCATGAGGCAAGTGTGCTCTAAAGTTTCTCAGAGAGAGCTGGGTGAAAAAACTCACCAAAGAAATCAAGGATCACAGAGCGGCCAGCTTCCTCTTTCAGTAACTCAGTGTTGCGATCCAGAGGGAAAATGCCTGAAGCATTCTGGGCACGTGGCCCACCGCCGGGGAGCTGGACGAAGTATTCGAGATATAAAGTCTACATAGAATATAAAATATAATATATATAGAATATAAGATATATATATATATATATATATATATATATATATATATATATATCTTTTTCTGATTACAAGGATAAGACACCCCAGTGATCATCTGAAACCCATCGCCAACACATCATTCCACTTTCAGGCTTTAGACTTCCCATCTAAAAAACTCAGGTTCAGCTAACCGGTTTTTCTGAATTCCTTCAGATATTACCATGCTCATACCAACAACATTTGCTGGATGCTCAAGCCCGTACCTCTTCAAAACCCCCTTCACACCCTCCTCCCAACCCTTCCTGGGACGTCCTCCTACACCACCTGCCATCCTCCCAAGATTTACGTACTTAAGCTTTATTTTCCCATAAGGTATTCCCTGTTAAAAAAAATCACGCGAACCATATTAAGTATAGCGTTGAGAAGCAACAGATAAATATGACAAGATAGGAGACAAAAACTGTGGTAAGACTGTGTGCTCAGCGGAAGGAAGCACAATACATTAGCACCTGCTGTATGCTCACACACGCACACAATTCCATTCACTTTATTTACACCATTCTTTTGGAATGTCACTTCCCCTCGCTCATGTGGTAAGCCACCTTCCCCATTCTTGTTTTAATATAATAATTAAATTAATGGTTGCTATCACCGCCTAATAACCCATATACCCATGTCGTATATATGAATCAGAACCCTCCCTCGCTAAACTCCAAGACCCATCTCTACCTCTCCCCATCCCTCCATACATCCTTTTTCCTTACACTTCCTATCATTCCATTATCACTGTCCATCTAACATCCTTCCTGCCCCTTCATACCTTCGTTCCCTACCATGAAGTCTCTCACTAGCAATTCAATTTTCACATAAAACCTATAATTTTCCTCCGTTCCAGCTGACATTCGCTCAGCTACGTCATGAATAAAAAAAAATCCTAAGGTTGGATTATCGCAATCTGGAGTCTTTCATCCTTTTGTGATCCTTTAAGAGGGAGTCTTGAGGCTGGGGAAGGTTGGTAACCAGTCTTCCGAGCAATTAACTTCTTCACATACGGTGTACAGCACATCTCCAAGTTAGGTTAGATTGTCCTATACTTGGAGTATACCTGGTGGAGGGTGTTTCAGGGGTCAACACCCCCGCGGCCCAGTCCATGACCAGGCCTCGCAGTAGATCATGGCCTGATCAACCAGGCTGTTACAAATATCCACAAAAAAAATAATAAATTATAACATAACCACAACGGAAAAATAAATAAATAAAAGAGGCGATAAAGAAGTGTGCGCGCGAACAGTTAACAGGCACCCACGTTCAGTGTGCTTTCAACAGTCACTCATTTGACTGTTATATACAACACTGCCATTATGTCTGTAGTTAAGAGGAAAGGTTGTGATATAAGGAACTGGAGCTCCACTTTTATTGCCCAGGCGCTGTATGATTCATACAGGTTTAACGATTCCCTATGAAAATAGTAATGCTCACACTGGTGAATCCAATACGAATTCTCCATCACAACATTCTTGAATGTCCGACCTTGCAGCCGGTGAGTGGTTCTTGATATAGGGAAGTGGCTGTGTCCTCCACTTCCCTTGAACGAACCTGACTCCTTAAGCGTACATGCACCTATCTGCACATGCTCCTACTTGCACATGCTCCTACTTGCACATGTGCGCATACACCTATGTACACACATGAACATACATACCGGCTTACGTGCACCCGGATCTAAGCTCCTACAGAAGCCAAATATTATCCAATACGCTTATGGAACTTAGAATAAGAAGGGGAAATACTGCCTCCTCGTCGCTATTTAATGCTCACTTTATCTGTCAATTACTGTTCTTGTTTACGTTATGGTGGCTGGAATGAGCCTTTACTTTGTAATTATTTCCCAATTAAGTTTTGAATTACGCTGAGTGCAAGCTGACCAGACAAATTGTATTAGGCTACGTATAAATTATGTATTACATTCCCGGAGACATACGAACCACAAAGCGTCTGGGTAATGGCAGGTAATCTAGAGGAGGGTGGCTCCTCTTTTCTGAGATCAAGAGTCCTTCACCAACATCAAGGTACTAACAATTGAATGTTATGTTTAAAGGACATACCGAGACAGTAAACAGACGGACCCACGGCTGACTTGCACTTGGAACCAAGGATGTAACACAAATTTACAAACCAACTTATTAGAACAATTTAAAAAGATTTAATATGCCAAGAGCTATAAACTTCCTGCTATTATGGATCCGCCATCTTTACTCATCTTGTAAATGTTATGGCTTACCCAGGACCCACCCCGTCCTCAAAACCTCTCCTTTTTAACTTTGTTCACGCCCTGTTTTTCCTCATTTGAGGCTACGTTGGTCTAACATCACATTCGCACTCTCCCACACTATTAAACACACACTTTACGCATAATAAATGCTTCATATTCTTCTGAATTTTGTTGCTGTATTTTAACATATATCAAATTGATATTTGAGGCTACATCGCTACCTTTCTCGTGAGTGTAATCGTAAGTGAAATTATTACATCTAAATAAGCATTCAGCTAACAAGTAACCGTTAAGTTTGTCAGTCCAAGTTTTGTTCAGTACTGTAACGTCTGGCTGCTCTGAGTCAACAGATGTGTTTAATTTTCTCAGTGTTTACAATACACGTTGTATGTATATATTCAACTTGAGGCTCAGCCAGAGGCTGGCCGGGATGACTTCCAATCAGTTAAGTTACTTTAAATTAGCAGCAAGACCAGTGAATACCTCCCCCCAAGAACCCTCTCGTTGGCGACGTGCATAGTATAAGTGAAGGCACAAGCTACATAACAAGCTTATATTAGGATAACACTTAGCTCTCGATATAGCTTTATCGAGTCATGACTTTATTAAGCTCTTGACGGAGTGAGACGTTGTCCCAATAAAAACTTGTTCTAAACAAAGTGCATCTGTCTTCATGCCTGTCAGCAATACATTTCATCCAAGAGTTTTCTAAAAACTATAATAATCCTAACATTTAAATAAGTGCTTATAATTTTGATGAATCTAAGAACGCTATTCCTAGTCTTCCATTAGCTTTGTTACTTCAATCCTGTGTGAATATAATCTGTTTGTGAATTATTTAGTTGTTTATTGCTTTATATATACAGGAAGCAACGAATAATAACATTACTTTCATGAATATTACGTAATTTAAACAATGGTGACTACCACACCCACTGTGTAACCAACCAATCTCTCACGATGTCTTCACCCACGAAGGTGCAGCTTATATTAATATAGACCAACTTTATTAAGATAGAAGATAACAGTGTTTCCCCTTGTAACTCATTTAAGAGCTGTGTAGATGCTTCAGAAATCAACACTAAGTTTGAAACGTGATTTGTATATTATGAGAAGAGCGGAGTTGTATAATTTACAAAGCACTAGGATTGTTTATGGGCGTTTTTAACACAATAATGACAACAATAATGGAGACTAAGTGGTTTTATTGATTTGATGTGGTGTCAAAGTGTGAGTAATGTATAACTTATGAAGGGAGTTAGGGAAACCGTCTACCCGGGAGTCCTGGAGGTGGAAAGTTCATAACCTTCACTCTGAATGAGAGGTTGGGATGTTACATTTCTAGCATAACAGATATTGAAAGAATGATGGTGATTGTTTTCTTCTTTTTGGGGTTACTTTACCTTGGTACGAGACAGCCGGGGTTGTAAAAAAAAAAACTTTGGTTATTCAGTTGCAGTTATATAAAAAACTTGCTACTATATATTCAAGTTGCAGCTATATAAACAACTTACTATTTTCAATATCAAGTTGCAGTTATCGTGACTTACAGTTGTGCTGTAGCTATCATAATTAGAATGCAATAAAGAAAACTAAAATACTTTAGTCGCCTTCCAAACTCCATAATTCTGCACTAAGTCACAGCAAATCTTTGCGACAGGAAAAAATCTCCAAAATTATGTAGGCCAAAAAATGTTTTGCTGAATTCTTAAGACTTATTGTCAGGTCGATGATACTTCACCACCACGGTAAAGTGACCCAGTGTCTGGGGTCATAAACCTCACCACCACGGTAAAGTGACCCAGTGTCTGGGGTCATAAACCTCCCAACCACGGTAAAGTGACCCAGTGTCTGGGGTCATAAACCTCACAACCACGGTAGTGACCCAGTGTCTGGGGTCACAAACCTCACAACCACGGTAAAGTGACCCAGTGTCTGGGTTCACAAACCTCACAACCACGGTAAAGTGACCCAGTGTCTGGGGTCACAAACCTCACAACCCCAGTGTCTGGGGTAAAGAGGATATATTCAAGAAAGAACTACATGTCAAAGGAGGATTAAGAGACGGGACACCAGGTGGCGCTCACCCACTGCAAATATAACCACGTAATTTCACGAGCACACAAATCCTTACCACACTTTTCACTCTCGTGTGTTATGAAGGAACAGCTGATGAAACCTCAATGCCACACAGGAATCAACTTCATTTATACGGAAAAATTGCAGTGCCCATATCACAGCGATGCCTGTGCCAACCTGGCCATTTCTCACCTCAGTAAAAGCATCACTAAGCCAGGGTTCTGCCACAACAGCCTCTTAACTTGGTTCAACGAAAAATTCAACCTTATTTCAAGCAACTAAAATTCCGGGAGTTTTCAAAACTTTGCCATTAAGTACAAACACCTAAACTTCCATAAGAAAAAATAACTTCTGAAACTTTTTTAAACTCCTCTCGCATTCATCAGAGTTTTTTTCACTCCGATTTTCTCACAGGATTTTTAAAATGAAAATTCATTCCCGGGTGGTTCACATTTCTGCAACTGCTCTTCTTTACCAGCCAGAGGACGGGACCAAGACACTGACTGACGGGCTACACTTGTCTTGCATTTAGTTTCCGCCTCCTCTACCTCTCACGCCCTCTAGCTGAAGTCAGTACTCGATCAGCCGGGCTGTGGTTCGTACATTGGGCTACGTGCGGCCAGTAGTAACAGCCTGGTTGATCAGGTCCTGATCCACCGGGAAGCCGGGTCAAGGACTGGGTAGCGGGGGCGTTGACCCCCAGAACACCCTCCACGTAGCTCTTTTATTCTACATTCTGTGTATTCCACCCATTCAGACTTGGCTATATTCAGTTTCCTCAACTCCAGCACATGCCACGAAAACAATCGTGGTTACAAGTGTTGATAATATGTTAGTAAGAATGATCCATTTCTTCTCTTTATAGCCCATGGAAGACCAAGACATCTTACTCCTTTATTGCCCGAGTTAGGCGCCGTGTTCCGCCTCTCCCGCTCACTGCACCTCTTTTTTATCATTCGGGTCTCGTAAAAATATCAGCATTATTCTCTCGCCTCATTCACCCTACAATAATTTTCCCAGCTTCTGAAAATTTATTATCCTTTTATATTTCTTCCGAGCATGTTTACAGATTGAGAGAGAGAGAGAGAGAGAGAGAGAGAGAGAGAGAGAGAGAGAGAGAGAGAGAGAGAGAGAGAGAGAGAGAGAGAGAGAGACGAGAGAGAGAGAGAGAGAGAGAGAGAGAGACAGAGAGAGAGAAGACAGAGAGAAGACAGAGACAGACAGACAGACAAGGGTGTGATATGTATGTATGTGTGTGTGTGTGTGTGTGTGTCACAGACAACTACAACTGCAACTATTCGTTCATCTTGTTTTGTGTAGGTCAACAAACAAAACTTTCAACATACACAGTTTCTGACCTAGTGCGCGAATGCTGCTTGATAAATGTGTACACGGCTGACAAATTGGTTCGCACCCTAGCCCAGAACGTGGATAATCGGACCTGACAGCCAGGTTCAGTCAGAAATCGGAACAAATCTAAACTGTCGAATTCTCTGGGAGGAACTTTGAAATAAACTGGTTTCAGGTTGTGTGAGTGACAGAACTCACTCGCCAGCTTGACGCGGGTCTCAAGGTATTTAGGGAGGGATTGAGTCGAGTCACAGATCGCATTTGATCGCAGTTTCACAGTGGTAGAAGATAGTTTACTGTATTTTAATAAAGTAACAGTAAAAAAAGTAAATGCACAGTATATGTATATGTCGTGCCGAATAGGTAAAACTTGTGATTTTTGGCTTAAATAGCAACGCTCTTCTTGTCAAATAAGGCAACCGAAAATTTGTGTATGCAATAATTTCGCAAAAATTATTCTGAACCTAACGAAAAAATATTTCATTGTGTTTGTTTATTATTAAATTACTGCAAACTTATCTAAAATATATATTAAGTTGAATTATGCTAAATTAAATTGAGCTTGTTATAATAAGATTAGTTAAGTTTTCTAAGGATCTTTTCGTACAAAATTATTTTTTACATAAATGAAAACAATATATCTTTAAACGTATAGGAGAATATTTTAGAAAGGACTTAATTTTAAATGAAAGTGAAACTTTGGTGCCCACGTGCAATCAATAAGCTTTACACCTGAAACTTTTAAAAATTAAACTCTTAGAAACAAGTAAAATGAATTAGGTCGTGTGAACTTGGAAGAATCAAAATTAAAGTAGTGTTGGTAATGTTGAATGATATTTTAAAGAACTATAAATTTTTATACTAAAAAAATTGTACTTTAGAATAAAAAATTTATTTGAGGAAAGTGCAGAGGAGAAAAATTATGATAGTAAAGGTTGAAGAAATTTTGATCCAAACGAGAAAACAATATTAATTATAAAAATAAGACACTTTTTGAATGTGCATTAGGGAAGTCTCGAGTGCCTAATGTAAATGACAATGGCAGGTATTTACCGGAATTTTGGCTAGGATGAGTCTTAATAATATATGTTTCAAGAAGAAAAAGAAATATGTATACAAGGTATGATTAAGTTCCCAACCAGTCTATTATAAATGTGCTAGTATATAAAGATTTGTTGGGTAGAATACTGAATGTACATATCATACAGGAGTGAGTGATACATCTGGCCATTATTTAATAATACACCGAATAACAGTAAAAGGAGGGTGAAAAGCAGGGAGAATTATTTTAGTTCATAAAACAAGAAAAGTGAATGATGGTTGGTGAGAGTTATGTCAATATCTGATAGCTGGACTAGAAAGTGATGAGGATGATGTTGGTAAGGAATTTTGTGGACTTCTTACTTTCACGATAGTGTGAAATTTCATGTTACGAGAAGTACTAAAGGACATGTGTCGTATAGTGTAATCGTATTTTGGTTTATTAGCCTTTTGTCATTATTTATGTTCACTTTGTTAAGTGTTCCTTATTTTGAGCTATTTTTAATAGTTCTTGGAGGCGTGATTTGTTATTTTGATTTACTGGCTCCCTGTACAGTCACGAGCTTCAGTTCATATTTCTGCTATTATGTCTTTGTAAGTGTTAAACCTGTTGGCGCGTTTTTTTATTGTACATGTATTACTATGTTTTTAAATAAAAAAAAAAACTCGCGAGACGTCGGTTCCTGCGAGACGTCGGTTCCTGTAAAAAAATTAATGTAAATTCGGCTAAGGCCTTCACAAAGCATTCACCAATGGAAAAAGGTTGGGCTAAATGCCCTCATCAGAGGTCGTGGGGATTGACCCCTAGTACTCACATTTAATAGTTTTACCAGTGTGACACTTGGATTAGTCCCATGAGCATTAAGTATAATGATAAGTCACAGTACATAACTGGTTCACCACACTATATAACCACAAGTCGCCAGCCATCCTCCAGCTTTAGCAGCGTCCGTGGGGAAACCAGCCAGATGCTTCAAGCTACCAAACGGAAGTCGGTTGTTTGAGTAATTTGGTTGTATTTGTATAATATTCATCAAGAACTGAATCCTGACACGAGTGTTAATCAGACGACTTATTCACTGGCACCCAAAGGATAGCAGATGATGTAGAACTTGAGGTACAGTTCATGGCTCTACGGCTGATATAATAGAAGAACAAGGGTTTCATATTGGTATAGATCAAGCAGAAAAATGCAGTGATGTGTGTAAAATCGTCCCGCCAATACAAAGGAAACTTTTATTATATTCACGGGGAACCACCAAACACGTAAGGGTAATACAGCACCTGAGGATCTACTTGATCTGGTAGATCTACTTCCTTAGAGAAGAGCCCTTCACCACTATCAATGCACTTCCCTTGAAAGGGATTTGGAGGACAGTTTGCAATAGCACCAGGGTGCGCACTTACTTAATTCCAAACATTACTTAGTCAAACACTTGCACCCAGGTGCAGGTTTTACTGAACTCCTCGAGGTAACAACTGGCAAGTCAACCAGTTGCCGGCAGAGCAACTCCCAACAACATTGAGTATTAAGGTGTGTGATGGGCCATTATTATTAAGAAGTTAAAAGAAAACTTTCAAGTTGACGCCCACAATAAATTCACAGTCTGATCCTAAAGTTAAAAACCTCAAACTTTCCCTAGAAGACGGTCAACATTTGCCATTAAAAGTTACATCGACTTAAGACTCACGCACTATAATAGTCTTCTCTATTAAGTTTAAAAGTATGCAACTTATATTTCACATGCTACGTTTTTATTTATTTATTTTTTTTGCAGATTTTCCTTACCTCCTTGAATAATGAGGCACCTTAAAAGAGAGTGGGAAAAAAAGATGGTTATGTGTCCGTGCATGTTTGTCCAATAAATAGACAATAAACCAACTGAAAACCAAAAAATCCTAGGTGTTAGTTTGTAAAGAAGAGAATGAGCAGATGATTCACAATTTTGTAAAAGGTCGTCACTGTGAGGTACCATTTCTCTAAGTCGTTGATGCAGTGAGCTTCTTAGAGAGAAAGTTTTGATATTTACAAATTATTATTATATTCATTGGAAAAATTAAACTCATAGGGGTCATACAACACCTGGGGTATGGGACGTAGATTTGATCCAAGGAAGGGGAGGGTGAAGGGTAACTCCAGTTCATTGGTTGGAGAGCCCTTCAACACAAAGACTGCCCCCTCCCCATTCCCACTGAAAGAATATTTTGGAGTCATCTCTTATCAGACATGACTCTCCTTATCTCAAATGAGAGTCTTGGTACGTTCAAATTGAATAGATTTTTGTACAACTGTAGTCTGTAGCCAGCCCTTCCTCTTAATAAGTCAGCATTTCACTCGCTAAGAGGCGTGACTGTACAGTGAACCTTAAACAGTAAGAATCAAACTGTTTCTTTGAGTGCACTCGGCGAGTCACCGTTTTCTGTTCGTGCTTCAAAACTTTGCATTGCCTTTATATTTTATTTATTTTCTAACCTAACCAAACTTAACCTAAATAATGTAAAATAAGAAATTAGCTGATAACTGCCTGTGAGAAATTAACAGAATTCGCAATGCAAAAATGTAGATTTTGCATTGTAAAGAAAACTCTCGCGTAATGTTATGTAATACTTTTTTTGCTATTTCTTTTTCTGTTCAGGTGTTAATGACAGGCGCAAATGTGGGTGAAATAACACCACTAAATAATTTAAGTTTTAGTTTCCTATTCGGAACAATTCAGTCTCAAATCAATCTGGGTTTAGTCAGTAGGCTGTACATTTATGTACTTGCAAATAACGTGGTTGCCGCTCTGGCTATCCCAGGATTAATATCCAAGATTTTTAATATCCTTAGGTTAGGTAAAGTCTGTCAGGAAACAGGTCAAGTATTTCCTGACGCGGGTCTTAGTCATTTGATGACCAGCAGTTGGAGCTTTTGGTCATCTGACCAAGGCCTTCCGCTGGCTTACCAGTCCCCCCCATCCCCCGGTAAACATCCGTAGCACTGTTTACAATGACACGAACCAAAACATTATTCCACAACGTACATTGTTTAAAAATACGCCACATACTTATTATTAAATTTAATCATAAACATTTAATTAAAAAAATAAGAGTTTCAGCCCTCGGTGGTACCTCTGCTGTGCTCTTGTCATGTCTATTCATACACATTTAGTGAGACATTTGTGATTTTGTAAATATATCATAAGTGAGATACATGTAGTTATAAAAAATGAGAAACCTCTTGGAAAAATAACCGAAAAAACAGGTAAAATTATAATTATATTTTGGTATCATTGAGATAAACTCTTCAGCCTCTTGACTAAGGCTTCATTTGTTGGTCCAAGTGGTTTTTCACATTTTATCGAGGATCGTTCATGACATTTTTTTTACCCAGGCAAATGCATCAATACTGAGAACATGGTGTTGAAATGCAAATTTTAACAGAGCTGTAACTGAACGGCGGTTTCATATTATTTATTGGTAAGAATCGTCAGGAAACAGGACAAAAGTTTCCTGACGAGGTTCCTAAGTCATATTATAACCCCCCACTGGAGCTTTTGGTCACCTGACGGAGGCCTTCCATTGGCTTACCCGTCCATCCCTTTAAAAATTAAAATAATTTCTGATAATTTTTTATATTATTAATGAACGCTTTCTGAAAAGTCTGTGACACTGGTGATGACCTCGTGAGTGTTCACTGCCTTTGTGTACTGCCATGGACGTGCTTATTCTTTGTGGTTCTATATGTCTGCTCTACCACTAAATAACTATAGTTTGAAATCCTAACGCCATATTAATGTTATTTTCCTGGCTTCTATTTAAACATCCTTATAATCATTACAACATATTTGTAGGTAAATGGAACAAACTCCCAGGACGTCATTGAGGTGAGAGTTTAAATATTAGAGAGAATTTAGTAAGGAAATGAAAACTTACAGAAAATACACATTGAATATCTAACCCCTATTTCTATCGAATTATCGTTGGGCATATGAATGTGACAGGGGCAGTTCATAACTGCAACATGATCTTAAACACAACCTTTGAACTATCTCGATGAAAATCAATAAGTCTGACGCCATTTTCCTCTACGAACTGACATCTGTTTCAGTAGCAATAAAACAAAGTAAAGAGATAACGCAGGCGGGAACAAACTACCAGATGAACATAAAATGCATGTTTTCACTAAGTAGCCAAATTGACAATTCCCCCCAAAAAATCGTGGAGAGATTAATGGTTAGCTAATGGGGCTTAAAGTCTATCGATTACACTAGTGTTAATCCCTTGTATCAGATAGCTATGTTGAGGGCACTTAATTTGAACTCTGGAACGGCTTATAATTAGAGGAAGCGGGATATGACTGAGGTGTGCAAATGAAAAACCGGATAATCAAGGAAATATAAATTAAGTGCTGAAAATATCTAACCAAGACAGGACTAGCAGTGTAAATTTAGATTTAGATAGGATATCGGTAAATACTGGTTAAGTAATAAAGCTTTAGACAAATGGGACAAAACGCCTAGCAGTGTCTTTGAAGCGAGTATTTTGTGTACCTTTAAAAAATTATTTTACAAGTATAGTACAAGAATGGGAATAGTTAATTTTGAGAAGTACCTGCCTACCATAGACCTGTAGTCCTACTGCATTGTTTTTTTCTTATATTAAGAGGCGGTAAACCAGTAGGGATCATACAATGCCTGAGGAACATAATGTAATCAGGTTTGATCTACGGATGGGTAAGAAATCTTCAATTTCCTAGATCTACTACACTATACCTTTTAAGAATACTACAGTGTAGTACAGCAGAGAGTCAACACACGAAGGGGTCGACCATAATTAGCCAAGCACTTGTCACCAGGAGTGATCAGGGCAGCGTAACACAATCTCCACCACTGTAAATATTGACACACGCCCACCCCCTTGTTTGTGCCCCACGGATTTGTGTAAACCACGTTTGTTTGACCACGTTTCCTTAGCGCCTCCAGATCCTCCTGCTGGTGGGCTGGCGGCCACTGAAACACTCAAGTAGTCTTTACCCAGGTTGTTACCTGTTTGTTTTCAGCTTTGCAAAGCAGTTACTTTCTTCTTGAAATAAAAACATTCGACATGTTTTAAAGTTGTCCTAAAGTTCAAGGGGTCATCGTTTTAATTAAAAAAAAAAACTCTTAAACAAAAAAGATATATTTCGTGTTGAAAATATATAAAAAATCAGCATTATTATAGCTAATCATGTTTAATGTTTTTAAAAAATCAGATAATTTTAGCTATAAAATAATTTTATTTCTCATGACGAAACGATTATTTTACCCGTAAAATTTTAATCTTTAGATTTACAAGGAAATGCTATACGTTTTAGCAATGCGAGGGAAATACTTCAGTCCTGCTGCCTCTTAGAGCACAAAACTCATTTACATATACAGAAATGGTATAAAACAATATAAGCAGTATGAAAACATTTTTAAGACAACGTTTCGCTTGGAGACCAAAGTTTTTTTTAAGCCCATACCTATGGACTACGCTATGCACTTGAGAAAGTTTGGTCTCCAGACGAAGTCTTATAAAACTTCGATACGACTTATAGTGACTCAGTGTGTCGGTTTTTATACCAACAACATTCAGGTAAAGAAATACATTAAAGCTGTAACTGAGCTGATGGCTATGGCTGTAAATCAAACATGCACTTAAGGAAGCCTTGGGGGTGCAACATCAAGGATAAATGACGTCAAACTTCATAAATGGTTTTCCTTTCCTATAATGTTTAAGCAGCAGACATAATAAGGTTGCACTGGCCCACCACCTGTGATGTACGATGTCACCGTAGCCAACTATTCTAACGTCACCTAGTATTCAGCTCTAGCTAAGATAACCATTTTATCGTTTGACTCAAGACTTCTCTAAATGTACCGATACTAAAAGATTACTTAATGTTCACAACATACAATTTTATAGACGGTATCACAGATTTAAACAATGTTACTAAAGAATAATTGCTTTGGGTATGCAGTGTGGCAAAGAATGTAAATTTATCCTAAAATAACTTATGGCTAATTAACTGGGATTGAAGCCTATTGATACCTAAATCCCAAATATGGGCGCATAGGGATTAAAGTAAATTGAGATGTATAAATCCCTGCATGTGCCCATGCACGGTTCCCCACAGTACACACGGATCATAAAAACAACGACCATCAGAATATATATAAATTAAATAGTCATTATTATGGAAACCTATTCATAAGGCTATAATGATCTTTATGTGATTAAGACCCGTGTCTGGAAACACTTGTCCTGATTCCTGAGGTATAAAACAGTAATAAGAATAGTGCTTATGTACGTATCTACACTAGTTTGCATATTATATCTAATTATATATACATGTTTTTTATTTTTGTGAAATATTCGGAGCTGGAATGTTTCAAGCAAAGGAATAAATACTACTAATTACGCATTTTCACTGTTTTGCTTGTGTAAAATTAATTAACTATTCTTAACTCTCCTTAGGTGTGTAATAAAATGTATGATCATTTTTAAAGCAAATTTACTTGAAAGATATTAAGTTTCTTTCCCGTAGCTCAAAATCTGGTGCAACCTTGGGAGTTAATTATTAATTAACAGTAGTAATAATATACTGTGATTAAAGCTAAATCACCCAGTGGAGGGTAGATATTGAGTGTCTCCATAATATTCACTCATTACGTTGAAAATAATGTTTTATTTTGTGTTGGGCTCCTCTTCTGTACGTGGATTAAAGTTAACAGCCCTGAAAGAATTAGTGCCATTACAGTTAGTGTAACTCATTACCAATAATTACTTTTTAAAGCAATTAAATCAAACACCGCCACAGACTGAGGATATCGAACGAATGTTGATTTACTAAAGAAAAAAAACTGGTGAAGCAGCTTACCCACTGCAAAAAAAAAAAATTACCCACTGTGTTTGTCTGCCTTCATCAACTATATTTTAATATCCCCGAAAGGTAATGCCCAAGCTGCTACACCTCTCCTTCCTGTATATAAGTATCTAGCCAACTGTTTCTGCTTCAATCGGAAGGCCTCTGGCTGTGGGTCATCCTATGATTAAGACCCATGTCAGGAAACACTTGTCCTGTTTCCTGACAAACCTCACCAAACCAAAGCTTTTGCTTTAGACTAAGATTTATCATCTTTCACATTAGGTGAAGGATTAATTCCATCAAATTACTTCTTCACTTCGTCTACTTCGTCTTCAATCAACACAGACGTTTCCATCTCTGTATTCGACTGGTGAAACCAACGGCACGGGCGAGAAATTTCGTCAACAGATTCCTAGTGTTGCCCGTTTATCAACCTATAGTTGTCGGATATTTCTAAATTATTTCAAGGCTTCTGAGCAATAACTTGAGAATACCTTTTCGAAACTTGTTCAAACTGTAAACAATGATATATTTAACCCAAAGGAAGGTTCGCTATGGATTTAGGCTGCGTAGTCGCAAATTACATTTTTTAATATAATCTAACAGTATGACCCTTGCAGGTTTAGCGCTTCTTTTTTATTATAATAATAATTAATATAATTTAAGAAGCAACACAATCACAGGGGGATTTTAATGATAGCTCTAGGCCTTTAATGTTGCAATCAACATAAGGAGCTTGCAATGTTGCAGAAATGAGTAGGAAGTCCATGCATGATTAGTTCAGGGGAACGTTCCCCTGAACTAATCTGCTTGGACTTCCTACTAATTTTTGCAACATTGCAAGCTCCTGATGTGTTAATTGAAAAACAAAAGGCCTAGAGCTACCATTAAACTCCCAGTGTTGTTGTTTTGCATCTTGTATTGCTTGTTTGCCAATACTGCATAATTTAAGAAATTGGATTATTGGTTTCCATACAATAACCGTAGAATTCCTCTTTTAATAAGCTCCAAACTTTGAAAGCTGGTATATTTTAAAGCTGATATATTTTTCTCAAAAAAAAAAAAAAAAAAAAAAAAAAAAAAAGACGAGCTGGTTTTGGTCTGAATAGAGGCCAAATTCAAAACTTTACTTAACTGGGATATTCGTATCCATGCCATAATTCGAAAAAAATATGTTCTGTCAGGCTTCAAAATTTCAACGCTAGTGTTTCTGTCATGGAGGAAAGCTCGGATTTTTATTGGATTGTGTAGGTCTTTATCTACGGCTCAGAACATATACATCAAGATAAGACTCAAAATATATACGAGGTGCTCGCTTATTTTTGTTTTTTTTAAGAAATGTTATATAGTGAACTGGTGGCAATCGGAGATTATGTGGGGCTGCCACCCGTTGTTCTTATTGTTGTTGGGGGGTTGGAGGTTGAGGGCTTTATTAAACCATGCCTTCCGGGAGTCCGGAAAAAAATGTTTCCTAAATTTGGGCTGGAAATGAAAGAGGAAACAAAATTTTCTCCAAAAAACAGATTGGGGAATAATATGTTCCCAATTAGGTCAGGTGGACCACTTTGCCTAAACCCCGGGAGAGCCAGACACTCAATCACAACACCCACCTGAGTCAATAGCAACAGGCTTTTCTCAGGCTTAGGAGCTGACCAGAGAGCTTGCTGAGAACAAACGTCTCGGGAGGAAAATTGCGAAAAATTCGTCACTGACGCTCAAGGCAGGGGGCAGAGCAAGCAGTCCCTAGGTCAGGTGGATGTCGCGCTTAAACACTGGCAAAGCCGGACAATATTCAGACAATGAGTCAGCAAACAGGCTTTCCTCAAGCTTGAAAAATCCGCAGAGGGGGGGGGGAGCTAATGAGTGGTGTCCCAGAGCATCTGCTCATGTATGATGAGGACAAGCTTCCCAGGGAGAGGAATGAAGGAAATTTGTCACCAATGCTCAGGACCAGTAGGGCGAGACATTGCACTCGATATCTTTACTTGGCATAATTGGGCCGCTCATGTCGCCTACTGTTGGCTGATACTTTGACACAGACTTGTTCGAATCCTATATAAGAGTTTATGTACAAGTGTTTCTGCACAGTTAAAATATGTATGACGTTAATTTGAAAAATTTCTCTTTACGTAATCGAGAATTGTTCTGGTGAATTATATATCTTTGTCATTTAAATAAAAAAGTCAATAAGTGGGCTGTGACTGGGAAACAAAGTCCTTCAAGCACAATCCATGGAATACTCCTTCCCAAGGTATCTTGGGTTTAATAATGTTTACAGTATGGGCCAGCAGGCCTCCTGCAGTGTTCCTTCATTCTTATATTCTTAATGCTTAATGCCCGTTCAGGGCAGGAGAAATATCAGAGCTGGAACAAATTCAGAGATCGTTTACGGCTCACATTGAGCCATTGAAACATCTAAATTATTGGGAACGCCGTCAAGTCTTGAACATGTACTCATTGGAGCGGAGGAGAGAGAGATACATGATAATATATACTTGGAAAGTACTTGAGGGCCTGGTCCCAAATCTGCACACTGCCATAACAACATACTGGAGTGAGAGATATGGGAGAAAGTGTAAAATATACCCAGTGAGGAGCAGGGGTGCGGTGGGGACAATACGGGAGCACTGTATTAACATCCGGGGTCCCAGACTATTCAACATCTTACCAGAAGATATCCGAAACACGGCTGGAACCAGTGTAGAAGCCTTCAAGAGGAAACTGGACAAGTATCTTCATCGGGTGCCAGATCAACTAGGCTGTGATGGATATGTGGGGCAGCGGGCCTCCAGCTGCAACAGCCTGGTTGACCAAGCAAGCACCAGACGAGCCTGGCCCATGGCCGGGCTCAAGAGAGTAGATAAACTCTCGAAACTCTTCAAAGGTATAAAGGTATATCAAAGCCGTAATGACCATCATGCAGTCGACAGAAAATAGCAAACCAATTAGCGTTGTGCGTGCATGGAAGCTCAAGATGGTGAATGAAGGTGGTGCCAGGTGGTTCAACGTGTTGTTGAGTGAACAAAAGTGATGGTGCACCAAAAATCTTCATTGCGCGTGAAGATTTTGTTGCGAAAAAATAAGTGTTAATGACGCGGACCAAAGTTAGCGAACAAGGGAGAAGCTTAGATTCTATGGTAAAGATCTTGGCTTGTATGGCCCCTGAAGGGAGGTTTCTTGATGCTGGTGAGGGGCTCTTGATTTAGGGAATTGGAACTAAGCTCCAGTTCCCTGAATTGAGCCTGAATACCTTCCATCCCCCCCCCCTACAAGCGCTGTATAATCTCTACGGTTTTACCGCTCCCATATGATTATAATAATAATTAACTTGTATGGAAGCTCTCGTGAGTGTGTGCTCGGCTGTGGGAAGGATGACACCGTTCAAAATGAGTTATAGTGTAAAAGATGCAGTGGTTCAAGGTGAACTTGATGGCTGACTAGAGGGACGTACTCGCCTATTTATAGTTGCGGGGGTCGAGTTTCAGCTTCTTAACCACAAATGGCTAATTTCATAAGTTTCCTGCCTCGCAGTCCCTGTATATTCTATTTGTAATTAATACTGCGTATGAGGGTTCCACCACCTACCTGACTAATTCGTTCCACTTACTTCCTTACCACTCTGAAGCTAAAGAAATACTACCTAACATCCATGCAATTCATTTGTGTCTTCAAGCTCCATTGCATCTGATTCTCGCCTCTCAAACACTGTTCCTGTGCGCTGATATTCTTTATATCCCTGGTCTTTCTTTCCTTATAAGGTTATCAGGTTGAGATTTCTCCTTGTAATTAGGTAGTCTCAGCTCCGGAATTAGGTTGATATTTCTCCTTGTAATTAGGTAGTCTCAGCTCCGGAATTAGTCATATAAATCGTCAGATTTAACCGATGGTATAAGGTTGATAACATCAATGCTTTTCTAAGCAAAATCAAACTTAAATATCATATATAATGATAATTAGAAAACCAGTGCTTTAAACATCTATGAAAAATACTCCAGCCAAAATAAGAATCTACAATTAATTATAAAAATTTAAATTAAACTACTAAAGAAAAAATAAATGTGCTCTAAAAACTTTACCAAGAACTTAACAAAATATACATATATTTGTGTTTCATCTATTTTGATTAAATCTTTAACAATAGCAGTACAATGTTATATTAACATATCTACCTGGAGGATGTTCCGGGGGCGTTAAGATTATTATTATTATTATTGTGAAAATTTTTGTCTTGTCAGTACGCTTTAAGACCTACAATCGGACCAGTAGTTTCGTCCTGAGACTCTGGTAATGAAAGGCAGAGGAAACCCAGGGAAAGAGGGAGGACGAGAATATAATCACTGTTCATCTTTTATTCACGTGCCGTAGTTTAATCTGGCAAAACACAGACAGTTTTAGTGCTGTGGTATTACTGACGACTCCATTACGATCACATCGTTAAACATACAAATGGCCACTGATGATCGCAGATAAATTATCATTGTCAATAACAGCAACAGTGATGATCTTTCATCCGGAAAATATGGAAAATTAGATATACGATCCAATAAATCTCGAGTCCAAGTAACCATGATTTTCCGAACTGGCACCAAGAGTGACACCTCAACTGCTTCACCTTATTTTCCTCTGCCACTTCGTTGCCAGACGTATCACAGTACATTTTAACAATTTGTTTATTTGTCGTTAAATATACATTTTTACAGGTTTATGTAAAACGAATTAACCCAACCTAACCTAAATTAAAATATAATATGGAGAAAATAGGATAAGTGGCATGGTTGAAGTTAAGCAAAACGTCAACACTGACGTTTAAAACAACTGAAAAAAACAGTGAAATGTTATTGTTCATCAGAACAATGGATATGTATTTCTCAGGCTGAGGTAACTAACAACCCACTAACTATATGAGATCACATTTTTGCCATATAACACTTCTGTATATTTATAACTTTTGACGTTCCTTGATAATATGAGAAATAACGAATGCGCTTGCAATATTACATTTCACTATAGTTATACTGAAATTAGCTGAGGTACAATAACACCGATAAGTTAAAGCGTTAAAAAGTCTTACCTTAAAACGTATAATTATTATTATCAAATTAAGCGCTAAACCTAACGTATAATTAGAAGCATAAATGCCAGTGCGTATGAGTGCCGAGGCAACAACACAAGAGCGAAACTTCCTCCCATCTGTTTATCAATATTAGATACTCCACTGATCTATTTGGCATTGTACAAGGTTTGAGCAAGAACTAGTATTTGCCTAATGCATACATCATGCAGGGTGGCTTTGAAACAAGGGAATTAAATGTATCAGCCTCAGCTGGGACACTTCCAGCGGAAATTAAAAGGGAAAAACCAGTCTTGTTATGGTTACTTTTACATGGTGATTACTGTTTTGAATGTCATATCACATATTTAGTGGAAATTATGGGGTCCCTCTTTCTTTTGCTGTGGCGCGCACCCCGACTCCTCATCCTCCACCACTTAAAATGAGGCCATACGTGTGCAGTGGGTGAAGCTACTACAGTGAGTTGTAAATCTTCAAGGTTGTTGTACGCCATCCCCCTCAGGCTAGTCCCGGAGCTATAAAGAAAGACTAATGAAACTAAACCTTACAATAATAGAAGAGAACTAGGACAAGATTATGATTACCAAGACACCGAGACAAAGCAATAGCACAGATACACTATAAAGTGGGGACCGGGAACAAGGGGGCATGAATGAAGTTTAAAGTTAAAATGAAACGTAGAAATGTTGCTAATATTTCTTCACATAAAGGTGGTTACTAAGTGGTGAAAACAGATTCAATAATCACAGTGTATGGCAGAACTTACTAAAACAGGAGTAATGCGATCGTTCGCAAGTAATCGAGATGTGGACCAGGAAATAAAAACTCCATCCCCACACCCACAAATAGGTGACTGTGATTTGGCTTGGCAGTTTGCAAAGTTGTGAAACGTTTTATGAAACAACTTTTGACGCATTAACTGCACCATTTTACGTTTTGTTAACCTCATGGTATATGAAAGCAAATAAAGAAGCCTATAATGTCTGATTTATTACATTCTTTCCAGGCATAACTTGTTCAGAAAAATAAAGTCAATAGTGAGTTCAAAGGCTCTCGTGTATTTTATTATGTAAATTCTTGAAAATTAAGTTGATTATACTCTGGAGACAGTTATACTTTGGGCATATGGGGCAGTTTTTTTCACACAAAAATAAAGCAACCCAGCCTAGCTTAATTAAAATAATTTTTCCTCTAAATCTAGGTAAAGTTATGTTGGATTTTTTTTTGTGTGTACCAATGACTGGGTCTTACCCAGCACAAGATATCTGTCTCCATTCCACAATTCACTTAATGTCTGAGAATTTGCATAATAGGTTATCGCTAAGCTCAAAACCTAGTTCTTAAACTCAATATAAGAGAAAATTATATTCAGAATGTTTTTTGTTTTGTTATACAGTGTATAATCAAACTAAATTTAATTGCTATTAGACTTACATGTTGATTCTGAGAGTTTTAAGCTCGCGATGCTTTAAACAAAAATCTTACTTTACTTGGGACGTTGAGTCCCAGCAACCATTGCTTGTTTTGCTGCTACAGGCAAGGCTGTCTAGTTCACGTGGCAGGTGACAGCAGTGGGACCACCACATGCTACCTGCCACATCCGTATTGACATTTTCATGCTCACCTAGCGAAGTTCTCGCGTGTTTCATTATTAAATTTCTTCAATCCCAAATTAATTTAGCGTTTACTGGAAATATAAAAATATTTCAGTCATTGATTTTTATATATTTATATTATACGAGAGGAGGGCAGGGAAGGGACAAGAGGAAGAACTGGAGATAATAGTAGTGGAGGTAATGCTGGTAGTGAAAGCAATACTACCCGCCTGTAATCAACCTGGAGGGTGTTCCGGGGGTCAACACCCCCGCGGCCCAGTCCTTGACCAGGCCTCCCGGTGGATCAAGGCCTCGTCAACCACTCTGTTACTGCTGGCCGCACGTAGTCCAACGCACAAACCACAGCCCGGCTGATCAGGTACTGACTTTAGGTATCTGTCCAGTTCCCTCTTGAAGGCAGCCAGGGGTCTATTGGTAATTCCCCTTATACCTGGTGGGAGGTTGTTGAACAGTCTTCGAATCCGAATGGCACCCCGACTTTTCATTGGGGGCGTATTGCATCGTCTGCCCAGTCTTTTGCTTTTGTAGGGAATGATTTATGTGTGCAGATTTGGGACCAGTCCCTCTAGGATTTTCCAGGTGTAGATTATGATGTATATCTTTCGCCTGTGCTCCAGTGAGTACAGGTCGAGTGATTCCAAGCGTTCCCAGTAATTAAGGTGTTTGATGGAACTTACATGTGCAGTAAAGGTTCTTTGTACATTCTCTAGATCTGCAATTTCACCTGCCTTGAATGGAGATGTTAGTGTACAGCAATATTCCATCCTAGATACAACAATGATTTAAAAAGGATCATTTGCTTGTTTTGAAGGTTCTCATTATCCATCCTATCGTTTTCCTAGCAGATGTGATAGTGACACTGTTGGGATCCTTGAAGGTGAGATCCTCTACTACTTCTACTATAACCTCGCTTCACTCCACTGTCTTTTATGCCACTACTCCCCCTACCTACTATTACTACTATATTTATATTACGATGACTAGTAACCGTGCCTTCATTACATATCGCAATAGTCAGATTTTTAATATAGCGGCTAATCTTGTCAATTATAAGACGTAAAAAGAGTATTTTCCATTACCATTAATTCGTAACTCAAGTAAGATGACAGCTTTTAGACTAAATTGGACTGTGTAAAATATTTATTTACGGTTAAGTATCAGCTGTGTTGAGTAACATAACATGAGCGCGTGAACAGTGACAGCTGAGGACACCTCGAGGGCTTCCTTCTTTAATCTTCCTAAACACACGTCTGTCAGCTCAAGTGAAGGAGGGGCCCAGCTGCTACACTTGCTGAAGCAGGGGTTCAGGTAGTACACCTGCTTTAGCAGGTGCCTGCTAAAGCAGGTGTATGAGTACATACTACTGTGCCAGTTTGTACTACGTAATTGATGAAATAATACATACTAGATTATGGACAATTTTCAAGGTCCCACGTAACCTGCTGAAGCACGGACATAAAAAAGTGAGGAAGTCGATGGCCCTAAAGTGGGCTATCGACAGCAGCGACCACTGGATTACCAATGCGGGACTCTGTGGTCAGTGAATTGAATTAGCAATAGGCGACTTATAAGAGGACTGTACCTCGCATGATTCTGACCGTTGTATCAAAAAGTGTCGGGTTAGGTTTAAAGTGACTTGGTTTGTCAACAGTGTTGAATTAATTGCAGATAAATAAACAGGGGCTTTTATATGCCTTTCGAACTACACAGTTCGTCAGTGCAGTCTTTCTACGCCTAGCCTCATTGTTATTGTCATATGTGAGAGAGGTGGAAAAGTATGGTCCAGTAGTTATACATTCCAAGCACGTCTCACTGCCACTAGCCCACAATGCGCTTCCAATCCCTGGAAAACCTTATCCTCCATACCTGCAACCGCCCACTTCATAGTGTGCGTCTACCAGGAATTTCTTATTGACTGCAGTTTGGAATGAAAAACAAGGATATTTTGAAAAAAAAATCAACAGGAATAACGAGCAAAGACGACGACAATGCAACAGCACAAGAAAAAGAGTACAGATGAGGAATGGGGAACTGGGAAAGGTTATAAGAATATAAGAATGAAGCACACCAACTCATGTAACCATCCAGCCGATATTTAAAACTACTCAAGGTTTTCGCTTCAGTAATGCTACTTGGGGGAAAGGGGAGGTTGTTTCACTCTTCTACAACTACTGCCAAACCGGTACGTCCCTATATCCTTTCTAAATCTAAATCTGTCCAACTTGAATTCATTCTTGCGAATCCTGTCTTGTGTAGATATTGTCAACTTTATTTACTCCTGATTTCTACCTGTACACGTCAATATCCAATAATTCTACGTATTTCCAGAGTAAAAGTTCAGTGCCCTCAGCCTATCTTCGTAGGGACGGTTTCTGATAGATGGGATCAGCTTCGTCATCCTCTGTATATTTTCCAGCGTATTTATGTTCATTTTGTAATATGGAAATCAGAATTAAGCAGTATAATCAACCAAAGATATATAAAGTGATGAGTAGTTATGCGTTCCTTGTGTAGGAGAGGCGTGGACTGGGAGGGTCGTGAAGGGCAGGGCTTCCCTTACTTCTGTATCCCGTTGTACAATTTTTCTTTTTGTCGTTTAATGCATCCCTTCAAATATTTCCTCTCCATCTCTATCTTGTCCCAATCCAGGTGCACATGGCCATAACTCTGTGTTGTTCTATGGTTTATTGTTCCCTTCTATCCAACCTAATAACTGTAATGAAAGAACCAGTTTGATCAGACGCAGTTTGTCTCAAAAGTACCTTTACATTCTCGAGTGATTTATTATTTGCCTCATTTCCTCCTTTTTTTTTTTTTACCAGACATCCAATTTATTTACCTTCATCTTATCTTTCATGTCTAGAGTCGCCTCGAGCCTCAGGGAGGCCATTTTTCCTCTTCCCTTTGTCCATTGAGATTATCTTGTTTGCTGTTATCATCAGTTTCCTCGTTGTCTTACTTCATGTACAATCTGATCTCGAGTGAACAGGTCCTCAAAAGTTATTTTTCCTCCCTCTCCCCTTCGTGTGTGTGTCGTCAGGTTTGGCTGTGGGATTGAATCTCGGCTCCTAGCCCTCATACTTATTTACTATGTACGTTTGTTTACCTATTTCGGCTTGCGACAGGACGCGACTTAATTGTCAATTTCTTGTTTTTTATACTTCCAGAAACAGGATACATTGCTGTTCCATTTTTTATATTATTTTGTGTGTTTTTGTGTTACCATTTTCAATAGACACTTAGCCTTTGGTGTGTGTGTGTGTACTCACCTATATGTGGCTTCAGGAGTAGTATGTGTGTGCGTGCGTAAAACAACTGGCTCATGCCAGGGGGTCCAGACACCATTACTGGTGGTGGTAAATACCATTACCCAGCTACCATAAACCATGCCCGCCCGCCCGCCCACCAACCGAGGCGGGGGCTGAGTGTGTCACAGCAACACCATCGACCAAATGAAATTGATAACCCATGTGAAAAAAAATTATACGATTTTTCTCTTAGATTCTCTTCGGCTCTTGATAGTACGGCGCATTATTATCTCGGGAAAACGTTAAACCCGCAGGAGTTATACAGCACCTGGGAAATTGGTGGTAGTCAGGACCCCAATAGAAATGTCTCTGACATTTTTTGGATTATTCTAGGTAATTTACACGTTACTATTTATGCTAATTTGTGTAACTGTATTTATGTGTACCTGTACCTAAATAAACTTACAGCTCCAATTTCTTGGATCAAGAGTATGGCGCATACAGCAGCAATCAGATTCTTTTCAGTGAAGGAAAGGACAAGTTCATCTTTTTGGATCAAGAGCCCCTCAACGGCATCAAGAAACCTTCCTCGAGTGGTTTACGGTTAATAGTTTAAAGTGTATTAATCAGAATTATAATTAGCCTTTCATTTTCTTCTGTTGAATTTATATAGCTTTGGGAATATAGGGGAGTAAAGGAAGGAAGGAGAGTGAAGGAAGGTAAGTAGGGGAATAAGGGAAATGTAGGGAAGTAAGGAAAGGTTAGGTAGGGGAGTGAAGATAGAAAAGGCTTTCATTACTTACTATCAGCCATCATCTTTTTTATGACGTTTCCCATTTTTGGTGATTGTTTTGCTTTCCCTTTCTCTCGTGCTTTCTGATGAATAAGACACATGCGCAACACCAGGGAGTCTTTGCTGAGACACTTTTCACCAACTAGTGACTATCAACTTGTCACTATTATATACCCTTGATCGAAGCATACTTATTCCTTACTATTATATAAATTGTTTAGAAAACTGACAGGTTGATGAATGAAAATTGTGCAACACTTGGGTATTTTTATTCGACAATAAAGATACGCAAGTGTTGCGTATCTATTCTTCCTTCTCTTTGTCTATCCTTACGTCGTTTTTTCAGTTTCTGTAAAGTGTTTTAAATTCAAAATCTAGCCATTTTCTCATCTCGTTCCGCTGACAATTTGATGAATGAGACACTAGTGCAACACTTGGGCATTTTTATTCCACAATAAAGATACCCAAGTGTTGCACCAGTGACTCACCCATCATACTCATTCCTTCTCTTTCTGTCCGTCTATTCCTTACGTCGTTTTCTCCGTTTTTGTAAAGTGTTTTAAATTCAAAGCGTAGCCAGTTTCTCATCTCGTTCCACTGGCGATCTAAATGTGTAAAGTTTGAGGGATGGCGCCGTGGTCCGCACTGCACCCAGTTCTTGAAGAAACTTCCTCTTAATGTTTGTACTCTGCGTTCCTTTAGTGTTCCTGTTCCCTTTCATCTCCGCAACCTAGTGTTCCAGGCTTTTTACATAATGATGCTGCAGATATTACACAGATAACTCTCCTAGTGCTTGACAATATCCATACGGGTAATATAACGCTTAAAATATATTATGTATTAATATTGGTAGAATTACCGACAATATGTTAAGTAAAAGGACACAAATGCAACTAATGAGACATTTTATTGTGGCAACGTTTCGCTCTCCAGGAGCTTTGTCAAGCTTGAAAAAGCTCCTGGAGAGCGAAACGTTGCCACAATAAAATGTCTCATTAGTTTCATTTGTGTCCTTTTACTTAAAATATATTACCATTAACATGGTAAGTTAGGCATAAGTTCCGTAATACTCAGCATCATAAATAAGGAATTCGAACTTGTACAAATATCATCTCAAAATTGTAATATACATATTTTGAAACAAAGTTTATTAGTATTATAACTATTATTATACATGTTCGCAGCCTATAAACTGAACAAACGTTTATGAAATACCACTCGACTCGCTCGCTCATTCTGCCCACCACCCCACCCTTCTCCTATCTCCTTTTGCAGCTCTTCCACACAAGTTTCCTTCACTTTATGAGTTATGTTCGTGCAGCAGCAGAGTAAAAACTCTCCTTCAAACGGCGGCGTCTCCAGAGCCGCCAGGAAATTCTCTGGAAACGGTGTTGACCTCGGAAAGTTTGTTTTTTCCTCCATCATTCGCTTTCTAAATGCTTCACTACGGCCCTTATGTTTTACTGTATAAAACACACACATTATATATATATATATATATATATATATATATATATAAGAAAAGAAAAATACTAGTGAAAAAAATAATAGCCAGGTAAACCTGAGCGCTTTCATGTGTTTAAACACAAATTTTCATGAAAATTTTATGAAATAATGCAAACAAAATATTAACCTCCTATTGAGCTCCCAAAATGTTCTGTTTATCTTTAATGTTTTTTTTCGTAAAAGTGGGTAAACATCGCATATATTATCGTAGTAAAATTTTATTGTAGAGCAAAAAACATATTAGTGTGTTGACGAAAATAGTATGGAGAGTCTGGGTCGTCTTGTAATGTGATGCAGCAGACGTTTGATAAAGAAAATTTATTATTATTAATATTGTTATTATTGTATTCAACTGGAAGCACTTATCCCGTTGAGGGTCATATAGTGCCTTGGGAATACAAAGTAAGATTGACTGTCGTTTAGTTAGTTTCATTTAAGTTTGGGGTACATAAAAATAGGTTTGATCCAAGGAAGAGAAGGGTAGCTCCGAATCCTAAAATCAAGATCCCTTCACTAGGCAGGGGAAGAGAGAGAGATGGCTATGTTGGAGACAAACCTGGAGAGCAAAACACGTTGCCAGAATAAAATGTCGCATTAGTTGCACGTGTCCATTTACCTAACACTGTTGGTAATTCCACCATTATGTGAAAAAATAGTCGACTATATTGCTATTATTATTATTATAGGCAAGCGGTAATTCTATAAGTATTATAGACATATTAGCCTGGGAAATGTGAGGTGTGGAGTTGATTAGGTTTGATTCGAGGAAGGGGAAAGAGTTCGAACTGGCATCCCCATGAAGAGATGGGAAAGTTAAAATGCTCCGACGTGTATATATTTTATACCACATTATACTTTGTTCAATATATGAGTTTGAGTGAATTGGTTTTTCTTACCATATCTCATAAAATTAACCGGAACTACATGACTTTTATTACTAGTAAAATTAGTATTACATTACATGCAAGGACAAAGTGCATGACAGGTGGCGTAAGACGCCACAGAACCAGCCGGGGACGATCCTCAGACGAATATACACTGCAGTGCTAAATATACACAGCTGGTGTGGCTCGACAGCTCTCTTACCTATCTCCAAGGTGCCACACGCCAACCTCATTCACCACCCTAGTGCTAGTAGTTAGACTTTGTTCACTACCCTAATGCTGACATTTAAGACGCATCGACTAGCCTAGTGCAGGAAGTAAAGATTCTTCTGCCTTAGTGCTGGTAGTTCGACTCAAACTATACTAGCACTAGTAGTTAGATTTATCCATTACCCTAGTGGGATAGACTCGTCTATCCTATTGTCGGTAGTTACTCATAATATACTCTAGTATTGGCAGTTAGAATCGTGGGAAATATCCTATAAACATTGTTAGGTCAATTAAATTTTTCTGAAGTGCTTAAAAAAAAAACTCCCTCCTTAGGGTCTTCACACTCGATAATGATGATAGTCTTTGTAGGAATCTACGTCAACTAATTTTACGCTACAGTACATAAAATATATTCCTCTCTTGAAATACTAGTTTATAATTCAATATCTCTAGAGAATATTTACTGATTTTAGTAGAACTAGAATTGTAAGCAAATACCGATAAAGTGGAGTATGTAAAACTTAAATACACACTGGGATTTATCAAGTTCACTGACAATAAATGAGAAGATTATAGAAAAATGAAGGTTAGGTGCGTCAGAGTATCTCGGGGCCAGGGACTTGCAGGAAATATACTAGCCTATCATGTTGGCTTCAGGACGCCAGGATAACATGACAGCATATTTTAATCCCTATTGTAGGGATTAAAGTATGAACATGATAATAGTATACAACACCGACAAGTCGATAAGTAAGACACATATGCAATAGTTAGGTATCTTTATTCAGAATAAATAAACTTAATTGTTGCACATAGAGGCGGAACTACTATGAAAGTAATGAAACTTAAGTTTCAGGGCCTCTAATCCCAGAGGGGCCCCAGAAGCCACTTTAATTCACATTGTTAAAAATTTTGGGTCTACTATATGAAAACGGGTTGTTAATAATATTAATAGTGTAATTTAATACAAAATTAGGTAAAATAAAAATTATAAGGGTATTAAAGTATTATTATATAGGCTGACTGTTGCTTGTTGCGAAGGGGCCCCCCCATAACAGTTCAAGTTTCAGGGCCCAAAAAATGTATATCCGCCACTGGTTGCACATTTGTTTTAATTATCGGGGATTAAAGTAAACACTCAGGTCAAATACACCAAAAGACATACATATCTCTTAGTGTACATAGTCTGTGAATGCATTCGAATGTAAGCAATATTTTTGGAAAATCCACATAACCCAAAAATAACCTCACATTCAAATGTAGAAAAAGCTGTTGAAAAATTTTGTTAGTGAGTATTATCCTCTGTCTGTTGTTGGCCATACTATAAACAATTCAGAAAGTATTCAGTAAAGAATTTAAGGAATTTTAAGTGATTTTATTGTTAATCTATTTAACACACCTTTTCCGAAAATGCTGCTTCCGTTGGGAAATATTTACAAAACTAAAATGGGAAAAAAAGTTGAAAACTGTGAACATTTGAAGTAACAATGTGTGGATCGCAAACTGTTTTGAAAAGTCCAATAAATAAATACAATATCAACGGACTACTTATTTTACCTCACCATAACGATGTATTAACAAGTATTAAGACAAAATGCAGAACAACGTTTCGCTCTTGTGTAGAGCGCTATCAATCATAACTTAAAGCTTGGCACAGTGCAAAACGTTGTCCTAATCAAATCTTGTTCTCCAGCTTGTGTTCTTCATATAACAGAATATTTTGTATTTTTCACTTACCTCTACAAATAAATATCTGATAGCGTAACTTCTTTTTGTATACAGCAGAGAATACCAATAAATGTATGGTGTATACAGAACATTTCCTCTCGATGGTTGCAATTTTTAATTCGTTAGCGCCATTAGTCTCTGCTCCCATACCCTCTCCCCTGCCTCACTCCCCACATGTCCCGAGTCATTTAGCATTGACCAATATTTCACAAATCGAGCATAAATGTTGAACTCCCCTTCCTGAATATAATTTACTATACCAATTCAAACCCAGAGGTCGAAGCTTCGTCAGAATTTTAAAAAATATACATAAGAATAAAACCCACATGCCTTTATTTTTTTTTTGTGGTGGTTCTTGACAAATGACCAAAAGAAAATATTCCCTCATAAATATATACCAAGGTATAGCATAATTACAGTATAAATTAAATTTATGGCTAAGCGGAGAAAAAAAAATATAGAAAATAAGTAATCAGAAACGAGACATACAAATAACCCGCACATAGGAGATACTTATGACGACGTTTCGGTCCGACTTGGACCATTAACTAATGTTAGTGTAACTAGTTAATGTTCCACGTCAGACTGAAACGCAGTCAAAAGTTTCTTTCTATGTGCGAGTAATTTGTGTATCGTTCCAGTCACGGTATTTTGCCTTTTTGTTTATTAAACGAGACATTTTGTCTCGTTATTCTATTTTATTATTTTGTTTAACACCGGCAGTCTCTCACCGAGGCAGAGTTACCCATAAGAGGAAACATTCAGCATCACTCCTCCCGTAGCAGACATGGGTCTCAGACACTCCCAAGACAAGGAGCCAAGGTCGGGTCACCATCTGGAAGAAGATCCGGGCCGGGAGAATACCGGCGAATCAAGAAGAAGCAGCAGCATCACTCGCTGTCTTGCTGATAAACACGGAGCAAGTGAACATCAGGTTGCAGAACATTCACCTGAATTGCTCCTGCACCTATCACAGATCAGCTGTTTGCTACTCTGTGTGAGTGGTTTCTCTATCCTATTATCAGATTCGTTTTTCACTTTGTATCTGACAATATGTACATTTGGTGTCGCATTATTTACGTCACTGATGACTTGCTCAGCTGTAATATGACAGGCACAACAGAGCGACAGATATTGAAAAAAATAATAGGAATACAGGTTGATAATAATAACACCTGAGAAATGGAAGGTAATCATTGTTAATCGATGAAAGGGAAGGGATAATGCCGAGTTCTTGGATCAAAAGAAGCCCATCACCGACATCAAAAACACTTTCCCCCATACCACGTAGAAGGGCCAGCTTGACAATGACCTTTATAAATTAGCATGTACAATGCGAACACACACAAAAAAAATACAGAGCGAACATTTATTGTAACAACGTTTCAGGACAATGATAAAGCTATACAAAGAGTGAAACGTTGCCACAATACAAACTTGCTCGGCACCTGTATATTTCCTACAATGGTGGGTGTGATTGCCCGAAATGCTGGGAATCCTATGGTCTGTCTGATTATTGAATATTTTATGTACATATATAATAATTTGAAATCAAGATTCTGAATTATGTGGAGCAAAGAGGGAGTATGGGAGGCAGATGTGCTGCTGTATAACACTACATAACAAGGCGTTTTCTATATAGCACGTCATTGATGTCAGCTAGGTCTGTATGCGTTGTAACATGTATTTTTAGAAATTAGAAATTATTATTATTATTAACAGTGGGAGCCATCTTGAGGCAGCATAGCTCCCCCTCCACTCTCCTGCACTAATACACAACATATCAAGTTATTAGGGACACAATCTTCACTCGTTTAGCAGTTACTTCATAACACACACATGCAGACGACACCCAAGACACGAATTAAATAGAGAGAGCACGTGTAACAGGCTCAACGCTATATCACTGGCCCATAAAGCTTACAATTGGATTGTTTTATTAACATAACTTCTGTGACATGATCGTATCAACGGCACCAACGATGAACCTACTGTCTCATCCCACAGCCCCAGAAGCTTCCATGGTACATCTATTCTTGCATCCCTCGAAGCCATATAGTCCACAAACTCAGTTTATTGAACAAATGAAGCACTGAAAATGGGACACCACGAGCATAACATAAGATAAACATGTATAATCATACACAAGAGAAAATCAGATAAAATATCTTGCCAACAGTAGTTTCTAATTTTAAAACAGTTCAATTTCACTTCAGTAAACTCATTCAGATTAAATTACTTGAGCAACATTGAGTAATAGGTTGGGTATAGTTTGCCAGGAAACAAGATGTTTCCTGACGCGGGTCTTAGTCATATGATGACCCTCTGCTGGAGCCTTTGGTCCTCTGACTGAGGCCTTCCGCTGGCTTACCGGTCCACCCCTTTAAAAATTGTTTTAATAGTATATAACAATGAGAGAGTGGCACAGAGTATATAAGAATAAAATGAATAGTTAAATCTTTGAATATATTTCCCAATACACCGCAGATTCCCATACAACTCCCATACTTGCTACCAGGCAACCTAATCACATAACATACTCCCTCCCACACTGACCCAGCATTAATATTAACGAGTTCTAGTGGGGAAATGATCAGGATAATCAATAGCCTAATTAAGAGGACTGTCAACTAAACAGCTGAGTTAGCAGGTAATCAGGGTAAGGGTTATTACGCATGCTGCCACTGAGGCAGGTGACGGGATAACTAGCAATTAATCCTGCCACAGCAGAGGATACAATGTATAAAGTATTCATATGTATTAATATCTTAGCTCTATTAGTGTGATTTGAACGATTCACAAGTCAATGTAAACTTTCCTTAAAAATCTACAAATACTATTTTCATTATTTCAAGTTAACTTGGAGAAGGTTACGTAAACCTATGTATATATTTAATAGCAAATCAGTAAATTACCCCCCCCCCCACACACAGTATGTGTATTTCTTTATTCTTAGAGTTGTCAGGAAGTGGAACTAGAGAGTGAAGCTCTTGGAGCAGGGAGAGTGGACCTAGTAGCGACTAGCAGGCGGTGGTGCCAGGAGCTGTGGATCGACCCCTGCAACCACAAATATGTGAGTACACACTCTACCCACCTCTGTGTGACTTGTAGTTCAGTGTTAACCATAGAACTACATTTTGTCCTTTGCTGTTATGTCGACGGACAACCAAGAGAACACGGACTTAATTACTGAAGAGGGCGCGATGTATGCCGTTTTACACCTACTGTCCGTTCCCCTAGCAGTATATAGGTATCTGGGTCTTAGCTGTTGTGAATAACAAAAAAAAACAAAAAAAGGCACAATACCGTGACTGGAACAATACACAAATAACCTGCACATAGAAGAGAGGAACTTACGACGACGTTTCGGTCCAACTTGGACCATTTACAAAGTCATACTAACGCTGTTGTGGGTTGCATTCTTGGAAAAAATGTACAAAGGCATACAATTATAACGACGACAGTAAACCACGAGCATTCCTCTGTGACTAACATATAAGAAATCTCACAGGGAAGTGTTCACAGGAACAAGCAGTACTGTATTTCGCACTTAATTTGAAAGTGTTTGAGAAAACATGTGAGTGGAGTCTCAGCATTTTTTAAAGGGTTAATTTAGGAAAGAAGCTATCAAAAAAGAGCACTCTCTGGCGGGTTGCCAAGGGTGAGCAGCATCGAGTGGTGTCCGGAAACTGCTGATGCACTAGCCGATGTTGACAATATTGCGGAGGACGCCAGAAACAAATATGTCGAGACAGCCGGACCATACGAAGTGGTTTTTCTTTTTCAGGGAAAATATGTTTTGGCGCGGGAGTTATATGATGACCAGCTCAGTGGTTAAGCAAGCGATGGTGTATGTGTCTAGGCACCCACTACATTGGCTTTGCTTATGGGAGAAAACTGTAGCAAGCCAGTAGATGCTTAACCTCGGGTATAAAGCGCCAGTAAACCAGCAGTTGGTTAATTACTTAAAGGGCCATTATCTAATAAAAAAACATATCAGGAGACACTTTCCCTTTATCTTACGACAAAAATACCATCTATGCAGATCACACTATGTCTTAACACCTGTCCGTGTTCGACTTGGGGTAACTTCATGTGTTTTAGAAATAATGAGGCAAAAGATGGTGAATTTTATGGCAAAAAATGTCAAGATAATAGCTAATCTTACTAATACGGATTTAGTGCTTCCCAGTGTATATACTATAATTAACGTGTAGGACCGAAACGTCGTCATTGGTTACAGATACTGGAGTCGAATATACAAATAATCTCCTGAGTTTCTGTCTCCACATAGTTTTTATTGAGTATTGACAAGTGTTCATTACATTTTAGTTATCCATTAATCTCCGTCTTGTGTTCCTCAGATATTCTCTGAGAGTATACTGAGCCATCCCTTCCTCTCCAAGAGCCTAGTGGTTCAGGAGGAAGTATGGGAGGTGGCCGAGTGACCAGTCACCTAACGATCGGCATTGCGACCGATATTTCTGATACATGAAAACAACTTACAGCATAGTGCAGGAAATAGTTTTATGTATCGCTGTATGAAGATGATAATAAAATAATGAGCAGACTACACTCAGTGGATGACTGGATACTACAGGAAGATTTAGGTAAGTTGTAAGATTGATCCAAATGAAAAGTTATAAAAATTGGAGAAGCGAAGAGACGATCAAAGACAGTACGTACTGAGAGATAGATAATAAGGATAAACTAAAATGGAAGGCATGAAAACGGAAAAAAAAAGATGAGTACTCGGGCACTTAGGAAATCCTACATCAGTCAAAGCGAAGTTAAAAAAGGAGTGGTGACAAGTGACACATTCTACAGTATAAATGGTTATAACTATGACCATAATTTTTAACGGGGTGGACCGGTAAGCCAGCCGAAGGCCTCGATCAGATGACCAAAAGCTCCAACGGCGGGTCATCATCTAAGACCCACGTCAGGAAACACTTTTCCTGTTCCCTGACAAACCTAACCTAACCTTCTACAGTTTCAAGAGCAAATATAAAAGGATCGCCCAAGGTGCTGGGACCAACAACTCCTGTCTATTGTAAGTTAGGAAACAGGACCAGGCGCTGAAAATCAACCCCCCCAACGAAAACACACACAAAACACTTCGGTGAGTATGTGTAGACACTCACAAAACACCTCGATTAATGCGCGTACATACATAAAACACCTGAATGAGTATATGCAGACACACACAAACACAAAATAGTACCTCGATGAGTACGTGTAGACACACACACAAAACACTTCCATGAATACGTGTACATACACACAAAACACATCGATGAGTACGTGTACACACATAAAACACCACGATGCAGACACGCACATAAAACAGGCCAAGTATCTATCGACAGGTGTCTTTCCCACGAAAACAACTCCGAGAGGTACGTGTACACACGCACACAAAACATGACGTGTTTATCGACAAGTGCCTTTGCCAACCATAACAAACATCTCATTTATGGAAATATTTAATCTGACAAAATTTCTCATTCTTGGCGAAGATACCGAATAAAATGAAAATTTAAATTCCTTAATAAAATGGCTTGAGTAATTTTGTACACGTACTCTGCGCAGCCACTTACAACAAAGAATTTTTGCCTGAAAAAAAATCCATACGCTTTTATTACCAAATTCATTTTTTAGTTGTTTGTTCTTATGGAAAATAAATAGTCTTAACACGTATACATGAATCTATTCATATTGATATTATTATTGCTCTTGTTTTATTTATTCATTTAGCTGAAGAAACAAACGTCCTTGAAGATAATTTACTCGCAATGCATGATGTGTGTGTGTGTGTGTGTGTGTGTGTGTGTGTGTGTGTGTGTGTGTGTGTGTGTGTGGGTGTGTAGGGTGTGTAGTATGTAGTGTGTGTGTGTGTGTAGTGGTAGTGTGTGTGTGTGTGTGTGTGTGTGTGTGTGTGGTGTGTGTGTGTGTGTGTGTGTGTGTGTGTGTAGTGTGAGCGTGTGTGTAGTGTGTAGGGTGTGTAGTATGTAGTGTGTGTGTGTGTAGTGTGAGCGTGTGTGTGTGTGTGTAGTGAGTGAGTGTGTGTTGTGTGGTGTGGTGTGGTGTGTAGTGTGTGTATTATTATTATTATAATCAAATAGAAGCGCTAAACCACAGGGGTCATACAGCTGTAGTGTGTGTGTGTGTGTGTGTGTGTGTATGTGTGTGTGTGTGTGTGTGTGTTTACAAGCAATCATCAAGTGGCAGACCTTGAGTCACCCAAGTGTGTCCCCTTCTGCTCAGTTACACTCGCTCCTACGCTGGCAAGAGCTCCTTGTCTACCCATAAATATTATCCTTTCAAACAAACGAAAATATGTATTTTTCCAGAATAATATATCCACAGTATTTGCTGCGCTACTGTACGTATCTGGAATCTCATAAAAAGCAATTTAAAATATTTTCGTTCCTCCTTTGATACGTAATGCTTAAAGCCAGAGGTCATAACTCAGGCGACTACGAGTAAAACTATGTGATTTAGATGGAGAGGTGGTGGTGGGTGGAGAGCAGCAGCCTCTGGTACCACTCCTGCTTCCTACCACAACTCAACTTTAACTTGGCTCCCTCCCGCTGCATTGGATACCCATCCTGCTGGCGCTGCTCACTCCAGCCTCCCTCCTACTCACTCCAGACTCCTTCCTGCTTATTCTTGTTCAAAATTAAGCCTTCCTTCTGCTGGCTCCAGCCTCCCTCCTGCTTATTCTTGTTGAATAAACCTCCAGCCTTCCTCCTGCTACCTCCAGCCTTCTTCCTGCTCCTTCCAACCTTACTCCTGCTTACTATTGTTCACTCTAACCCCCTTCCTGCTCAATTCAGCTTCGTCCTACACTTCTTCCTACTCGTGATACCCTCCATTATGCCCACCACCACCATCACATATCACCACCATCAAACACACTACCATATTACTAAACCATCGCACACCAAAGGGCTCCTATCTTTATTCTTTCTTGGTCAGTCATCAGACCCCCTCCCAACATATCTTGTTTCCATTAGTAAGTTTATTCAGGTATACACAAATACATTTACATAAATTATCATACATAGCAGCATATGTGTAGAGAACCTAGGATAACCCAAAAAAGTCAGAGTGACTTATTTCCATTGGGGTCCTTTAAAATATACAGGAGAAAAACAATTATCCCATCTCAAAGCCTAGCCCTATCTAAAGTATACTAACCCCCCCCAACCTGAGATGACCCACAGAAGTGGGTCATATGTCTGGTGGGGGGAGGGTTAGTATACTTTAGATAGGGCTGGACTTTGATATGGGATAATTGTTTTTCTCCTGTATATTTACTAATGGAAACAAGTACCTACTTACTGTTAGGTGACCATGGGGAACAGGAGTAAGGAGATATGTGCAATGCGCCACCCTTCAGGAAAGGTGCCTTGATGCCGGTGACAAGCTATTACTCCAAAGAATTGCTTACCATTCCCAGGGCGTTATATGACCCACAAGTGTTTACCGCACCCCCTACCCCTATGAATGAAATAATAATAATTCACTCATGCCGGAATCGAACCTTGGACTCTCAACTGTGCGCCAATGGCTCTGGTCACTGAAAACCCAGATCACAAATAGATGGTAAACAAAACAGTGAATTGAAATGACCCAAGAGACCCTCTATAAGTATATATATATATATATATATATATATGTGGGGGGGGGGGTGCCGTAAAACTGGTTAATTAGCAAGAACTCATTTAAAATTAAGTCCTTTCTAAAATTTTCTTCTATACGTTTAGAGATATATTGTTTTCATTTATGTTAATGTAAAAATTAATAATTTTGTACCAAAAGCACCTTAGTAAACTTACCTAACCTTATTATAACAAGCGCAATTTAATTTAGCCTAAACCAACTAAATATATTTTAGATAAGTTTACAATAATCTGATAATAAACAAACATAATGAAATATTTTTTTTGTTAGGTTCACAATGATTTTTGAGAAATTATTGCATACACAAATTTTTGCTTGCCGTATTCGGCAAGACGAGCGTTGCTATTTAAGCCAAAATAACAAGTTTTACCTATTCGGCACGAATATATATATATATATATATATATATATATATATATATATATAATATATATATATATATATATATATATATATATATATATATATATATATATATATATAACATATATATATGAACAAATATGCAGTCACTGATGTAAGTATTAACATTTTATATTATACAACGCTATAATGTGTATTAAAATTCGGGTATTGTAATGTGGTTGGCCACAACGGGAGTGTGGTAAAGCATATATTGTACATCATGTTACTGTAGGATGCTCATGGTATGGGTTTGTACTAGTTCACTGACACCTCTAAGTCTGTGGTAATGGGAAGGAACGAGGGGTATAATACACACTTTAGGGGTGTAGAAAGCTCACAAGGCTAGGGGGCGTGGCCATGTCGTGCATTTTGTGTTTTATAGTGTAAATTTTATGTCATTTGTAAACGGGAGTACTCTATAATTTTTATAATATGTTCTGTATAAAGTTTGGGTGTGCTTATAGTGCACATGGGGTGGGGATGTACTCAGTGTCACATGTTTTTTTTGTATCTGTAAGGGTGTTGTAACGATGGGGTTTTGTTGTCCATATTTCTTGTATTGTATTATATATGTTTACTAAATGTATTTGAATGTATTTACGTACCTAATAAAAAAATGTGTATTAAGACACTAAATAAAAACCAGACGTATTCATACGAGAACACACGCTGCATAATCATACAAAAGGCTAATTATTGGTCTTTAAAAGTCACAATCGTTTAATCAGTTCCAGTAATTAATTACGTGAAAACATGGAGCGCACTGCGACATTAATCAATCACCAGTGCCAACCAACCAATGAACTGCCAGGCGGGAAGAACTGTGTATTACTTTATATGACATAAACGAGGCCAAGCCATAGCCTTAATCCACACATTATCAGAATTTCAACATATTTATATAATTAGAATTTTAAATAATTTATATTAAAACACACTCACAACAAAGGGGGAGGCAGGTGTGTCGACCCCTGCAACCACAAATAGGTGAGTACATACAAACAGAAAATAGGAGAAAACGAAGAGGCCACATGAATATATATTGAGTGAATATAAATTGAGAGTGGAGAACAGGGTGTCATCTATGAGTAATTATAAACAATAGTGTCTAACAGTTGCAACCTAGGTAACTAATGAGTCACTCTCAAACTTTAAAATACATTTCAGGTACACTGATGGCAAAAATACTGCACAATGAAGCAGTGGTGTAGTGTCCGCATAAAAACAGCACAATGAAGCAGTGGTGTAGTGTCCGCATAAAACCTGCACAATGAAGCAGTGGTGTAGTGTCCGCATAAAAAAAACTTTATAAAACAAGAAAAGCTCAGAAAGAACGCTACAAAATTACTCCTATAGCAAAAAAAAAAAAAAAACATGAGTTTGGAAAAACTGAAAACGCTGAGGTTCGCTGACAGAATAGGAGCCACAAAAAAAAATATGAAAAAAAAAATATATATACATATATATAAAATTTTCTGGTATCAACCGTACGCTAAGAGAAAAGAAGTACGCAGTGTCCAATATAAAGAATTTCCTCACAAATAAAGTAATGGACCACTAGAATGAGATTCACTAGAGGGTGAGAAAAGTATGTTACCACTGGAATATTAAACACAAGATATGACACCACGAGCACAGCTCTCACATGTAGCTGCGAACAGATGATTACTCAAATAGGCATCATACACACATATCCCACACACACAATCTTGTCCATACACACAAACTCCCTTATACACACGCAAACTCCCTCACACACACTAATCCTAATACACATACAAATTCTCTCATACACACATACTCATACCTGAGATATACCCAGGTATGAGTATGTTTTTATAGCCTCGCAAATCGGCCTGGGGCTAGGCTTTTCTGTTGACTACCTGTTCAACCAGGCTGTTGCTATTGGCGGCCTGCTGGCCCATATATCCATCACAGCTTTAATGATCTGCCACTTGGCGGAGGGAGCGATCTATTTTCATCTTGAAAATTTCTACCGTTGTTCTGGCGATATTTATCCGACTGACCTTGGACAACTCATGTTGACACAATGTTTTCGTGTGCTCATATGTGTGTGTGTGTGTGTGTGTGTACTCACCTAGTTGTTGTTACAGGGGTCGAGTCATAAAAATAACCACACTGAGAAAATAGTAAACTTCCAAGCACTTCAGTGATTTCTCACATCACTATTTTTTCACTGTGGTAGATTTTACACATTGTGATATCACCTGTTTACTGTAATCTTGTTGCATATATATATATATATATATATATATATATATATATATATATATATATATATATATATATATATATATATATATATATATATATATATATATACATATATATATATTTCCAACAAGTCGGCCGTCTCCCACCGAGGCAGGGTGACCCAAAAAGAAAATCCCCAAAAAGAAAATACTTTCATCATCATTCAACACTTTCACCTCACTCATACATAACTGTCTTTGCAGAGGCGCTCAGATACGACAGCTGAGAATAGTCCCTCCCAGCTGTCACTATCCCAGACCCCTCCTTTAAAGTGCAGGCATTGTACTTCCCATTTCCAGGACTCAAGTCCAACTAAATCAATTAACTGGTTTCCCTGAATCCCTTCACAAAATGTTACCCTGCTCACACTCCAACAGCTCGTCAGGTCCCAAAAACCATTCGTCTCCATTCACTCCTAACACGCTCACATATGCTTGCTGGAAGTCCAAGCCCCTCGCCCACAAAACCTCCTTTACCCCCTCCCTCCAACTTTTTGAGGACGACCCCTACCCCGCCTTCCTTCCCCTACAGATTTATACGTTCTCCAAGTCATTCTACTTTGATCCATTCTCTCTAAATGACCAAACCACCTCAACAACCCCTCTTCAGCCCTCTGACAAATAATTTTAGTAACTCCACACCTCCTCCTAATTTCCACACTCCGAATTTTCTGCATAATATTTACACCACACATTGCCCTTAGACAGGACATCTCCACTGCCTCCAGCCGCCTCCTCGCTGCAGCATTTGCAACCCATGCTTCACACCCATATAAGATTGTTGGTGCCACTATACTTTCGTACATTCCCTTCTTTGCCTCCATGGATAACGTTTTTTTGTCTCCACAGATACCTCAACGCACCACTCACCTTTTTTCCTTCATCAATTCTATGGTTAACCTCATCCTTCATAAACCCATCCGCTGACAAGTCAACTCCCAAATATCTGAAAACATTTACTTCTTCCATAATCCCTCTCTCCAATGTGATATTCAATTTTTCTTTATTTAAATCGTTTGATACCCTCATCACCTTACTCTTATCTATGTTCGCTTTTAACTTTCTACCTTTACACACTCTCCCAAACTCGTCCACTAACCTTTGCAACTTTTCTTTAGAATCTCCCATAAGCACAGTATCATCAGCAAAAAGTAACTGTCAACTCCCATTTTGCATTTAATTCCCCATAATTTAATCCCACCCCTCTCCCCAACACTCTAGCATTTACTTCTTTTACAACCCCATCTATAAATATATTAAACAACCATGGTGATATTACACATACCTAAGACCTACTTTTACCGGGAAGTAATCTCCCTCTCTCCTACACACCCTAACCTGAGCCTCACTATCCTCATAAAAACTCTTTACAGCATTCAGTAACTTACTACCTATTCCATATACTTGCAACATTTGCCACATTGCTCCCCTATCCACTATCATATGCCTTTTCTAAATCCATAAATACAATGAAAACTTCCCTACCTTTATCTAAATACTGTTCACATACGTGCTTCACTGTAAACATTTGATCTACACATCCCCTACCCATTCTAAAGCCTTCTTGCTCATCTGCAATCCTACTCTCTGTCTTACCTCTAATTCTTTCAATAATAACCCTGCCATACACTTTACCTGGTATACTCAGTAAACTTATTCCTCTATAATTATTACAATCTCTTTTATCCCCCTTCCCTTTATATAAAAGAACTATACATGCTCTCTGCCAATCCCTAGGTACCTTCCCTTCTTTCATATATTTATTAAACAAAAATACCAACCACTCCAGCACTATATCCCCCCCTGCTTTTAACATTTCTGTCATGATCCCGTCAGTTCCAGCTGCTTTACCCCCTTTCATTCTACGTAATGCCTCACGCACCTCCCCCACACTCACATCCTGCTCTTCTTCACTCCTAAAATTTCTTGAAAAAATTACAAAATAATTAAAATATTCCAAAGAATTACGGTTTATATTTACGGTTCTATTCTATTCCTCACCTGCTCTGAAAACACAGGTGTCTACCCGAGAAATTTATTTCCTCAGGAGACAGACCACGCTAAAAGCTAAAAGATAATCCCTCGTGTGAGCTGAAGTATCGTGACTAAGAACCCAGTTCCCTCACATAGCATTATATGTTATCTATACATATTTATTTATGTGGATGGTATTTATGACATTTACATGTATGGTAAATATGTGCACGTTATCTATACGTATGCTTGATTTTGTTATCTATATGAATTTTATCTATAATGTATTTTTTAAATTATTACGCTACAAGAAAATTATATATAATTTGACAGACCGAATAAGTTATGGTAACTCAACTATTTTCCTAAAGAACCCGAGGCCACAGATTTAGACTAAGAAGAGGAACTGAAGGGTACTAGAAAGTTATCTCACTGATAAAACACTGGAATGGTTGATAAGAAGAGGCAGTAAGTGCAATACTACAAGAAACTTAGAAATTGACAGAAACATTAGGAGCATATCTCTGTTTATGTAGCTAAAAATAGGTAATTACAAACTTTAGGTATATGGTGTTCAGTTTTATGCTTAATAAAGCCTATCGACTATACGGAGAAGTATTCTTATCTGGTGGTGAATAGGTGACATTTGCCTCAGTGACCCTCGAGTCTCGATAGGCTTTAGACCTATATGTATAACATGTGGATTATTTTTGTATTAGCTGACTTTTGTTTTGTTCTGTATTTTGTAATATGTGTCTTTTCAATAAAATATATAAAAAAGATCGAATTAACCAACCAATCAAGGGGGAACAATGATATATATATACACACACCGAGAAGCTTGTCTCTCATTGTAAATATACTAAGAGTTAACTTTAATCCCTATTTTGGGGAATAATTTCCTTGACTGATGAACAGAATACATTCAGTGGATAAGCTTTAAACCCAAATGACCAAAACAATCAATAAACCAGGGTCACTTAGGCTACAGTTAATCTGCACACAATCAGGAACACTTTGATCCCTTAGAAAGGAAATAAAGTAAACACGGAAATTTCAGTGTACACCTCGGTGGAAAAAAAAAGTAATACACACCTCTTTAATATATATAACCTGGCTATACACACCCCTACTGATAATGATTATGATAATATAAATGACGTTCAAACGCCAAAAAACTTTGTACTAACAATTTTTTTTACCACCAAAAAACAGAACGAAGAATAGAGGCGAGAAACATTAATATTTTTTTTTTACCTGCTATCAATGGCCCACACTGTCTTGTTAGTGTGCGAGGCAGGTAAGGATGGCTGGTGTGACAACACAGAACAGCTGAACCACAGGGGCACTCTAGCACCTGTTCTTGCAACAATGCCAACAAAGGTATTCACATGCTAGGCGAGGCTGAAACTTTACATGTGCGTCGCTTCGGCCATCTTCAGTGCAGGGAGCTGTGTGCCAAGGTGGTGGTGGGAAGAGCCACCCGTGCTGGGGGTCAACAAAACATGTAGGTTGCAGAACAAGCTTTTCTTGGGGAAATATTTCGCTGTGTAGAACTTGACCAAGACTTGATAAAGCTCTACACAGAGAGAAACGTTGTCCCAGTAAAAGCTCATTCTGTAACCTGTAGTACCTTTTTTTTCACTATTGTCGGCAGTATGACATTTGGATACAGTAGGGTGTCTGACGAAAAGCAGAGAGAGAAACGAGCCTATACCAATCACACCATGTGCAGAATGACTCACTCAGTTCACCGCTTCATATAAATATACTATATACTCCGTTAGTGTCCTCATTCACGTTCTATATAATGTACTAAATATCTTTGAAATATAGCGTAAATGCCCTTTTCCAAATTATCGCGTTTATTAAATTATTGTAAACTTATCTAAAATACATTTAGTTGGAATAGGCTAAATTAAATTGCCCTTGTTATAATAAGGTTAGATAAGTTTTCTAAGGTTCTTTTGGTACAAAATGATTAATTTTTACATTAACATAAATTAAAAAATATATACATATCTTTAAACGTATAAGAGAAATGTTTAGAAAGGACTTAATTTGAAGTGAGTTCTTGCTAATTTACAAATTTTACCTATTCGGCACGACATATATGTATATTACACAAAACCTCCTTTACTCCCTCCCTCCAACCTTTCCTAGGCCGACCTCTACCCCGCCTTCCCTTCACTACAGATTTATACACTCTCGAAGTCATTCTATTTTGTTCCATCCTCTCTACATGTCCGAACCACCTTAACAACCCCGCCTCAGCCCTCTGGATAATAGTTTTGGTAATTCCGCACCTCCTCCTAATTTCCAAACTACGAATTATCTGCATTTTATTCACACCACACATTGCCCTCAGACACGACATCTCCACTGCTCTAGCCTTCTCCTAAAATCATGAAACTGTAATTACCTTGAAATGTTTGAGCTAACTTAGTGACGAATACCAACACGAAACTGATTACTCATACCTTATTTGTCTCGAGTATTGTACACACACACACACCAAAATCATCACAATATTATATGCAGATTATCATCAGTATAAATCTTGCAAACAATCAAAAACTCAACTCGTCATGGACAACAAGTAACACCCAAACAACCCATCGAGTGATATACAAACCCATCGAGTAGTATACAAACAAGCCATCAAGTAATACACAACTAATAGTGATATACAAACAACTCATAGAGTGATATACAAACTCATAGAGTGATATACAAACAACTCATAGAGTGATATACAAACTCATCGAGTGATATACAAACTCATCGAGTGATATACAAACTCATCGAGTGATATACAAACTCATCGATATACAAACAACTAATAGTGATATACAAACTCATCGATATACAAACAACTAATAGTGATATACAAACAACTCATAGAGTGATACACAAACAACTCATCGAGTGATATACAAACTCATCGAGTGATATACAAACAACTCATCGAGTGATACACAAACAACTCATCGAGTGATATACAAACAACTCATCGAGTGATATACAAACAACTCATCGAGTGATATACAAACAACTCATAGTGATATACAAACAACTCATAGTGATATACAAACTCTTAGTGATATACAAACTCTTAGTGATATACAAACTCATAGAGTGATATACAAACAACTCATAGAGTGATACACAAACTCATAGTGATACACAAACAACTCATAGAGTGATACACAAACAACTCATAGAGTGATACACAAACAACTCATCGAGTGATACACAAACAACTCATCGAGTGATACACAAACAACTCATCGAGTGATATACAAACAACTCATAGTGATATACAAACAACTCATAGTGATATACAAACTCTTAGTGATATACAAACTCTTAGTGATATACAAACTCATAGAGTGATATACAAACAACTCATAGAGTGATACACAAACTCATAGTGATACACAAACAACTCATAGAGTGATACACAAACAACTCATAGAGTGATACACAAACAACTCATAGAGTGATACACAAACAACTCATAGAGTGATACACAAACAACTCATAGTGATACACAAACAACTCATAGAGTGATACACAAACAACTCATAGAGTGATACACAAACAACTCATAGAGTGATACACAAACAACTCATAGTCATAGTAATATACAAACAACTCATAGAGAGCAATCAGTGATGCCCAAACTAAACCATAACGTTATACCATGCAAAGAGGAAATACCCTGATCCACTCTATCTCTTTGAAATGTAATTACCCGACTTTGTCCATTACAAACTTTCGAAAGCCAAGTAATTATTGTAAAACTATCTGACAATGTACAAGAACACTAGGTTATAAACTCCAGCCATTAAACTATCTAAACAGATTGTTGATAAGGAGGTACTAAAGTTAAATTTAGGAACACAGGTGAAAAGATGTGAACAGTAAAGTTTCCTAAAGACTATTGTAGTCTCTTTCAGTCTGTTGGTACTCGTTTACCATTGCTGTCATACAGAAATAGTTTAATTCCTAATGCAAAAACACCAGCTTACTGCAGTATGCCTACTGGTCTATTGTACGCTTAACTGTAAGATACTTTCTACATTGAAATACACTTGGCACCTTGAAGCAATAAATTACAACTTTAATGATAAATATCTGACTAATGACGTCCAGTCTAAACCCGAAAAATTATAGTACGATAAACGTAGTGTGATAATTATCACGAGGCTCTTATTTCTACTTAGAAGGTTTTTCCACTAAAATTTCAACATTTTCTTGTTTTGTTTTTTTATTTCAGTTCCTTAGCTTGTGTTATTCCACTGACCAATGATGCTACTTCCTCTTTTCTTCCCTACTCCGTCTCTTCTCCACACTGAGTAGTTTATGTCGTATATAACGTCATTTACTGACACTGACCCTCTTAAGATAACAATCGTCCCTTTGTGACAAAACCCACTCTTAAAAACCACCCAAAATGGTCAGCACTTACCTTCCTTACCTCTTCCTGTCTAACCCCAGGCCATCACTACCCTTCCCCTTCATTCATGCCATAATTCTTATTCTACCTCCTGTGTATGATTTCTCTTGCCCCCGCTCTGGGATAATGATATTTTCATAAAAACTCCACATATTCTGGAAGGAAGCTTCAGTAGCTGATGAACCTTTACTGGAATGCTTCATGACATTATCATCGTTGCACCGAAGTCTCCAAGATCAGGCTGACACATTTCAACACCTTGCATGAGCCTCATCCTGCGTGATGGAATATGACTGGGAAACATAGCTACTTTTTGTTCTCGCTGTGTAATTATCATTTAGATGTATCCATTTATTTTTTGGTTACAAAAATTCTTATGACCCAACAAAAAGAAATAAATTTAGTTTCAGTTAGAATATATCTTATTTTTTTTTCATTTATAATGTGCCTTAGTTCTTGTCTTTTTTTCGATTATCTCATCAATGTTAGTATAAAAAATATTTACAAATGTGCTCATTTCACTAATTCTTTCTTTTCTATTTCTTTAAATTTGGCTGCTTTCTATCCTATGATCATTAAAGAAAATATTCGACATGTCGGTGTGGTGCTGTTACTCTATTATTTTCTTCCTCACTTCTATCTTCATTAAACTTATATCCTTCCAATTTCATTAAGTTCCAAACTCTCTTCAGCTGTACTTCGTTATATTTTATCTATGCAAATTGTAGGTGTGTGTGTTTGTGTATACTCACTCACAGGAGTCGATTCATAGCTCCTGGCCCCGCCTCTTCGCTAGTCGCTACTAGGTCCACACTCTCCCTGCTCCAAAAGCCTAATCGTACCTCATGTATCGTGTCTCCACTACTTCACTTTAGTGTATGTCTTTATGTCGTGGTGACTGTGCTCACGCTACTATTTTTAGTTAAAAATGTGGTTAAGTCAGCACCCCATCAGAGCCTCTCTGGCGTGCGAAAGCTATAAAATTCCTTATTACATCCCTTCTTGAAGAAAAAAAAAATATGCTGTCTTTGTCTAGTGTTATTTTTCAACTGTCTGCCCCTCCTCGTTCCTCTTCCTACTTTCGTGCTTTTCATTCTCTTTCTCTATTCATTTCCCCTCCCCCTCCTCAAGCCTGTCCAGTTTTTCAAACTTATATTTTCATCAGTATTTTTTTATGACCTGCTTATGTCATTCCTTTCTCGTTCTCTTCTGCCTCTCTTCCTGTCTGTTTGCCTGCTGCTTCCCTGTCTGCCCCCATTTCTGCCTGTCTGCCTTCCTGCCTGCCTGCAGTTCCTCTGGCTCACTGCATCCAGCTAGGTCGGGGATGGTGATAGTGGTTGGTGGGGGTGCCCGTGGTACCAGCCTCACCTGCAGCTGACTGATACAATCAATACCTGGGCCAGAATGTAAACACAAAGCTGCACTGTTTAAACTAAAGTGGGACGGGCGAGAGCAGTCCTATCATGGCTTCTAATCCTCAAGATGACATTTACAACACACCCTTTCAACACTTCCTGCCTAGATCCAAATGTACTGCCTTCAAGTAGTGAAGAACAGTGTAAATCAAGCTGTTATTTGGGCAACGTTTCGCTAAGTGATAAAGCTCAACACAAAGCGAAATGTTGTCCTAATAAAAGCTTGCAACGTGTTTTTCGTTACCTGCTGCTTACTTCGAACGACTAACCCCTCTCAGCATCTACGTTCTGCATATGCAGTAATTTCTGCTTCCCCTTCCATCCTCCCCCTTTTCTATTCAAGTAAAGGCGAAAATTACACTCCCCCCTCGGTTACGTTCATAACCCATTCTCTCTCTAAAAAAAACATTGTGGCAGCATCAGACGAACACCAACATATTTACACATATGCAAATACAAAAGTGTAATAAACACAGGTCAATGGCATAAGCGAACCTAGATGGAGAAATAAAACAAAAGAGTATTGTATATTTCTGGCTGCCACCGAGGTCTTCTGAAGAGGGCGCCAGTAAGAGGTCAAAATATACGTTATTCTTATATTGTTTTATTTTATCTATGTCGTTTTAGCATTTTAAATCGTGGTTAAATGCACGTTTTTATAGATTTACATGACCCACCCTAATCAAACCATATCTAATAATGAAAAGAGTGTTGGAACATTTGCAATGTGTACTGGTAAAGTTTGACGCTTATTTGCTGCGTTCAAGAGCTCCAACTTCTCTTAAATAAGCTAGGTAAAAGGACATATGCAACTAATGCGACACTTTATTGTGGCAACGTTTCGCTCTCCACAATAAAGTCACATTAGTTGCATATGTCTCCTTTTACTTAACATATTGTCGGTAATTCTACCTTTATTGCCTCTTAAATAATTTATGAGTGTTCATTACGGATAAACACAGATTCATAGAGGAAAACAGGAACATTAAGATGAAATGGGCACCATGTTAGGAAGCATGAATCCTCTCAAGGTTCCTTGATGCTGGTAAGGGGCTCTTGACCTAGGGAATTGGATCTGTGCTCCAGTTCCCTGAATTAAACCTGAATACTTTCCACATCCCCCCACAGGCGCTGTATAATCCTACGGGTTTAGCACTTCCCCCTTGATTATAAGAATAAGGAAACATAAATAAGAAAATAAGGACAGGTTGAGTATATGTCCACACACGACCCAGGCTAACACATGGAGTACTGGAAGACGATTTAACATAACTTATGTAAATAAGTATCAACATTGTTTCTAAATGATTTTCACACATAAGTTACTTGGCTGTTTTAACTTTTAAGGTTTAAATAATAAGATATTACTAGGACCCCAATGAAAAAAAAAGTCACTTTGACTTGCTTTTGGGTTATCCTAGTAATTTACACTACGCTGTTGGAGCTGTTGGAGTGTGAGTAGGGTAATATTTTGTGAAGGGATTCAGGGAAACCGGTTAGCCGGATTTGAGTCCTGGAAGTGGGAAGTACAATGCCTTCACTTTAAAGGAGGGGCTTGGGATATTGGCTACTTGGAGTGACATCTAAACTGTTATATCTAGGTGCCTCTGCAAAGACTATGATTATGTGTGAATGATGGGTGAAAGTGTTGAATAATGATGAAAGTGTTTTCTTTTTAGGGGGTCACCATGCCTCGGTGCGAGACGGCCGACGTGTTGAAAAAAAAAAAATATGCATATACACAGAATTTAATAATCTGCCTTAAATTCCTATACCGTCCTCTTCATATTTTAATAAAAAAATATTATTACAACATATTATCTTATATTATCTTATTCGTGTTTAAAACAGCATAATATTAACATTCCAAGAAGCAATATACAAATATGCTTCCTCGACCGGTATTGAATATCTCGTCAAACATGTCAAGAATTTCTGATAGTCAAAGACCCAATAATATTGTCGTGCGTGCGTGCGTGCGTGGGTGTGTGTACTCACCTATTTGTGGTTGCACGGGTCGAGTCATAGCTCCTGGCCCCGCCTCTTCCTGCTCCATGAGCTTTATCAAACCTAGTCTTAAAACTATGTATGGTTCCTGCCTCCACTATGTCGCTTTCTAAGCTATTCGTGTGTGTGTGTGTGTGTAATGATAATTTAGACACATGATTACAATGTGTGCATTTATTTCCCTTTCATTCGATAAATCCATATTATAAGGATTCCATTCCATATATCTGAAATGTAGAAAATTATGTTCTAAAACGAGTGTATTATCAATATCTTGGGGTTGTGAGGAAGCAGTATGAGGGCAATAATTCCCAATATTATAGACCTGAGACACAACGAGATCATCACCACTCGATCCATTATGGGTCATTCTATCCTGCAAGATTTGCATGCCTATGATTCATGCAAGAAAATCTACAGAAAACTGGTAGATATTAATACCATGATACTTACTAGATGTTACTGTTATTCTACTTGTTAGATTTTCCTAACAATTCACTTGGTACTTAGTATATGTTTCTACTACTCTCCCTCCGTTAGGTTTTTAATATCTCTGAGTTTTGCCCCTCAAGGGAGGTTCCTTGACGCTGGTGACGGGCACTTGATCTACAGAATTGGATCTGTGCTCCGGTTTCCTGAATTGAGTCTGATTACCTTCCATCCCCCCTACAGGCGCTGTATAATCTCTACGCGTTTAGCGCTCACCATGTTATAATAATTATAATTATCTGAGTTTGGGCTGATATAGATATTAACATATCTACCAAATAATCTGCACTTTGAAGAGAAAACTTTCGTTAACAAATCGGCTCGTGTTAGTCACAATTATTTAATACATAATTGTAAACTGAAATTAAAATTCCAGTTACCTTATCCAAAACATCACACTGTTCTTTTGTCCATTATATACCCGACATATGTTGACGGTGGACAGATTATTATTATGAATGATTATCATGGAATATAATTATGAGGTTTAATCCAAGGAAAGGGTAGCTCCAAGTCTTCGGGTGAGGATCCCGTCAGATGGAGGGAGAGGAGAGAGGAGACAGGGCGAGGAAGGACTTCAAACACTGACACACCACGACGTCTATATGACCACACAAAAGAAGTAATACTTTAAAATTGCCAATTGAAAAGACGTTCTAGGTCCAAAGGCAACTCTCGTATCCTAAATATAGCCACATGTGTCTGGCGATGGTGATGGTGCACGCTCCCAGGAACTGCAGCAAACACTTGACACAGAAACCCAGGACACGCCATTTTTAATTCTGCATGCTGAGGGGGCATGCAGGCTAAGCGCTAGTACCTTGCAACTTGCAGCGGCAACACATGACGCTCAAGTTAATGTTAGCCTGCATTTCGAGGTCAGTAGTTCTCACTGAGCTTCCAACAGTGGCGGCTCGTAGTATACAGCGACTTCGGCTCACCTGGGCCTTAACATGTGTGGCTATCAGTGAGCAGACAGCACTTACCACTTTTCACCCTACATAACCTTGTGTGGCTGTCAGCCAGCACCCACCGCTTCTCAACCTCCATACCAACCTTGTGTGACTGTCAGCCAGCAGACAGCCCCCGCCGCTTTTCACCCAACATACCAACCTCATGGTATACCACACTTACCAACGTATTCACTAATATTATTTTTTTTGGGGGACACCTAAACCACAGCGCATGGGAAATGGGAAACAATCAAGAAGGGAAGTGTAGCTCCAATTCTTAGGATCAAGAGTCCTTCACTGGAGTCAATGCACATCCTGTGAAGGGCGTTTTACTCAGTATGTTTGAAATTACGCTAATTATTATGAATTCGTACAAATATAACCAGAACCATCACTGTCATCTAAGCAAACAAACTAAGAGCATCGATGTAGTTTATTTGCTCTTTTTTTAATAGGCTGGCCGTCTCCCACCGAGGCAGGGTGACCCAAAAAAGAAACATTTTCACCATCATTCACACTATTACTTTCTTGCCAGAGGCGCGCAGATACGACAGTTTAGATGCCACTCTATATTATTATTATTATTATTATTATTACAGCCAACAGTGGTTAATTTATCGTACTTTCCATACGACTTATACTAAATATATTGGACGGGGAACGAAGATATTGCGATAATAGCTGAATATTACTTTAAAAAACGATTACAAATTGGCAACATCTGAGGTTTTTAAGGCTTTCACACTTGCAATAAATGATGCCAGTGCCAACTACCTCAGCGCCTCTTAACTCCCACTGATTAAAATAAAATAAATAACAATATTAAGTCAATAGTCTAGCCTTTAACTGATGTCTGTCCGTTTGGACACAAATTCTTCAATGGGTAAAGTTAGTGCGATAATCCAATGGTTTTCCGTTCCTGACATGTATATGTCGTGCCGAATAAGTAAAACTTGCTATTTTGGCTTAAATTGCAACGCTCTTCTTGCCGAATAAGGTAAGCGAAAATTTGTGTATGCAATAATTTCGCAAAAATCATTCTGAACCCAACGAAAAAAATAAATTTCATTGTGTTTGTTTATTATTAAATTATTGTAAACTTATCTAAAATATATTTAGTTGGATTAGGCTAAATTAAATTGCGCTTGTTATAATAAGGTTAGGTAAGTTTTCTAAGGTTCTTTTGGTACAAAATTATTAATTTTTACATTAACATAAATGAAAAAAATATATCTTTAAACGTATAAGAGAAAATTTTATAAAAACATAATTTTATACGAGTTTTTGCTGACCAGTTTTACCTATTCGGCACGACATATATACCATATACAGAATACCTCCAGTCCTCCCACCGTACATAATCAGTTTATTGTTTTTAACAAATTAAATGAGACTGGTGTATTGCCTACTGCCAGACTGTACCTTCTTGTTGAGGTAACTTAAATATTTATGGTTAACTATATGAAACTTCAGGATAATTTAGGTTACAATAATTAATATTCATTTTCTTCTCAGCTTCCACCATTCTGTAATACAGTAAGCTTTCTTATAAAGATATAAGACTGGTTATAATTATAACCTTAATTTATAAAGGGGTGGACGGGTAAGCCAGTGGAAGGCCTCGGTCAGATAACCAAAAGCTCCAGCGGTGGGTCATCGTATGACTAAGACCCGCGTCTGGAAACACTGGTCTTGTTTCCTGACCAATCATACCTAACCTAATCTCTTATAAATCTTTTCAATGCAGTTCGAGTTTTTGCATTTAAATGAAAAAGTGTAAAAGCAGGTAGACGCGTTAGAAAAACGGTATTTTAAGCACGGGAACAACACTACAACTGAGAATACCAAATGACATCTTTAAAAAGAAAACTTGTTCGCATCTTTTTCTCAGAATATATTTAAGAACGAAATGTGAGAGAAAACTGGAGCAACACTATTGACTTGCTTCTTATCATATAAAACACCAATTAAAGCCTTAAAAAACACACTAGTGCGTCTTCTATTTATATCTTCACATAATGATCACCAAAACAATATTTTTTTTATTTATTTTTAACAAAGAAAACATGCAGGGTTTAAAGGTAATTGGTCGATCACCATGCCCAGCCCTTCTAGGGCAGGGTAGGTGCCAGGGCTGGAGCTGGCTACCATCTGCGGCTCGCAAGCCTGCCCTTCCCGTCAGCCTCTTTGGGGCGGGGAAGGTGACAGACCAGATAGGCCTAGCATCTATCTACCTCCATGCCTCGTGCTGGTGGGGAATGTGGCTAGGCCTGGGGCCAGTTGGTCCCGCCGATGAGGGTATCTTCTCCCATGGGAGACATAGGTCTCTGACACTCCCACGCCAGGGAGCCGGAGCCGGGTCGCCATCTGGTAAAGACCCGGGCAGGGAGAATTCCCGGTGAATCAACACCTCCTCCTCCTTAAAGGTAATTAAGCTATTGTTGATCATTAAGAGTTGTTCCATGGATATGTTGAGTATTAACTGTTATTTTTAGAGTTCAGTGATCACTAGAGTAGAAGTCCACAGAGTATAGTATTCTTGGAGTTATAACTGCTGACAATGTATAAAAAAGGGAAAATGAAGTTGATTGTAGGTAACAATGAAGCCGAGTGTAGGTAACGTACGTTCTCGGGACCCTTCTCGTGATCTAAGCAAAACGTCATCTATTGTTAAATTATTCCCCAGAAAACATCACCTGATGCAGGACTGTCCTACGATGTCCCGTTCAACAGTGCCGGTGTTATAAAGGCTGAGGTTGGTATCTGCTGACACAGTTGTGAATGTGGGATCCGCTGGATCTATGGCAGGTCCTGGCAGAGTGCCCGCTGGCTTACTGGTCGGATTTCAGTGACCTGATTGAAACGTCTACACAAAATACCATGTTCCCACACCTTAATTTTTTGTTAACAAGCAATAAACTTCAAAGACAAAACGATCTGTTTTCTCGATAAACCGGCAATAATTGGATCAAAAACGAAGTGTTACCCAAGCCTAAATATTAATTTATTTTTGAGCTTTAAAAATCGTCAGCCATACCATCCTGCCTACTATATAACCAAACATAAGTCAGCGAGCATGTATTATTAAAGAGAGAAGCCGCCTACAGATTCCGACTCGGTATACGTCCCTTCGGAGATTAATTGTTTTGGTTGTTTCAGACTAGGAAGCGAAATGGGCAAAATAAATCTTCCCTGGACGTGAGGTCTGTAATACCAGCGAAGGGACCACCCATGGGAGGGAAAGTTGGAATTAGTCTAGCTTGATATATACAACAAGCGCTCACGCAACTTAATGAACTTACTTTAAACAGAAGTTAATAATTATCTGCAAATGTCTTTTACACGGTAACAAAAAAAATGTATAAGTTATTAAAAGTTAAACTTGCGTACGAGAATGGTTCTCGAATATAAAGCCCATCCTCATACCCAATCCTGGTTTAACGACAATTGAGTTTACAAGTCTCGTTTTGGTTACCTACCGACATTACTGCGAAATATCTTTCACCTTTATACTTGCTGTTAGTATTTTTATGTTCAGTGTGGCTGGATAAATTTAGGTTAACAAAACCTAACTTAATTCTTTTTAACCCAAGCAGCGAAAATGTTACCCTGCTGTAACAGCGGCCAAGTAAACACAGGAGACTGATGTCGGCATAAGATCATAGTTGCAATAAGAATTACAGATTTACCAGAGGACCATCAAACGGTCCATCATGTACATCCTCCTTGTATCTTAGAGTCATCTAGATTAGTTCCATCTTCAGTCATCAAAGTAATTCGCAGAGGAAGTGGAGGAGGGGAGAGGAAGAGGGAGGAAGGGAGGGAGAAGGAGAGGGGAAGAGAGAGCGAGCAAACATTTTTGTTTGTTTATTACTATTTAAATAATAAACAGCGTCAAACAACCCAGTTCTCAACTTCAACCTGCTGGACAATTTTCCCAGAGCACCTGTGACCACTTCGTAGTTAGGTTTTCCTTATCAGGCAGGCCATTGCTACATATATAAAGTCTTTCTACACTATGTTTCTTTTTTCATGTAAGTTCCTCAGTACCTCTCTGTTACGAATATTGATATTGTGTTCTAATTGTACTTGGGGCATTCCTACTTCATAGGTGGTACCCCTGAAGCCGGTGAAGGCTCATAGTCCATGGAATTGGAGTCGCCTTTCTTTGGATTGAACCTAATTACCACCCATTCCACGGTATGACGTATAAAGATTTAGTACATGCCTATGAATATAATACTAATTAAGGGACTCCTACGATTCACTGCGATTATACATTCCTCCTGTATTTTTGTGTATATTCCATGTATTAATTTAAGTAAAAGGACACAAATGCAACTAATGTGACATTTTATTGTGGCAACGTTTCGCTCTCCAGGAGCTTTGTCAAGCCATTGCAAACAATACATGGACACAGAGGGTATATATAGGCTTAGAGTGAAGTGTATTACTAGTGATAGTAGTAGTAGTAGTATTAGTTGTAGTAATACAATGTTGTAGAACAATGACTGTTCTACCATATTGTATTAATACTACTACTGTGTTCATGTATTGTTTGTAACGGCTTGACAAAGCTCCTGGAGAGCGAAACGTTGCCACAATAAAATGTCACATTAGTTGCATTTGTGTCCTTTTACTTAACATATTGTCGGTAATTCCACCAATATCAATCCATGTATTAATTTATATATCTCTCATCTCTATTCCAAGAGTCTATTCTCTGAGACAGTCATAGTAATTAATTCTCCGGGTCCTTCCTCCCAGCTAGCACGGTTGGCTCCAATTACAGGTGAGACCCCTAAACCATACATTCCCCCTCATATAACTCAGTTGTATAGCGAGTCTGGAAGGTTGAAACACTAAGTTTGGGAACCTTGTAAGTGCTGAGGTCACGTACCCAATAACTATATTGCTCGCTTTGTGTGCACTGTTGGATAAAGCAAGATCAACCACAGTATACGTGCCTGCAGAGACCCAGGCACAGATAATCCGGTGACCTGGGAGTTGATGTATAGCATTAAAATGTCTTCGACACCCTAACTCACTCTCCCTCTCTCTCCCTCTATCAAATAAAGAAATAAACACACATTAATTTAGATAACTTGTACGCACTCAGACAAACACTCTTGTGCTCCTAGAGAACATAACATGCTTGTCAACAACGAGAGATTTACGCGACCAACTTACTGCAGAAAATGAGACACCACAAGTATAAGTCTACCTCTGTAACAAATATAAAAAAGTAAATAGGAAATAACACACACCTACAGCCAAATACACTAAAGAGGAAATCCGTAACGTGTTGTGCGTAAGGAAGACAAGCTTGAGGACGGAATGTGTGCAGCCAAAGAAGCCATCTCTGTGTTGACGATTAAGACACGTATGCAACATTTGGGTATCTTTATTGTTGAAATCTTTCGCCTACACAGTAGGCGTCTTCAGTCAAATACCGAGACAGCATGTGTAGTAGTGAAATGAGGATGAAGTAATCAGTCCATTAACCTTGGAGAAATAGTATTTGAGGTGGTCATCCCTCAGCCTGGAGAAGAGTTCAGCTCCATGGTCTGGAACGATATCGTTCCAGACCATGGGGCTGAGGAACTGACCACCTCAAATACTATTTCTACAAGGTTGATGGCCTGATTACATCATCATTTCACTACTACACCTGCTGCCTCTATATTTGACTGAAGAAGCCTAATGTGTTGGATAAACGTTTCAACAACAGCTACCCAAATGTTGCATGTATCTTAATCATCAACTTGTCAGCATTTTTATACCACTTTTCAACATCTCTTGTGTTACTGCTCTCTTGTAACAGCCGCTTCGCTTTCTAAATTAAAGTTGAAGAAGAAAAGTATTGAGCTTCGGCTGTTATGTTTCTTTTTGGTCAGCTAAGGTAAAATGTTCCTGTTACTCTTTGTTATTTTTCACACGCTCGCCCTTGAGAGCGGTAATAATATATTGATAATGATATGAGCGTATTTGCTGCTTTAGCTGGGATGAGCATAAAAGTTAACTGCAAGTTCTTTTTAGAGGGATCCATAAGAACGGCAGTAGGATTCTGATGTATCCCATTAACAACACCTCAGCTGGAAGAAGACAAATATTCAGGACCAGTGGAGAAGACCTGTCCAGTTTCATGATACATTGTATACAGCGGCTGAAGCTGCAAAGGCGTGATAGAAGCAGCAGCGGAAGACATATTTATCTGTATAATAATGAAGTGGTTGTTTATTTGTCCCCTCAAAACATTTAATGAAAAGCAAACGGGGAAAAAAGTTAACAGTAAACAACAAGTAGATATATAAAGTTTGTAGAAACAATAATGAAAGTCCGCCAAGTAGTATATGAAGCCAAACATCTAGAGAAGATTGTTGTTGTCATAGCCTAGTTTGTTAAAATAACCCAAGAAAACAAAACAAAATTATGCGAATGACTACCTCACGATGTATTTCGAATATATAAACCAATGTGAGGCCATGCTAAGCCACTTTAGGGATACTGATAAAAAACATCTTAATCCGAAGCCTTTAAAATGCCTCAGGAGGCCAAGTGGTATCTTTGATAAACCCAAACATCGTAACAGATCAAAGTAAAAACCTGAAACACAGAGACAACCGGCAGTGAGCGTGGACAGCAACACCACCATCCCCGCACCCAGAGACATCATCAGTCATGAGAGATAACTCTTAGTGACTTCAATTTCACGCTCTCTGATGGTCAAAATAACCGCAATTTATCTTGATATCTCAGACGAGAGCACTTTGTGTTGCGTCTCGTCGTCTCCAGAGGGAAGCCATCACAGTTCGCCAGCCTCTGGAAATTGGTGATAGATCATGTCGCACTCGTAAGCTGCGCACATTAAGGGGCACGTAAGTACATTATAGCGGAAAAATGAACATGTTATTAGAAGATGGTGGAACTTAAGTGCCTCCTAACTCTTTCTTTAGCTAAGTGTTCCATCATGTACTCAATCACAAGCCAGTTTTCTTGTGAGTAAATCTTGACTAGATAATAATGCTCCAGGATGGATAGAAACGTTCTCTCAAATTTCCTCTCAGATTTGTGGGTTAATAGTGAAGTGTTCCACCCACAACACTGACTTTCAGTCTTTAACTCACTAGTCAGGTATCGTGTAATATGGAGATGAATAGTTCAGAGAACCGTCAAGTTGATAAATTAGACACATATGCAACACTTGGGTATCTTTATTGAGGAAATGTTTCCCCACACAGTGACTTCATCAGTCCATACAAAAAAGAATGGTGAAGAACAGGGGGGGTTTGAGGTAATCAGTCCCTCAGCCTTGAGTCGATGTAATCAGTACATCAATCTTTTCACTGTGGGGCGAAACGTTTCATCATTAAAGATACCCAAGTGTTGCACATGTGTCTTAATTTATCATCGTGCAATATATCACACGTCAGGTGTTACATAATGTCATATATCACCATAGGGTGTGTCAATAATCAGGTGTACCACAGGGCAGACCTGCCAACACTACTGTACAACAGGACAAACCTGCCAACATTTGTGTATCACAGGTCAGACCTGCCAACATTTGTGTATCACAGGTCAGACCTGCCAACATTTGTGTATCACAGGTCAGACCTGCCAACATTTGTGTATCACAGGTCAGACCTGCCAACATTTGTGTATCACAGGTCAGACCTGCCAACATTTGTGTATCACAGGTCAGACCTGCCAACATTTGTGTATCACAGGTCAGACCTGCCAACATTTGTGTATCACAGGTCAGACCTGCCAACATTTGTGTATCACAGGTCAGACCTGCCAACATTACTGTATCACAGGTCAGACCTGCCAACATTACTGTATCACAGGTCAGACCTGCCAACATTACTGTACCACAGGGCAGGCCTGCCAACATTACTGTACCACAGGGCAGATCTGCCAACATTACTGTACCACAGGGCAGGCCTGCCAACATTACTGTACCACAGGGCAGATCTGCCAACATTACTGTACCACAGGGCAGGCCTGCCAACATTACTGTACCACAGGGCAGATCTGCCAACACTACTGTACAACAGGGCAGACCTGCCAACATTAGTGTATTACAGGTCAGACCTGCCAACATTGGGGTATCACAGGTCAGATTTGTCAACATTACTGTACCACAAATGAGGCCTGCCAACATTCAAGGCAGGTGAAATTGCAGATCTAGAGAATGTACAGAGAACCTTTACTGCACGTATAAGTTCCATCAAACACCTTAACTACTGGGAACGCCTGGAAGCACTAGACTTATATTCACTGGAGCGCAGGCGAGAGAGAGATATCATAATCTACACCTGGAAGATTCTGGAGGGACTGGTCCCTAATATCCACACAGAAATCACTCCATACGAAAGCAAAAGACTTAGCAGACGGTGCAACGTACCCCCAGTGAAAAGTATGGGCGCCACTGGTACACTAAGAGAAAACACAATAAGTGTCCGGGGCCCAAGACTGTTCAACAGCCTCCCACCAGCCATTGGGGCATTACCAGTCGACCTCTGGTTGCCTTCAAGAGGGAGCTGGACAGATACCTGAAGTCAGTGCCAAATCAGCCGGGCTGTGGTTCGTACGTTGGACTACGTGCAGCCAGCAGTAACAGCCTCGTTGATCAGGCCCTGATCCACCGGGAGGCCTGGTCATAGACCGGGCCGCGGGGACGTCGATCCCCGGAATGCCCTCCAGGTAGACTCCAGGTAGATACCATAGGGCAGGCCTGTCAACAATCACTGTACCACAGGGCAGGCCTGCCAACATCACTGTACCACAGGGCAGGCCTGCCAACATCACTGTACCACAGGGCAGGCCTGCCAACATCACTGTACCACAGGGCAGGCCTGCCAACATCACTGTACCACAGGGCAGGCCTGCCAACATTATTGTCAACAGGGCGGGTCTGCCAACATTATTGTCAACAGGGCGGGTCTGCCAACATTATTGTCAACAGGGCGGGTCTGCCAACATTATTGTCAACAGGGCGGGTCTGCCAACATTATTGTCAACAGGGCGGGTCTGCCAACATTATTGTCAACAGGACAAACCTGCCAACATTTGTGTATCACAAGGCAAGCCTGCCAACATTAGCGTATCATAGAGGCCTACCAACATTACTATGCCACAGAGCAGACCTGCCCCCATTAGCGTGTCACAGAGGAAGCCTGCCAACATTACTGTACCACAGAGCAGGCCTACCAACATTACTGTACCACAGAGCAGGCCTACCAACATTATTGTACCACATGACAGGCCTGTCAACAGTGTACCGGAGGACAGACCTACCAACATTATTGTAGATGAATGGTTCAGAGAACCGACAAGTTGTTAAATTAGACACATATGCAACACTTGGGTGTCTTTATTGAGGAAACGTTTCGCCACACAGTGGCTTCATCACTGTGTGGCGAAACGTTTCCACAATAAAGATACCCAAGTGTTGCATATGTGTCTAATTTAACAACTTGTCGGTTCTCTGAACCATTCATCTACATCCTGTCTGACACAGCAACTTCTTGGGATCTTGATACATTTGTCCAAACCTTTGGACAAGGACTTACTTCGACTAGTGGTTGATACCACTATGACCCCGCCTCCTCCTGCTTCATCTCACCTGTCTACAGTATATAAGCAACTTCTATTTGCCTTATGTTGTATTTACTTCAAGATTGATGGACTGAACACATCGACTCCAGGCCGAGGGACTGATTACCTCAAACTCCTCCTTTTATTACTACTTTCTTCTTTGTATTGGACTGATGAAGCCACTGTGTGGCGAAACGTTTCCTCAATAAAGATACCCAAGTGTTGCATATGTGTCTAATTTAACAACCAACATTATTGTACCACAGGACAGACCTGCCAACATTACTGTACCACAGGACAGACCTGCCAACATTACTGTACCACAGGACAGACCTGCCAACATTACTGTACCACAGGACAGACCTGCCAACATTACTGTACCACAGGACAGACCTGCCAACATTACTGTACCACAGGACAGACCTGCCAACATTACTGTACCACAGGACAGACCTGCCAACATTACTGTACCACAGGACAGACCTGCCAACATTACTGTACCACAGGACAGACCTGCCAACATTACTGTACCACAGGACAGACCTGCAACATTACTGTACCACAGGACAGACCTGCCAACATTACTGTACCACAGGACAGACCTGCCAACATTACTGTACCACAGGACAGACCTGCCAACATTACTGTACCACAGGACAGACCTGCCAACATTACTGTACCACAGGACAGACCTGCCAACATTACTGTACCACAGGACAGACCTGCCAACATTACTGTACCACAGGACAGACCTGCCAACATTACTGTACCACAGGACAGACGTGCCAACATTACTGTACCACAGGACAGACCTGCCAACATTACTGTACCACAGGACAGACCTGCCAACATTACTGTACCACAGGACAGACGTGCCAACATTACTGTACCACAGGACAGACGTGCCAACATTACTGTACCACAGGACAGACGTGCCAACGTTACTGTATCACACGACAGGCCTGCGAACATTAACTATCATAAATCAAGCTAGTTTTTCCCGTTACACCAAGCAACATTATTATTATAATCAAATAGAAGCGCTAAACCACAGGGGTTATACAGCACACCAAGCAACAATGTTGGTTCACAAGCCAGTAATGCCAACAATGTTGCTTCACCAGCAAGGAAGTAGGTTTCTAGGTTCAGAATCTAGATAAAGTCTAAAGGTTTGCAAGCAAATTAGTTCCAAGTACGACGTTACCTTTTCTTCTTTAGATGCTAAGCAAATTTTTAGACATAGAATGTGACTGGCAACCAGGAATACCAGTTTCTTTACTCTTGTAATAATGATTTACAAGTCAACCTGGAGGTTATTCCGGGGGGCAACGCCCCTGGGCCCGGTCCTCGACCAGGCTTCCCCGTGGATCAGACCCTGACCAGCCAGGATGTTAGGTAAAAGGACACAAGTGCAACTAATGAGACATTTTATTGCAGCAACGTTTCGCTCTCCAGCTTGACAAAGCTCCTAGAGAGCGAAATGTTGCCACAATAAAATGTCGCATTAGTTGCACTTAGTGTCTTTTTATCTAACATACTGTCGGTAATTCTACCAAAATTATTACAACCACACTCTGTAACATTATTTTTTTTATTGTCTACTTTCATTAGTCTTGTTTCACTCTTCATGTGCAATAATAATCTTAGTTTGATCAACGAGCTATAACTATACTGCATTACACACATGGGACGTCAATGGCACCTGTTGAAGCAGCTGAATTCTTTGCTGAAGGCAGTGCCAATGCTGTTTGGCGGAGGGAGTGCCAACACTGGCCATGGAAGTGCCAAAACTGGTGAAGCGAGTGCCAACATTGTTGATACCTCTTTTCTGTATCAACACTGGTGTAATGAGCAGTATCGACATATGTGAAAGTTGAAGTACCAATATTTCTGGTGAGAGGGTACCACAATTGGTGGTTTACCGACATTGCTTTGAGTACCAGTATTGGTATAGAGTACAAGCACTGGTTGGAGTTCTAATATTGCCGTAGAGTACCAACACTGGTGCTTTTCACCAACTCCAAGGCTGGGGGACTGATTATCTCATCTTTTGTATATAGTTCTTTAGTCTTCAAATTATGTCCTTGTATTGTATTGATAAAGCCACTGGATGGCGAAAAATAGACATACCCAGATGTTGCACATGTGTTTAATTCTTCATTGGTGTAGAGGATACCAGCATTGGTGTAGAGGATACCAGCAGTGGTGTATGGGGGAAGGTTATGAACGTTGCTTGGTGGTAGGCACGTCAACATTCACTCTACCACTTGACCAGTGTGTAAATAAACGCCAGCATCACAAGGCCTCACTCAACTTGTTTCAGTATGGCGGATCGACGCGATATACTGTTTCAGAAAGTAGCAACATGTCAACATACTCTTCACCCAGCCAAATAAAACACACACATACACCTCTGGCAAAACAGTGTTGAAATGAATGATGAAAGTGCGTCTTCTTTTTCGGGTCACCCTGCCTTGGTGGAAAACAGCCGATCTGTTAATAAAAAAAGACAAACTATTTCAACTTAGTCAAGTGTACCAGCAAACATGCGATGTTTCAGGAAGCTGAAGTAAAAACATTTGTATTCACGTGTATAAAAAAAATGTACATGTAGTGATTCAGCAGTCATCTGTTTTATCAAGGCTTCATCGACCATCACAGACGCACTTGAAAATAAACTCTCTCTCTCTCTCTCGTAATAATGATGAATTCTACTATTTAGACGCTCCCGGTGAAACAGATAACGAGTCTAGAGTAATTAAAGAATGTTAATAAATTAAATATTACAACGAAGGCTGTCAGTAGAGATTGTATAATTAGTTTGAATTGTGTTGGGAGAGACTCCAGGGTGTTACACTCGTAGGAGGCCCCGACTTATCGTTTACTACAGACATAATATACAAACAAAACGGTTGCAACTACGGGAGTACCAATTCGGGGCCTCCTACGAGTGAAACACCCTGTATCTATATTGAAACTCCAAGCCTAAAAGGCCTATACAGAGCCTGAACACAAATGTTTCCTCACTGATGAAACACTGACAAAGAACTGCGTAATTTCGTTAACTACACTAGAATTTTTTTTAAATACTGAAAAGTCAATTATACAGTTTTATCAAAGGTTTATAATTGAAATAAATATGAAAAGCAGCGAAAAATTATGATATTTTTAAATAATGTTTTTAATTGCAGCCTACCTGGAATGCCTTATTAGAGGAGGTTGTATGTGGTGAATGCCTTATTAGAGGAGGTTGTATGTGGTGAATGCCTTATTAGAGAAGGTTGTATGTGGTGAATGCCTTATTAGAGGAGGTTGTATGTGGTAAATGCCTTATTAGAGGAGGTTGTATGTGGTGAATGCCTTATTAGAGGAGGTTGTATGTGGTGAATGCCTTATTAGAGGAGGTTGTATGTGGTAAATGCCTTATTAGAGGAGGTTGTATGTGGTGAATGCCTTATTAGAGGAGGTTGTATGTGGTGAATGCCTAATTAGAGGAGGTTGTATGTGGTGAATGCCTTATTAGAGAAGGTTGTATGTGGTATAACTATTGGAAAAGTAAAACAAAATCATATTACTAACTTCAAACAGGGCAGCAGGAATATAGTTACTCTGTAATAACAAATTGGTAATCACACTCACGCATACAAACACACAAAAATAGGTGAGTACACAAACACACAAAACTAGACGTTACTGTAGAGGTGTAGCAGCTTGTCCGTCATACATAATTACAGGTCACCCTCACTTACTGACGGCTTAACTCGCCATAAACCTTCACTAGTAACGACCCGACGACCCTCATACTAACAACATAACTACCCAACTCGCCCCACCTGAACATTTGGAGTGTTTTAGATGCCTCTATACAACCCAAAGCTGGCCTGAGGAATAACCCTGCCTTAATCAGCACAGTACCTGCCTGGATCTTGTCTCAGTCATGTTGGTGTAAAATTGGTCTGTAAAAACCGGCACTTGTCTTCACAGTGGGGCCCAGGTTACCTTCTTAATGTATTGAAATATACCTAGTTAGGTGAATTTTAATTGGTTGTTGTTAAAGATTGCTACGCAGGCGAGACGTCTCTCAATAAAAATATCTGAGTGATACGCTTCTGTTTTATGCATCAACGAATCTTATGAGACCATTATGGAACAGTGGTTTGAGCGGTGACCTGCTAGTCTTAGGTCCGGCTTGACATGGGTTCAAATCCTGCCGTTCCGTGATTATTATTATATATATATATATATACTATATATATATACTATATATATTCATTGTCATTAGTAACACGTATCTCTGACTATTAATTAGAGTCTAGATGGAATGTTATAATGGGCAAGTATGAGAGCCATCCATAATATTCTGGTTGCATAATTTGCACTCACTAATTGGCTTAAAATTAAGTTATCAAAAAAATATTTATTTCATATAAAATTTTGGTAGTAAAGGATTTCAGTACCATTTCCTACGAAATTAAAATATAATTATTTGATATAACATGAACATTTACTTAACGATATAACTTTTTTATCTGAATTAAGCTGGCGGCAAGCCTCGCATCAGACAGAAAGGATATCTGTTTTGTAAATCTTGGAAACCACTTGACGGGAAATATTATATAACATATTTTAGACTATTGCAATGATGTAGACTTTGTCGGACAAATTAATATTTTGTGTACTTGACCAAACATATATGGTTGCATTGTGAAGAATCTAATCTGCCCTAAAATATCATAAGAAAGAAGGAGCACTGCCGAGAGCCTTCAAAGTTTGGGAAGTTGCCACCCCAAGGCCACTTAATACTTCAACCTTCGGAAACTTCCTTTTTGTGAGGGCTCTAGGAACAACCCCTGTGGGGAGTGCCGGATTAAGGCACTGGTTTTAGGGGCTGCGGACCAGGGGCCTCCGCCAGCTGGAAGGCCTCCAGAGACTTAAGTGAAAAGTGTTGACAGTTACTGCTGTAAGTTTATAATTATAATACGTTAGTACATTACGTATATGATGAACTGTTGACAGTTGTGATTTTTTTTTCTTTTGAAAATATCACTGGGGGCCTTACAGTACCTGTAACTCTGGGGCCTACAAAATCTGAATTCGGTTCTGCCTGTGGGTAGGGGGGCCTATGACCCAGGAAACTGTTTCTTTGCCTTTCACTCCATCTGCAGGAGGGACTATAGGCCCCAGCCGACCCTACCTATCTGGAGTCTACCTGGAGGGAGTTCCAGGGGTCAACGCTCACGCGGCCCAGTCCATGACCTTAGAGCGTATTCAACATGGATATTCCCATTACGTACTTCTACATGTAATTGATTCTGCCACTCTCTCAATCCTTTTTTGATGAAGGTTATTGATGGCCAGGAGAGAACTGAAGAACGCGTTAAAAAACTAGCGAGTAGTGATCTTTCAGTCACTTAAAACTACTGCTGCCCAGGGCAAAGACTTGATGAAACTGACACTAACATGTAGAGAGTACGCGATAGACTTTAAAAACAAATAATCCTCTCAACCCTACTACCCATGACCTGGCACCTGACGTGGTGCACGTCTCTCAACACTGTCACCAACGTCCTGGTACTTGACGTGCTGTACGTCTCTCAACACTGTCACCCACAAAGCAAGGCATGTCAGCCCAGATTTTTTCTCACTTCCCCTTCCTTTTAAATTCAATTTACGAGCAAATCCAGGCCAGGTCCCCCTTGTCCCTGCTATCAGCGGCGCCCAGTGTAAGATACAGTGAGACATGTAAAGTTCACTGACCAGAGTGCAGTGGCGGAGTGAAGTTGCAGTGGAGTAGTTGGGATGGGGAGTGGAGTGGGGGAGTCGAGATTTAGCGTGAGGGAGTGGAATGGGGCATTATTGTGAGGAAATGAGGAGTAGGGAGTGATAGGAAATGAGGTGAGTGGGGTGTTGAGGAAAAGAGAAATGCCAGGAGCGGTGCTATTAGGTGAATTGGTGCTGGTTGTAGGTGCAGGGGTGGTGATGGTTGTAGGTGCAGGAGTGGTGATGGTTGTAGGTGCAGGAGTGGTGTACCATGTAGCTGGTTGCTAGCCAGGTATGTGACATTCTTTTCTCCCTCCTCACACTGGTTACTCACCAAAACTATACTAACTCGTATATTAAATAAGTCTCTTGATGATTTATATAAAATCAGCTGTTCATGAATTATTTAAGATCCTATTAACGACTTATGTAAGATCCTCTTGTTGAATTATATAAAACAAGATCCTCTTTATTAAGCATATAAAAGGTCAAACAAAAGTCTACTGAAGAGGGCCTCATTATAAGGCTTAAATATACCGTTCATATAAATGGCCGCTTTATTATCTTCACGTAAGCATATTTGTGAAACAGCATACATAATTTTTCTTAATTAAGTCATGACGGTTTTCTTTCCGAAAAGTATTAATCAAAAGGTCCTCAGCTACTTAGGATATTCCTGCTCCTAATATATTTGAAGTTTATCGCCACGCTCTCTCTCAGGCTAAGTGTTTACATGGCAACCTTCCTTCACTAGTAAGAGACTCTCCCTTAATCTAACCCACCGGCACGTGTCTTCCAATATGCCTCTCACTACACCATATCACTCCATATGTCTGATTTCGCCATAACATCACTGAACATACCTTTCTAAAAATGACTTTGTGGACACCTGGGATCATACATTGCCTGGGACTGGGAGGTCATCAGGGTTGTTCTGGTAAAGAGGAGGGTACCAACAATTCCTTCACCAGAATCACAGCAGCACCAGTCAAGGAATTTTTTTTGACATAAGTCAAATCTAAAAGACTCACAATTCTACTTTATCCTTATAAAGTACGACACAACTTAAGAAAAACTACACGAGTTAACGTTACATATAGTATTGCTGATACTTGTACATGACTTGTCTACCACTTCGCATATTCATAAAAAAATCAGGAAACATTGGGATGGGTGATGCCTGTTTAGGAAATAAATCCAGTTTAAATAACAGGAGTTTCTTAATATAAATGTCTGATATATGTAAGCGCCTTCTGTATTTATGCCTTCAGTCAAGGTTACTAGGATGTCATGATCCTAGTGAATAGTGTCCCGGTATGCGGACCGAAGACCAAGTCTCCGGTGCTCTATGTGCTGAACGTTAGTATAAAATAATCACAACGTTATACTGTATCATGCAGATTTCACACTTAAGGTGTGAGGATGAGTTGTGTACCTACTGGATGGCTAGCTAGCTGTTGTAGCTGGGGTAATCGTGTGGTTAACTAGCGGCTGCAGCTAGGGTACGGAGTGGTTAACTAACGTCTGCACCTAGGAGTAATTAAATAGTTAACTAACGGTTGCTGGGATAACGCAGTGGTTAACTAACGGTTGCTGCTGGGGTAACGCAGTGGGTTAACTAACAGTTGCTGCTGGGGTAACGCAGCGGTTAACTAACAAAAGTAGCGTAAACTGGCAGTGTGAGGCAGCCAGCTCTTACTACCTGGCCCGCACCCAACTTTCAATTTTTTACAGCTGATCGAGCAAGCCGGTACTCATTTCCATAATCATTGAAGCATTGCACGAAGCGGCCAGCTCAAACAGAAAAAAAAACTGGTATAAAATAAATTTAATTATTCAAAAAAAATAATTTATTATTAAATGAAACAGGTAAAACGGCTTAGATGTCTGTACTTTAGTACCTATTTCTTCTTGCAATTCTTGCTGAAATTTTTCGTCACTTCCTGATTGGATTGTTTTTCTGAATTCATCACCTCACTGTAACTGAGCCAGAAAATTCCCACCAACTTTCATAATCTCCTTTCCAGAATATCAGTTTCTTTCATTCTCCAGTTTCTCTTATTTAGTTTCATTTCCACTAGAATATAAGCAAAATATTAAAATATTAGCAAAGAGCTAACCTTTGCCAGAGGTGTATGCGAAATTCAATTTTCTCTTGGTGGGTCTCACTGGAAGTGAAAATAAGAATCATGCTCAGTGTTTCGTATAAACCCTCTTACACTCATCGGCTCTCTAGCAACCTGCATTAGAAAATTCTGCATTTTTGAAATAAACTTGCTTATCCACGTATCCTGGAGTCTGTGTGGGTCTTAGCTCTCACAGTCTATATCTTCATACTTAAAGGTTCTCTAATACAACTAGTTTAGCCCTGGCTCTCGTCTTGGTGCCTCTGCAATTTTTTAACGATATTTATTGGTGTGTTTCGGTCCTTGTCTGGATCTTCTACTATTTGGTGGTGGGTAGTAAACAATCTTAGAGATTATTCCGTCTTGATTCATATCTTATATATATGTCGTGCAGAGTGTATATATATATATAATGTGTGTGTGTGGTGTGTGTGTGTGTGTGTGTGTGTGGGTGTGTGTGTGTGTGGTGGTGTGTGTGTGTGGTGGGTGTGTGTGTGGTGGTGGTGTGTGTGTGGTGTGGTGTGTGTGTGTGTGGTGTGTGTGGTGGGTGGTGGTGGTGTGTGTGTGTGGTGGTGTGTGTGTGTGTGTGTGTGTGTGGTGGGTGTGTGTGTGTGGGGGTGTGTGTGTGGTGGTGTGTGTGTGTGGTGGTGTGTGTGTGTGTGGTGGGTGTGTGTGTGTGTGGTGGGTGTGGTGTGTGTGTGTGGGTGGGTGTGTGGTGGGTGTGTGTGTGTGTGTGTGGTGTGTGTGTGTGGTGGTGTGTGTGTGTGTGTGGTGTGTGTGTGTGGTGGGTGTGTGTGGTGGTGTGTGTGTGTGTGTGTGTGTGGTGGGTGTGTGTGTGTGTGTGTGGGTGTGTGTGTGTGGTGGGTGTGGTGGGTGTGTGTGTGTGTGGTGGGTGTGTGTGTGTGTGGTGTGGTGTGTGTGTGTGTGGTGGGTGTGTGTGTGTGTGGTGGGTGTGTGTGTGTGTGGTGGGTGTGTGTGTGTGTGGGTGGGTGTGTGTGTGGTGGTGTGTGTGTGTGGTGGGTGTGTGTGTGTGGTGGGTGTGTGTGTGGTGGGTGGTGTGGTGTGGTGGGTGTGTGTGTGTGGTGGTGTGTGTGTGTGTGTGTGTGGGTGTGTGTGTGTGTGGTGGGTGTGTGTGTGTGTGGTGGGTGTGTGTGTGTGTGGTGGGTGTGTGTGTGGTGGGTGTGTGTGTGGTGGGTGTGTGTGTGGTGGGTGTGTGTGGTGGGTGTGTGTGTGGTGGGTGTGTGTGTGGTGGGTGTGTGTGTGGTGGGTGTGTGTGTGGTGGGTGTGTGTGTGTGGTGGGTGTGTGTGTGTGGTGTGTGTGTACTCACCTAGTTGTGGTTGCAGGGGTCGAGTCATAGCTCCTGGCCCCGCCTCTTCACTGGCCGCTACTGGGTCTTTCTCCCTTCGCCATGAGCCTTATCATACCTCTTCTTAAAGCTATGAATGGATTCTGCCTCCACTACATCGCTTCCCAAGCTATTCCACTTCCTGACCACTCTGTGACTGAAGAAATACTTCCTAACATCCCTGTGATTCATCTGAGTCTTCAACTTCCAGCTGTGCCCCCTTGTTGCTGTGTCCCATCTCTGGAACATTCTGTCTCTGTCCACCTTGTCAATTCCTCTCAGTATTTTATATGTCGGTATCATGTCTCCCCTTTCTCTCCTGTCCTCCAATGTCGTCAGGTCGATTTCCCTTAACCTCTCCTCGTAGCCCCAGGACTAGTCGTGTTGCAAACCTTTGCACTTTCTCTAGTTTCTTCATGTGCTTGGCTAGGTGTGGGTTCCAAACTTGTGCTGCGTACTCCAGTATGGGCCTAACGTACACAGTGTACAGGGTTCTGAACGATTCCTTATTAAGATGTCGAAATGCTGTTCTTAGGTTTGCTAGGCGCCCGTATGCTGCAGCAGTTATTTGGTTGATGTGCGCCTCAGATGTGCCTGGTGTTATACTCACCCCAAGATCTTTTTCCTTGGGTGAGGTTTGTAGCCCCCTAAACTGTACTCCGTCTGCGGTCTTCTTTGCCTTTCCCCAATCTTCATGACTTTGCACTTGGTGGGGTTGAACTCCAGGAGCCAATTCCTGTGTGTGTGTGTGTGTGTAAAGAAGAGTACATAAGGAATTACAATAAGTCATTATGAAGGTGGTCCAGAGCAGACACTGGGTGAAGGATGTACCTGAATAACCTGGTGTCCCGCCGCATCGTCAACCACTGAATAAACGAAAAATAACAGCAACATGAAAGCCAGAAGTATTGTAAATAATTCTTGTAACAAAAAAACCTAATGTTTTTACTGAAGAATTTTTAATCTAAAAAATTGCATTCCTTTTAACTTATTGAAAATGTTTGTCTCTGGCAAGGTTTGGTAAGGAAGGACAAGCGGATTTAAAATCACTCTTGAGCTCCATCGCTTTCTCCAACGTTCTGAAATTCCTGGGCGAAAATTTTGTAACTACTGGAATTGTTGAGGAAGAAATTACTCGGGCAAACTTTTATCGTGCATTAAAATGGATTTGGAATGGATCCTGCAATGCTGCAATTAGTCTGGTGATTGGTTGCAGTGCAATGTCTGGTGCAGCCACTGTACGTATGCTTCTTAAGGGAGGTCCCTGGATGCCGATCGGGGGCTTTTCATCCAAGGAATTTGACCTATCCTTTTCTTTGGATGAAGTACGATTGCCTCCCATTACCCCAGGCGCTGTATGACTAAGGGTTTAACGTATCCTATAGAATGTTGTAATAAGGCTTATAGTTACTAACAACTACTAGGTGGAATTCAGTCATTATTTTACTCTGTTCAACGCATTCAACTTATGTACATCACGGAATACGTATGTCTTGAGAAAATGGTATCTTGGGAGATATTAAAGAAAATCGATTAGGTTAGTTTGGGTTTGGTTAGATTAGGTTAGGCATCGTTTAGTTAAGGTTAAGGTATTTTAGGTAACGTCTGATTAGGCTAATTTAACCAAAAAACGTCACCCATTTTTGTTTATATTGGGCCAGGCGCGAGACACGCTTCAGTGTCCTGAGACACATTAATGTATTTTTTCCATATATCTTTCAAAATAACAATTCTCGCAAGAAATTATTATTTATTTGGTGCTCTACACAGGCTACAAAAACTAAAAAATGCAAAATAATGACCGAGTTCCACCAAGTGGTTGTCGGTCACAATTGTCAATAATAACAATAATCAATTTCTTTGTGCTTTGTGTCGGGCCCTGTGCGTCTCCAGTCATTACTCACTACAATCTTTCTCTGGGTTTCATATATGTATGTACATATTTTGTATGCGTTCTGTAGAGCATCAAAAGTGTAATGAACACTAGTAAATTAATAAGGGTAACCCATATGGAGACAAAAAGGAGAAAAGTTGTCTGTATATTTCGACCTGGATTTGAGCTCTTCCGTAGATACAAGACAATGGGAGAAATAGCATATTATATATGGCAGGTCAGTTGAAGATCAAATGATGGCGTTAATTACTTTTTGGGAGAAGGGAAGCTTAGCTGGTCTTGATATGACATCTTGGAGTGGAGTAGCTTAGCAGGAGTTGTGGCACGCTACTCTGGGTGATGGAGAGCATTCTTGGGAATAAGCCATTAGTGTACAGAATTCTACCCACATTTGCTAGTGATATATGTTTGCTAACCGAATATGGTATTCGTATCAAGTACTATTTCAAAACCGGTGCAGGAATATGTTAGCTTAACGCGAATTTCATAATCACGTCAGGTTTTCGATGACCTTTTGAAATACTAGTGTCTGATTGTTGGTTTATTACAGCTGTCTCTATGGTTTTACTTTCGTATGATTCACTAATCATGTAGGTGATGTTTTCACCTTGCCAGTTGATACTGTGATTCAAAGAATTAACATGTTTAAAAAATTGGCCTCATTTCATCATCTTGTGTTCAGTTGCATACCAAATCACAGATGTTGCAAGGGAATTAATATAGTGTCTCTGTAATGACAGGTTTTTGTAGTTTTTAGAATAAATTACCAACTTAATTAGGGTTGCAAAAAAAGTAACTCTGTTATGTTATTTGGTATTGTATGCGACGCATTGGTGACATAGTATAGAAAAAGTAGTTCCAGTTTCTTGGATGATGAGTTTCAGCAGAATCAAGGCACCCTCATTTTATATATATCTAGACGAAGGTTTTGCAACAAACAGTACGGGACACACAATCCTCAAGAATGACGCACCCAGCCAAGCTAGGTGTTGTACCCGTCATCCGAGGATATACGGTAGTGAGGATACTTCTGAGCTAATTTCATTCTACTTACTAAAGTATAAGATGAAGCTTGTCAGTAGAAAAACACATGTATGCAATATAATGTAACCCTGTATTGACAACCTGTTAAAGCCCTCTGTGTGGGCGAAATGTTGTCAATAAATGGTCACATTATAATGCATTTTGTCTCATTTTTCCATCATGTCGGTATTTTATACTTATTTCTAAAGCTTGACAAAAAATACATTTTCAGCATACATATATACTGAAAAAAGGTGCAATGACATGTACTCATAAATGGTTTAAAATTTCTCACACTGAGTTTCCAAGTCTCCATTCCTCAGTGGTCGTATCCTGGTAAGGCATTCCAAGTGATTTGGGGGGGGGACCTTTACACAAACAATGAATTCGAAATCTCCACGTCAAAAATATATATTTATTTTGATTCCGTTAATATGGTTAAAACGAACAAAAGCATTACTTATTTAAAAAGTACATAAAATATCAGGAACAAAACAAATAAAAAAAACAAATGTAGTAGTTTCTTCTGCTTGTGAGATGGTTAAGTCGTCCTTCAGGCAACAGACTATTATTATATGTGAGATTCTCGCGTCACTCCAGAGCTACACACTCAACACATCACCTCTCAGGCAAACTGGCACCATTTTCAACGGTTTGCACCGACGTTTTCCTAGCTGTACTTACATTTAATTTGCAGTTTAAACTAATAATTTATATACACTACAAATTCAATTATTCATACCATAATTTAACATACTATACAAATTCAATTATTTTTTGTTAACTGATTTATTCGAGATTTTCATTTTGCGTAAAAATAATCAAAATGAATTTTATAGAAATATTTAAAAATTTTATGTAAAATGTTACAAATTACCAACATTTACATTTTCGTATATTTATATATAAATATACAGACGTTTTTCTCCATCGTCATGTCACCCAACGCCAAGTAAAGAGAAGATAGCCTGTCTTATAGATTATTACCCACTTATATACTTACTGCTTGACTTCACAAGTTTAAGGCAACAAATTCAAAGGTCACATGCACCTCTCCCATCACTTTAATATTGTTTCTAATATTTGATACATGTTCATAACTTTCATAAAAATAATTTCAGTTGCATACATTACGTTAATATTGCAATAACTGAAGTTATCCAAGCCATTTTAACACCTATGGTAATATGTGATACTCTTATTTACTTAATATTAGACGTAATAATACTGTCTCAGCGATTTCATAACCACAAACAGACGGACTACTAAATGGGCTTAATTTGCGATATCCCTAACAGAAAATTGGCAAAAATGATGACTTGACGGATATATATTACAATAGAGACGTATACAAACATTTTATAGCCAAGCCTCTTAAATATATAAAATACATATTAAAGAAGGTTTGTGGTATTAAGATAAAAAAGGAAATTTTATTCATAGCCAATGTAGAAAGGTTACTCGCCCTCAGACCCCATATCCCCCCCCCCATCCACACACACAGGTGGATGGACACAATCTAAGCCCTTTCCTAGTCAAGCATATATCAGCAAAGTTCACAATTTTGCTATAGATAGTTACAGAAGGGAATGGGTACGGCGTGTTGGTGTTCTAACTCCGGGCTTCAAAGGAAATATAAAGTACATGTACCATATATTTCAGTTACTGATGCCACAAATATTGTGATTTTTCTCACAGTGGATGCCATGGCCTCGCCCTACTGGGCCATGAACAGAATTTTCTTAAGTAAATACGTTAATTTATAGTTGCGACAAGGGACAGAGTAGTGGATGGTGATGATATTATTGGCTAATGCATCACACATCATTCTGAAGCACGCCAAATTCTGCACGTGAGAGCTAACGCTGGCGAGAAAGGATCATGGCGAGTGGCGCTGATGAGTCTCCATTGTGGTGATAGTGGCTGCCATGGTGGTGGTCGTTTCCCTGATGGCTGTCGAGATGGAGGATGGGGAATGCTGAGGTGAGGAGAGTAAAGAACCATAATAACTTTTTTTTTTCGTCTTTCATGTACGGGTCATAATATTTCTTGTGCTGGTAACTGCCTTGTCAGTCATAAACAAGCAGTAGTGATTCCAATCCCTGTATCGTCGGAACTGCAGCTACTGCTTGTGATGATGCGATTCTTTTGCAGTTGTTTGTAGATTATACAGATTTTTAACAGTGCCTGAGATGCTAAGCTGAATATTAGCTGTGATTTCTTCAGTGGCTCCCAATGTCTAAGTTTTAATATAAATTGGTTAAATGATGATTAGTGTTGTGGTAAATATAAATGTCGATGCACTGACGGAAATTTCTTTAGTTGGAAGTTTAGGCATTGTCTTAAAGGATTACGGTGATGGCTTGGATGGTGCTGCGGATTTTACAGTATTTGTGATATTGTGGCCATAATTGCGTCGTGCGCGGCAGGGATGAGAATGGGGGGGTGAGAGAGAGAGAAGTAGTAGGAATATGGAAACATCAGAAAATGGAGCTGCAGTGCTAAATGCTAGGGTGTAACAATTTCCTCACTGAACTCGTTCTCCAACTTAAGCAACGAGCGTGTGACTTTCAACTATTTAAGCGATGACGATGTCTCCATACATAGCTCGAAGATGAGATACGATAAGGCTCTTGGAACAGGGAGTGGAACTAGTAGCGACTAGCGAAGAGGCGGGGCCAGAAGCTATGAATCGACCCCTGCAACCAAAAATGTGTGTACACAAAAAAAACCAAATATATATATATATATATATATATATATATATATATATATATATATATATATATATATACATACATACATACATACATACTGAAGGTAAACAGAAATTTGTAAGAATCGCCTACCATCTTACATGATCATGAGACGTAACGAAAAAGATCAGCAATCCTGCCAGTGTAAAACTTTTAACAAGCTTCCTTTTCACTCACATGGCAAGACGGTAGTACCATGGTAGAACAACAAAAAATATTCTTTTTAATCTATGATGGAAAGAACTATGTAGTTGTATACGTCATACAAGCTTCCCCCCGACCCTTTCCTCACCCCCATCCCCCTTTCACAATTGTTGTTTCATGCTCCCTTTTATATTTTGCAACAACGGAACCCTCAACAACGCACAAATACTTGTATGAAATATTTTACGTGTTTTTTTCCCCAACGTGCAATGTCAATGTGGCTGACACGATTTTGCAATACGAAACAAACGCAATGGAGGGGACAGTGTTGGTGATAAGAGTTTAGGAGAGTAATACAGGTAGTGGCAGTGGTGATGGTGTGCTGTGGTATGCTGCAATAAACACATAAATATATACTATTAAATAATTAATGTTTATTTCCAGTCAATATATATTAAATTTTGTAAAAATTTGGCAAGATCACAATTTGGTCTGTGCACTCTTTGCAAACTCTTCATAAACACGGCATTTCGAGGAGAACTATATTATAAACATAACTAAGCACTTAACCCACAAAGGTCGAGCAGAACTAGAGCTTAATTTTTTTACAAGCTTGAATAACATTAATACTAAATAATAATAATAGAATTAAATAACTGACAATCTACACCAGGTATACAATCACTTCTACTTATTGGCTAGGCTGGAGTACAGTTACTCGAGTTTCTGGTAGCTGCATAAAGCTCTGGCTCATTGTTTCTGTGTCGAGCTTAGCACTCTCTTACAGCAAGGGCTGTCGTTCCCATGAGTTCTCTTATCTACTATTCTTTTCAATTTAGAGGGGTTGACAGTATTAGACATACGAGAGGGGAATTATCTGTAGAATAAAGGGTATACTATATAGTTTGTGTCGTACAGACAAACGACTTCTCGTTCTCTTACCTCCTAGGGTGTTTTGCATTCCTCTATGTATGGCACTCAAAAATAATTCTAATCGTCTAACAGGTAATGTATTTTGGGGGTATAACAAGTCTTTAAAAGAATGCCTAGAAATTGAATTTTAGACTTTCTTTCTGTTTTGAGTGGTAATCCAGAAATTCATTTGGTTATATTTACATATCTTATTTAGTAGGTTTTTCAACGTTGAGTGAGAGTCTTGAGTTTAACTTGACATTTGTGATGACTTCGGGAGCAGCACTGGATTGAAATGACCAAAAAGTAGGTTGCTGATATAAAGTACTAACACACGCTTAAAATTTTACTATTGTACTATTGTAAATTGTGCTAATTAAAATATTTTTGCTACCTTTTATTGTAAATTGTACTCATAATATTTTTGCTACCTCTTTTTTTGTAATAATGCATAATCAAAATTTACAATTCAAAAACCTACGTCTAGTCTGAGGTAGTCTGTAAGCATTAGTATTAGTCTGCCCGAAATGCACAAGCATGCTAGTGGCTTTCTTTGTGCTTAACAATGTTTTATTACATGTAAACTAGACTTTGTATACTACACAAAGAAATAAATGTTTTGTTTGAGGAAGAGTAGTGAGCCCGGGAAGCTGCCATCGAGCTACGGTGTCCCGTAGCGCACTCAGCTCACACTGGTCGGGAGATCGAATCCCCGGTACGGGTGATAACATTAGAACGTGTTTCCTTAAGACACCTACTGTCCATGTTCACCCATCAGTATAAAATGGGTACCTGGGTGTTAGTCGACTGGTGTGGGTCGCATCCTGGGACAAAATGACCTAATTTGCCCGAAATGCTCAGCACAACAAGCGGCTTTCTATATAGTAGTATGTCATTGATGTCAGCTTGGCCTGTATACCTTGTATACTTACTTGTAGAAATAAAGATATTATTATTATTATTATTCAAGGAAAGCACTAAACTAGCAGGGAATGGGAGGTAAACATTTAATTCTAGGAAGGGGGAGTTCGCTATATTTTAGACTAGAGACCCTTCACCAGGATCAGACTCCATTCTGAAGGGGCCTTGTGGTTCACTAGCGCTGATAGTCAGACACAGCAACATCTTGGGATCTTGATGCAAGGATTTCTTCAAAACTTGTCTAACCTATAGACACGACCTACTTCCACCAGTGGTTTTGTTCACTAGTGACTCAACCTGCCACTGTTCCACCTCTTCTGTCACCAGTATGTAAGTCCCATCTCAGCAAATATACTGCACTTCTATCAAGCTAAGGGACTGATTACCTCAAACTCGTCATCTTCCGACTTTCTCTGCATTAAGCTGAAGAAACTACTGACTGGCGAAAAGTTTCCAGAATAAAGATACCCAAATGCTGCACAAGTGTCTCGTTTATCATAGATGAAGAAATGTTTATGGTCACACTTGTATATATCATTGTGGAAAGATTTGGTGAATGAGAATGCATGACCTCGAGTCCTGGGTGCTCTAAGTTGTTGCCTTTATTATTATAATCAAGGGGGAAGCGCTAAACCCGTAGGATTATGCAGCGCCTAATACTTTACCTTAATTTAATTAACAGATTAAGTGAATATTCATTATTTACAAGTGATATACAGATTGTATCAGACATGTTTATGACATCACCTGTAACGGTAATTAATGTTAATGAATGTGACAGCGGTTATGTTTGGGATGGTGGTAATGTTTGCGATGGTGGTGGTGTAGTGATGATGGCGGTGTTGGTGATGATCGTGGTGGTGGTATTGAAGGGTGGGGTGATACAGTGTGGTGGTGTGGTAGATCGAGATGAAATGGGTTGTGGTGTTGTAGGGAGGGGTGATACTGGGCTGAGTGGTGGGGGGGTGGGATGATGTGTGTGTGTGTGTATACTTCGGTACTTTTAAGTCTAAAAATACTAGCAGTTATAAAATTTGTACGAAATTTATGTTTGGAATTAATGACAGTTCAAAGGCTCAGTAATAGTATTGTAAATGTGCTAAATAATACCATGTGCGCCTCAGTGATAATGTTTCGTTGTAGCCTCGTTAAACAAAAACTTTTAATGGAACACACACGCACAAAAACAGTATATGAAGTGCTGTTCGCAGTCCACATACACAAAGATAAATATATCCCTCAGAATACAGACTTGTGTCTAGTGAAGATGGAACAGCCACTGCACATAGGGCGGGCGGGCAACAGCGACTGCTGGCTTATCCCTGCTGACTCAGTGGTCTAGGTGTGGGGAGAAAATGGAAGAGGTAAATGACGATCAAAGTTGCGTTAGGAGTAACGGAAGCCTTGCAAATGGGGATTAGACGCTCACTAGCTAGCTAGCCACAACACCTGCCCGTCACCACACCTGCTCCACCGTTGACAACATGTTATTTTTATCTTACTGACACACTGTATCCATCTCTCCACCATGAGGATAGTCTGGAGGACCTGATTTGTGTATCTCAGTGACACATCATCTCTACATCTGCAGTGGTTTTGACGACCTGGTCGGTGTATCTCAGTGACACATCATCTCTCCATCTCTACTCTTCCTCTTGTGTACATTCATATTATCATAAATCTATATGAAATTTCCGTTATGTTATAGTATATAGCGTAAACTTCTTCAATATTTACTATAACTGCTGTAGGAGTTAAATATCTACACTATCTCTATTATGAACGCACTTCTGTCGTTATTATATTGTATAAATATCTCGCAGAAAACATAAGAAAAACAGATAAGGAATTTATTTCATTCGTGCAGTGGTGCGGTGAGAAAATACCAAGATAACTTACCTGTACCTCCACCGTGCACTGGTGCAGTGTGAGAAGACACTAAGATTACTTACCTATTCTTCCCCGCGCACTGGTGCAGTGAAAGACAGATAACTTACCTGTAACATAAGAACACATTGTCATTGTTAGTTTTTATGGTATTACCACAAATACATATATGCTTCTCCGTTATTGTTACTGCTAATACTACTGGTAATAATACTTGTTACAACATTTAATAGTAGTGTTTTAATGTTGTTAAACGTATTTTTAAAACATGTTACCCCTATTGACAAAGACTCGACTAATTAATTATCATTGCACCACGTCGAGTGGAGTCATCACAAGAGGTCGTGTGATGTGGCTATACTGTGAAATTCTCTGGATACACATTTTTCTAAGGAGTTTCGTAAAGTTTACAGCATTACCTTAGGTCGTTACTATACTGTTCTCATAACTCACAGCTCGCCGCTATATACCATTACAAATAGGATCGTTGAAAGACTCGCGTCAAGAAGTCCTGACGTAGTATAACAAACTCGCTGTTATTATTATTGTGTAAGTCATTCAGAGCAAGGAGTGGTAGAGGTTGAATTCTGTCCACTATAGGAGTCCCAGGCTCTGATCAGTTAGGCTGTTGATTTCGGACGCTACAGTTGCTTTCCTGTTAGCATTTCTGAGCTAACCTCTCATACCCCAAGTCTTTATTCAGGCTTAAGCTATTAGTCGTTCTGGCATATCCGTAACTCATGTCTTATAACTAACACTTATGTATATTGTGGCTCCCGCCCACCCAACATGACTATTATTAACACACTGGAGACTTCATTTTTGTCCCATTAACTGTATAAATATATTTTTTTTATCTAACGTAGTGTTTTTCCATAACTGCTAATCCTATACTCTACCCATGGGTCAGCATTTTCAAATGCAACTAACTAAATATGTCAATAAATAATTCACAATTTGGAGAGGAAATTTTCGCTATTTAAGTCCGTCCTATACCATTATTGTCACTTGAACGATCCTGACCTTGTTTAAGCCAATAACACTGATGGGAAGAATGAGGAGAGGAAGTACAGGTATGAGATAGAGAAGTGGATAAAAGTTGTGAGTAGACAGGGAGAGAGATAAGAAATATCAATTACTTTTGGTGAGCTTAAGAGTGGTGTTTGTCATATAAGAGTCAACTGAGCGAGGAAATAGGGAGAAAACCATAAGACTTTCTTCCCCTTCCTCTTTACTAGCAAGTCTTCTGGTTTAACCAAACTTTCATATTGTCATTTGGAAATTTGTTTCCAATAAAACTCTTCTACTGATTGAATTTATGTTTAGAATCTAATCCTTTTCTTACTACATAATGCCACTAAATTTTGTCTAAATCATCCATTTTAGATTTTTCCAAAAATACTGAAACAGCTAAGAATAAAACCAAATCTAGTCCTGTTCCTTCATACAGCTTATCCTCGTTCAGGGTACATAAAATTCACTTCCCCACCATGACAAGGAAGCACTTTTGCTAGCATAAATAATGAGAGATTCCTTCCTCTCCCTGACGACTAGAATGGTCTTCATAGGAGGTAGGTGCAGAAGGCTGCCGACGGCAGCAGTGGTACCTTGGGAATAAGATGAATGAGCAACGGTTGCAAGATGCATTATCGTGGTCGTCTCAGCACATCACGTTCCTCGGCACTCCATGGCAAGATGGCACAGTATTTTGTCTTGGTTCTCACTCTCCCGCTCTTACATACCCAAAATAAGTTTATAAACAACTACTGTAAAATTGTTTTTCAATTTATTATCATATAAACCTATGATAACTAGTGACCCCAGCTTGACTAATACCTATGGTTTTCGTGTGTAAGTAGCACCTTGGGTGAATAAAATAACAAGGTCGCCCACTGTCGAACAGAGGTAACTGTAGTGATAATAACAATTGTTTGGGTTGTATTTCATAAGATTATTATTAAATGACATTAATCAAGAACTTCAAAAAGCTTTCATCAAGAACTTACTTTATAGCTGAACGATATAGGTGTTATGGCAATGAACATGCTTCCGAAGGATATAATTAAAGTTTAAGAATGTTTGATAAGGTGAGTGCAGCGTGCCTAGCAAACCAACTCTTGTTCCAACAGTGAGGCTGCCAAGTACGCACACCACACCTCACTGACCAAGTCTCCAAATAAGTTTTTTGGTTCACCATATGACTGCCACACCGCCTACCAAAGGGATACTAACGTTATGGAAACTAGACAGGTTACATAAATTAAGATAAGTAATATTACGTAAATTTTAGCAAATTTAGATTTTTTTAAAACACTTTACAGTGCGTCAATTTTTTTTCATTATTTCAATTAGACCAAACTTTCATTAACAGACATTTAAGTATAGTAAAGCAACAAGAGCTATACACTGACACACATCTGGAAGCGGGAGAGACATGGTCATCGATTAAGTAGTAAAAACCACACTTGATGGCTATGTTGGAGGAAGGACTATTAAAAAAATTGACATTTGCTACGCTTTCCAAATAAATTCATAATGAAAAGTAAATACGTATTATGAATGAGTACATACAACCTACAGCATTCTCATTTCACTACATTAATTAGGCAGCCCTGAGTTGTTGCCTGATTTTTTTTCTTCCCTAAGGTTATATTTATTTATAACCATTCGAAAGCTAAGCTGAAATATTAAAACTATGGTGCGTCCACGAGTGAATCCATGGCGGAGTGGCTAGAGGCACCAGAGATCTAATATTTCATATAATTTAATATACCATTCACTCGTGACGTCTTAAAACATACAAACCACTCAAATACCCGTCCAACCTGTATTTAAAGCTACCCAAAGTTCATGCCTGAATGAAGCTACCTAGGAGTTTGTTACTCATCTACAACTCTATTGCCTATATCCTTTCTAAATCTAAATTTTGCAAACTTGAATCCATTGTCATATGTCCTGTCTTGACTAGATATTTTTTTAACTCGCTATTTATATCCCCTTTATATATTCCTGTTTTTCATTTGTACGTTCCAATAATATCTCCCCTAATTCTACACCTTTCCAGAAAGTGCAAGTGCAACGCCTTTTGCTTATCTTCATAGGAAATGTCTGGTACATAGAATATTCTTCGTCATACACACAAAACAGGCCTTGATAATATTCTTCGCCATACACACAAAACAGGCCTTGATAATATTCTTCGTCATACACACAAAACAGGCCTTGATAATATTCTTCGCCATACACACAAAACAGGCCTTGATAATATTCTTCGCCATACACACAAAACAGGCCTTGATAATATTATTCGCCATACACACAAAACAGGCCTTGATAATATTCTTCGTCATACACACAAAACAGGCCTTGATAATATTCTTCGCCATACACACAAAACAGGCCTTGATAATATTATTCGCCATACACACAAAACAGGCCTTGATAATATTCTTCGCCATACACACAAAACAGGCCTTGACAACTGGTAACTAATACACAATCTCTGGCGCGAATGTGTCTTGTCTTTCCATTACATCATTTATAAAATTGAACACTTTTACGAGATGTTGGGAATTATTCGGTCGAATAACTTCTATCGTCATTAATGCTTTGTGTGTGTTTTATTAACTTTATAGCGTGTTGAGTCTGGGTACTCGATACCTGGCTGACTCCATTTATCGAAAACCTAAACATTACATTTAAACATTGTATCTTTATTTGTATTTTTTTATGCAGTGCCTTTAATTTGATTCTGTTTAACTATGCTTTTATGTCCAAGAGGAATGCCTTGAGGCTAATGAAGGGCTTTTGATCTAAGGAACTGGAGCTATCCTTCCCTTTCTTTTAAGAAATTTCATTGTCTCATTCTCCAAGCGCTGTATATAAGAACATAAGAATGAAGAAACACTAACAAGCGCACTGGCCCATGCTAGGTAGGTTCCGCTCATTCCCATCCACACCCATTTATGTACCTCTCCAACCCAAAGTTTTTGCCCCATTGACGGTACCTGGATGTTTGTTCTACTCATCTACAATTCAACTACCAAGCCTGTACTTCCCTATATCCTTTTAAATCTAAATTTGTCTAACTTGACTCAGTTGCTGCAATTCCTTTCTTGGTTAGATACTTTCAGTAAATTTTATATAATATATATATATATATATATATATATATATATATATATATATATATATATATATATATCCCCTTTATTTATTAGCTTTCCATTTGTACTCTAATTTTATAAAATAATAATAATAATAATGATGCCTTTCTGTTCAGCTGCTATATGTGGCCCTGCTCACTGAATGTATGTATTCATTAGCTAGCTTATCAGGTGGTCCCATATTATCAACATTTTGACTCTGGAGTCACGTGATAACTTTCAAAACATATTTAACAAAAATCAACTATGTTGTGCCGTCTCACATCTCTGTTTATGTAAATAGATTGTGGACCGACCATAACTCTCGTTTCTAGACAACCAGGGTTTTTCACGCATACGAAATCAAGGTGCAGGTAATAAAAATATCATGGGTAGTAAATGTTTACGACGTAGCTGGATGGTTCAGACATGCATTAGTACAAATGTCTGCTGGTTATTTCAGAACCTGGGAGTGTATGTTGCATGCCTTAACCCCCCCTGGTATACTTGCAGGGGTGGGGGGGGGGTAGCTGAGAGGAGCGTAAATGCGTGCACATAAAATTTCGGTGTATTGCAATTCCAACTCCGCATATAGAGGAACCCATCTACGTGCATACTTGACACTGGGATATATACATTATTTTTTTACGAAAGTTATAAGGCAGGGAGAACTTTACATATCGTGCACAAGAGGCGCCCTCATGAGTGCCACTTGTTAAGGGAATCACTGGCGTAGACGGCTACTAACTTAGTTTTATTCCTTGCTTATGTACTGCTAAGCACCATTCCAGGTACATTTATTTCAGCCACCTTCGTCCCCGCACTCCTATCATATGATTAAAGTTTGATACATTATGCTTATATATATATATATATACACCGCACATATAAACATACATATAACTACCACACAAATACCCTACACAATCTTCCCTGTACCACCAAACTGACCACCACACCATTATTTCCTTCAATGGCAACCATGAATTTCGAGTATTGCATGTCTGGGTATATTGGATGCGGCGTTAAGAGGCTCCAGTCCATTACTGACCTGTGTGACCGGTGACCTTATTACACTGTGCAACCCCTTTTTCTCACCTGCCTCTCAAATTTCTCACATTTCGACCGATACGTCCTCTTAAAATTTCTTCTCCAAAATGTGTACCATTAGTAAATTGTCCCAGGGACGGTATTGTGACTTATTTTTACGAACCTCAGGAAGCACCTAATCGGAATATACTTCGGAGGTCTGCAGGCAGACTGTAAAATGATCTACTAGAAAAGGCTAAATGAGCAAGATCTCAAGACAATAGAAAAGTAAAGATCCAGGGAAGACATGACCATGACGTACAAGATACTCGAGACATCAACAGAAAGAAACGTTGTTTGACATTATGGAAATAAAACATGAGGGCAAAAAAAATGCACGTACAAACAAATGCACCACAGAAATTTAAGAAAAAAGTTTTCAATGTAAGGGCTTTGAAGAAGTGTGATGATCCCTTGTGACTAAATGCACACGTCGGTTAATTGAGAGGCTTGCGTGGAACTGGAGCTCAACACCCAAAACTATATCTAGAAGGCAAGCGCGCGCACGCACACACACGCCACACACAAGTTCAAATGTCTATCGACAAGTGCCTTGGACAAACAACAACTACTACACATAAAAAAAGATCGTGTCAATTGACAAGAGCCTTTGTCATGGATAACTAACAAAAAGTCAGAGTGTTTCAGTGGGTACACCTGGCGCTATCACACATCCACGTGATGCTGTGTTTCCCCATCACCTAAGGTGTTCTTATACACATCCTGTTTATGGTTGCCGCAGTTAATGATTCTAAGGGTTAGCAATAATCTACAGTTACTGTATGTGTGTGTGTGTGTAAACGTAGACGCCTACTTGGAGACAGACAAGAAATATATAAAAAAAAAGTATTGTATGCTTCAACATATGAATGAGCCTTTACTGCGCAGCGATCTGCTATAGGTTGCCATACACTTTTGTATTGAGTTTGCCTATGAGATGAAGGCGAGGCTGAAGTCACAGGCACTATTCTGGACGTCGCTGATTTAAGTCACAATGTACGGCATTGGTTAAGGAATATACGGAACACGCAATAATATGAGCCATTTTAACGCACTAGGAAAACTTTAATATGGTATCTTTCGTTTGATGTACGTATAAACTTTTTCAAATCAACATTGAACACAAGAACTACAGGGTTTATACACCAGAAAAAAGTACAAAAAAAAATGTAGCAGGTGATTGATCCTTTGTAATGGATTGATGCATCATGGTCTGCCTATCATGCGGGTCTATTGTGTAGTATAGTGTTCAGGTGTTTCTGAGGTAACAAGGTTCCAACAGTTTTCAGTAATGATAATGAGTGCGCTAATTAATACGAATTCTAAAGATTTGCTTCTTTATTTATCACCTCTGAGGATCAGCTTCGCCCTTTGTGCAATTCATAAACTCGTTATGGTCGTCACTGATACGCGTTGTTAACGAGTGTACGACACGCACACTCGTTAACAACGATGCGTATGTCTTGTTCCTTTAAGTTTGTACCAGTCATTAAATTGGTGGAGCACACACAAGCTCTTTCAATTTCTGGGTTGTTTCGAAATGATCATTTCTTTTCTCCGGTATATAAAACTTGTTAATCAAGTGAAACGTTGCCATAAAGTTTCTATACTGCATTAAAATGACTCATTTTATTCCAAAATGACTCAAAAATAACTGGACTCATAAAATACGTCACGGATTTTGGTTTCCATGGCAAGATTATTATTATTATAATCAAATAGAAGCGCTAAACCACAGGTTCCATGGCAAGAACATAATAGTTGTGAACGTACATTTTCCAAACCCAGTATGTTTTTTATTGCCAACAGCCAAACATTCTAATCAAACTTCAAACAATTTTTTTAATTTTTCGACATATTCGCCCGCCTTCCCCCTCGTCCCAAACACACTGGTGTGGAAATAGCACATCACGCCAGGCATTTTGTCGTTAGAGAGCATCTGATCGTAAATTCGAGAATGCTGGGGTCGTCACTAGACAATCTTGGGGCGTTGCAGTGCTTCCCGAAGCCCCGCCGCCATCATTACCAGGAGCGCAGAGAGAAAATGTGTTCTCAGTCTTTTTCCAGTGGCCAACTACTAAGAAATTTGCCGATAGTTCAATGGAAAGACCAGTTTAAAGACTTTATTACACGTTGCTGCCAACATGAATCTTCCCTGTCTATATAAATTTCGTTTTATCTTACTATTCCTTTAATACATACCTTATCAACTTTTTTTTTTTTTAAATAATCAATTTACATGTTAAGAGCTACTATACTTCTCATTTTATTTCCCAGCCCTAGATAAATTACCACCCTTTAAGTGGTAATTTAAGTTAGACGAACAGGGGCAGCAGGTGTAAGGAAACTTGCCCATGTCTCGCCCAGCCTGGGACTCAAACCTGGGTTGTTTCTGTTGCTCTACAGTTACTCTACCTCTTATGTACTGGTCATCTGTGGTGGACTAATGTTTATAAATACAAATAATGCCATTAGGAACACAAATGTGGTATAGCCACAAATGACTGATAAAACAGTGAAAGCAAACACTAGTATATTGCGGGGACACTGTTCGTATAGCTTGTGTGGGAGGCCGTGTCCACACACCTGGTATGACGAACGGCCGAGGCTCCTCATTTTCGCTTATTAAATCTCCAGCTAGGTTATAAACATCACAGATATTGTTAATTTGTAACTTCATATCTTGTCGTAATAAAATTTCGATAATTCCTATAGTTTCACTTATATTAAAAATGAAACCCATGTACACAAATATATTTCATTAAACAAATGAACAAAACATAATGGCTGTCCGTAAATTATTATATACCTGGAGAAGCACTAAACCCGTAATCATGCAGCAGGATGTCCACAAAGCATTAATTTCGAAACTTACCCCCCCCCCAGTCTAAGTGTTTTAATGTGAACCCACAAGACTTGTCTACTCATCACCGGAAAAAAGGTCAGTACGAGAAAATACTAAGAGGCCATGATGACATCACATTTCTATTTGTCTTTTAGGGCCATGAAACGTTCCCGACCACCCGGTATCTTGAAGATTACGTCGTCTTCCAAAGTCAAATCGATAATTTTCCGCCCAACAATTCACAATCTTCGGATACTGCAGTTTCTCCTGAATTCCTTCTGCAATATCGCAGCTTGCAAATTCGGAGAAATATGCATGAGGTCAAGTGCACCAACCATGATACTCAGAACCACGGCTGCCTAAGCTCACATTGCAGCATTTTTCATAAGCCCACATCACTAAAATACGAAAAACGATATATATACGTATGTAGGCTACACACCCTTGTATTTATTTTGTATAAATTAGTAAACCTATGGGGTTCGTTCAACTAAAGAATTTGGGATAATTTTCCTCTGTAATATATGTAATAATTTATTTTATTTACTTTAATCAAGAGGGAAGCGCTGAATCCGTAGGGGGGTAATATAGCGCCAGGGAATGGGGGGCATCCAGGACTATGAGGAGGAAGACGTATGGGTAAATTTTACACCCACTGTCCATATTTACCTAACAAATATATATACTCTTGTGTTAGCTGACTACTGTGGGTTGCTTCTTGCGTGGGGTTGAAGTATACCTTCGATGGGGCCGGGATCAGCCTGTAAACTGAGTTTATTGTCACAGGTTTGCCTAGGGGGGATGGGGTTGTGGTGTCTTCTATGGGAGGGGGAACTGTAATGGTGTGTGGCTTGGGAGGGGGTTGTGGTGGGGGTTTCTTGCCTGGGAATGTTTGTGGTAGTGGCTTAGTCACGGAGAAGTGCTTAACCCATAAGATTTATACACCACCTGAGAAATAAATGGCAATGAGATTTGATTTCAGGAAGGGGGAATAGCTTTAGTTCCCTTGACAAAGAGCCCTTCACCAGCATCAATGTATCTCCCTTTAAGAGGTTTTATAACATGTTGGAGCCACCAGACGGAACTTAAATGGTTATGATCATAACCATAATTTTTAAAGAGGGTGGACCGGTAACCCATTGGAAGGCCTCGGTCAGATTACCAAAAGTTCCAGCTGCTGGTCATCCTATAATAATCCAAGACCCGCGTCAGGAATCACTTGTCCTCTTTTCTGACAAACCTTACCTAACCAGAGAATATTTTCTTCATTTAGAAATATATTTTGACATAAGTTGTATCAACTTTGAACCAGGCAACACCAATGAAAGCGTACTTTTTACCTTGTATCATATATGCTTTAACTCCTTGCACAGTGCATTAATGGATAAACTTTCTTTTAAAAGCTAAACTAAAACACTGGAATAGCTTGCACGAAGCATTTTCCTCTTGCATATTAAATGTTAAACTTCTCTCAGACTTCTTACCTGAATATTCGTAGGTAAACTCTTGAACATCAAACTCAGATTATTAGAGGGCGAGTTTCCCCTCACAGAGATCATTTTGTACCTCAGATGTTAACCTTACCTTTTACGACGGTTCGAGACCACGTTTATTCAGGGTGGTCGAAGAAAAATAATCTATAATGATTATAACACCGTTTGGTTTACCCCAAACTTAAATTCTGATGATCAAATTCGTGTTTTAACAATACTGAAGTACATAGTGACAAAATTTGAAAACATGGGTAATGTATGCCATAGGTAAATATAGCCGACCTTTTCGCGTATTTACCCGTGCTACACATCTGCATTTTTCGTTGTATATAAACTTTTACTTTAATCTTCAACGCAATTAAGAATTAATGGACATTTAGCGATTAATAGCAAGGCTGATGCCAGTTTTAATGACTCCCTGGCAGTCTTTAGATTTTAAAAATACTAGTAGCAAGAGTAGATAAATGTACCAATTCATCGTAAATTGACTATAATGGTATTACAACATGTGTACACGAGAGGCTGTCAAGAAACTAGTTGTAAGCTAACACTGTTCTTTATCTTACTGCACACCCTCATCCTCCCCTCCCACCATCACACCTAATCCTCTAATTACAGTTACTTGATCTCCCTGCTAAGATTCGCCTCGAAATTCAGTTGGCAGAAACATAGTAAGTTTATTGGGAAGACAACCCCGTAAATAGACATAAGGAAGTAACCCGATACACACACACAAATCTGTTTTGCAGCTTCCTCGCTGTTTTATTTATAGAGGTTTGTGAATAAAAAAAAGTAAAGCTTTCCCAGTCCATATTCAATTTGTAGAGAATTTTTTTGTTACCAAGGTGCACTTTAAATCTGCTAGCATCAGGCATCAAGTGGAGAGTAAGACAGCCAGTTAAGGGGTAAGATGTTCACTGCGCATGGTAGTAAAGGTAAATGAAGGCCGTGAAATAGACACCTAAGAATATTAGCAGCAGGAAGTGTACATGGACGCTCTCGCTCTCTCTACAACACTGGCTGGAAACTCTCCAAGAAAAATTATTTTACTGGGTTTTCCTTGTTGGGAAAAAATTCTGTAGGAACTGGTGCATAGTCAAAATTACCACCACAACATTGTTCATTTTATAAACATTTTCACACACGCTTTATTCCCAATTTGCTTTTATTTTTACTATTCTCTTAATCTGCCTCTTTAGTACTGATGTATTAAAAAAGATACAAGTACGTATTACTAAACATTTTCTCGTAAGTTTGCTAAAAAAAAAAAATGAGACTGCACAGGGCCTAGAAACAAATGTTTAAAAGTAATGAAAGGTTATCCAGACATATAAATCCAAGTAAATGTCGGATTGACTGCTTGGGTACATAAGACTGTACATAATTTTGGATCATCCCCAGCCTTCGCTGCTGAAGCACGTGTCATTAAACAGCACAATTTACTTTAATGCAAAATACTGACTTACCTACAATAAAAAAAGCCCGCTAAAGCTTATCAGAAGTGTGTGATTAGTCAGTGGTCCAAGTTGGACCGAAACGTCGTCGTAAGTTTCTTACTCCTACGTGCGAGTTATCTGTGTATTTTCCGGTCACGGTATTGTGCCTTTTTGTTCTTTAACAGAAAATCTGCTGTCGCGATACCAACCTGCGTGAGTACACACAATAAAGGTTATTATATTAAGTACAAGAAACATATTCAAAGTCACACCCAGAGAATTCCTAAATTTATCACACAAAAAAAAAAAACTGAAAATTTAACAAAGGTCATAGGGATTCTCCATCAAAAATCATAAACGTTTCCTAAGTATGATGAATATATATATATATATATATATATATATATATATATTTATTTTATTTTTTATTAACACATCGGCCGATTCCACCAAGGCAGGGTGGCCCGAAAAAAAAACTTTCATCATCATTCACTCCATCACTGTCTTGCCAGAAGGGTGCTTTACACTACAGTTATAAAACTGCAACATTTACACCCCTCCTTCAGAGTGCCGGCACTGTACTTCCCATCTCCAGAACTCAAGTCCGGCCTGCCGGTTTCCCTGAATCCCTTCATAAATGTTACTTTGATCACACTCCAACAGCACGTCAAGTATTAAAACCATATGCCTCCATTCACTCCTATCAAACACGCTCACACATGCTTGCTGGAAATCCAACCCCCTCGCACACAAAACTTCCTTTACCCCTCCCTCCAACCTTTCCTAGGCCGACCCCTACCCCGCCTTCCCTCCACTACAGATTTATACACTCTCGAAGTCACTCTGTCTCGTTCCATTCTCTCTACATGTCCAAACCACCTCAACAACCCCTCCTCAGCTCTCTGGACAATCGTTTTGGTAATCCGCACCTCCTCCTAATTTCCAAACTCCGAATTCTCTGCATTATATTCACACCACACATTGACCTCAGACATGACATCTCCACTGCCTCCAGCCTTCTCCTCGTTGCAACATTCATCACCCATGCTTCACACCCATATAAGAGCGTTGGTATAACTATACTCTCATACATTCCCTCTTTACTTCCATGGACAAGGTTCTTTGTCTCCACAGACTCCGAAGTGCTCCACTCACCCTTTTCCCTCATCAATTCTATGATTCACCTCATCCTTCATAGACCCATCCGCCGACATGTCCACTCCCAAATATCTGAATACATTCACCTCCTCCATACTCTCTCCTCCAATCTGATATCCAATCTTTCGTCACCTATTCTTTTGTTATCCTCATCACCTTACTCTTTCCTATATTCACTTTCAATTTTCTTCTTTTACACACCCTACCAAATTCATCCACCAACCTCTGCAGCTTCTCTTCAGAATCTCCCAAAGCACAGTGTCATCAGCAAAAAGCAACTGTGACAACTCCCACTTTGTATTTGCTTCTTTATCTTTTAGCCTAACACCTCTTGCCAAGACCCTCGCATTTACTTCTCTTACAACCCCATCTATAAATATATTGAACAACCACGGTTACATCACACATCCTTGTCTAAGGCCCACTTTTACTGGGAAATAGTCCCTTCCCTCCTACACACTCTAACCTGAGCCTCACTATCCTCATAAAAACTCTTCACTGCTTTCAGTAACCTTCCTCCTATTCCATACACCTGCAACATCTGCCACATTGCCCCCCTATCTACCCTATCATACGCCTTTTCCAAATCCATAAATGCCACAAAAACATCTTTACCCCTATCCAAATACTGTTCACCTATATGTTTCACTGTAAACACTTGGTCTACACACCCCCTACCCTTCCTAAAGCCCCCTTGTTCATCTGCTATCCTGCTTTCTGTTTTACTCTTAATTCTTTCAATAATAACTCTACCATACACTTTACCAGGTACACTCAACAGACTTATTCCCCTATAATTTTTGCACTCTCTTTTGTCCCCTTTGCCTTTATACAAAGGAACAATACACGCTCTCTGCCAATCCCTAGGTACCTTACCCTCTTCCATACATTTATTAAATAATAGCACCAACCACTCCAAAATTATATCCCCACCTGCTTTTAACATTTCTATCTTTATCCCATCAATCCCAGCTGCCTTACCCCCTTTCATTCTACCCACTGCCTCACGAACTTCCCCTACACCCACAACTGGCTCTTCCACACTCCTACAAGATGTTATTCCTCCTTGCCCATGGAGGGGCAAGAATGTTCCAGTGACTAAATCTTGTGGAACCAGTTTGTATATTGGCTTTGTCTAGGGGTAAAACTTCAAACACAACAAGGGTACTGAGCGCCAATGTAGCTGTGCTTACTCAATGAAAATTTCATTTAACCTTCCTACTTTCTTGTGAGGATGACCAACTTTCCAGAGTAAAATTCTTATTTTTTAATATTAAACTTAGAATAGATACTCATAAATTTATGAACTCTGATCTTAATTAAGACCATTACCAGGAAAGCATAGATCCCTATGGTAAAGTTAGACAATCGTTATAAAACGTGTTAAATAATCAATACCTTATTGACAACTCTTTTAAAGTAAATTCTATCCATACTAGAAGTTTCGCCGATGTTCCCATTCAAGGGGTCGGAATAGGATTAGAGACTTCTAGAATATAGAGGTTTAGACTGAGCAAGAATACTAGAGGTACTACTCGGGAGTGAGTGAGCCTATTCATTAATATGGACAATTATACATAGATCAAATATAAATACCCGTATAATCAGGAGAGACTTCTTGAATTATTCCACATCATAACCCAAACAGTTATTTGCTAAGAGATATTGTCCCATGCAAGAGACTAAGTAATATTCCAGAGCGCCAAGGAGGAATTGTGTTAAGGGCTGAGGGCCTGCACCTACTGTCTGACACCGACCGTATACCCCACCTGAGGTCGGTCACCTGAAGTAAGCCGCAGCTAAACTAGCGTCCGCTCATTTACCTGCTGCATCAAGACAATTGCACAATTATTGGCAAACACAGATTCCAATAACCTAACATATTATTATTATTATAATAATAAAAGAGGAAGCACTAAACCAATAAACATATATATAATAAAATTAAAGAGCAATA
>WNWK01002016.1:155000-235418 GCA_009830355.1 Cherax destructor | reverse complement strand
GTGGGGGGGTGCTGAGCTTACGTAGAATGAAAGGGGTAAAGCAGCTGGAACTGACGGGATCATCACAGAAATGTTAAAAGAAGGGGGGATATAGTGCTGGAGTGGTTGGTATTTTTGTTTAATAAATGTATGAAAGAGGGAAAGGTACCTAGGGATTGGCAGAGACATGTATAGTTCCTTTATATAAAGGGAAGGGGATAAAAGAGAGTGTAAAAATTATATGGGAATAAGTTTACTGAGTATACCAGGTAAAGTGTATGGCAGGGTTATTATTGAAAGAATTAGAGGTAAGACAGAGAGTAGGATTGCAGATGAGCAAGGAGGCTTTAGAGTGGGTAGGGGATGTGTAGATCAAGTGTTTACAGTGAAACATATATGTGAACAGTATTTAGATAAAGGTAGAGAAGTTTTCATTGCATTTATGGATTTAGAAAAGGCATATGATAGAGTGGATAGGGGAGCAATGTGGCAAATGTTGCAAGTGTATGGAATAGGTAGTAAGTTACTGAAGGCTGTAAAGAGTTTTTATGAGGATAGTGAGGCTCAGGTTAGGGTGTGTAGGAGAGAGGGAGATTACTTCCGGTAAAATTAGGTCTTAGACATGGATGTGTAATGTCACCATGGTTGTTTAATATATTTATAGATGGGGTTGTAAAGAAGTAAATGCTAGGGTGTTGGGGAGAGGGTGGGATTAAATTACGGGGAATTAAATGCAAAATGGGAGTTGGCACAGTTACTTTTTGCTGATGATACTGTGCTTATGGGAGATTCTAAAGAAAAGTTGCAAAGGTTAGTGGACGAGTTTAGGATAGTTTTAAAGGTAGAAATTTAAAAGTGAACATAGATAAGAGTAAGATGATGAGGGTATCAAACGATTTAAATAAAAAAAAATTTGGGATATCACATTGGAGAGAGGGATTATGGAAGAAGTAAATGTTTTCAGATATTTGGGAGTTGACGTGTCAGCGGATGGGTTTATGAAGGATGAGGTTGACCATAGAATTGATGAAGGAAAAAAGGTGAGTGGTGCATTGAGGTATATGTGGAGACAAAAAACGTTATCTCTGGAGGCAAAGAAGGGAATGTACGAAAGTATAGTGGTACCAACACTCTTATATGGGTGTGAAGCATGGGTTGCAAATGCTGCAGCGAGGATGAGGCTGGAGGCAGTGGAGATGTCCTGTCTAAGGGCAATGTGTGTTGTAAATATTATGCAGAAAATTCGGAATGTGGAAATTAGGAGAAGGTGTGGAGTTACTAAAAGTATTTGTCAGAGGGCTGAAAAGGGGTTGTTGAGGTGGTTTGGTCATTTAGAGAGAATGGATCAAAGTATAATGACTTGGAGAGCGTATAAATCTGTAGGGGAAGGAAGGCGGGGTAGGGGTCGTCCTAGAAAAAGGGTTTGGGGGAAGGGGTAAAGGAGGTTTTGTCGGCGAGGGCTTGGACTTCCAGCAAGCATGTGTGAGCGTGTTAGATAGGAGTGAATGGAGACGAATGGTTTTGGGACATGACGATCTGTTGGAGTGTTAGCATGGTAACATTTTGTGAAGGGATTCAGGGGAAAACCCGTTAATTGATTTAGTTGGACTTGAGTCTTGGAAATGGGAAGTACAATGCCTGCACCTTAAAGGAGGGGTCTGAGATAGTGACAGCTGGGAGGACTATTCTCAGCTGTCGTATCTGAGCTCCTCTGCAAAGACAGTGATTATGTATGAGTGTGGTGAAAGTGTTGAATGATGATGAAAGTATTTTCTTTTGGGGATTTTCTTTCTTTTGGGTCACCCTGCCTCGGTGGGAGACGGCCGACTTGTTGGAAAAAAATATATATATATATATATTTATATATATATATATATATATATATATATATATATATATATATATATATATATATATATATATATATATATATATATATATATATATATATATATATATATATATATATATCGTGCCGATTAGGTAAAACTTGCGATTTTCTTAAATAGCAACGCTCACCTTGCCATATAAGATAGTGAAAATGTATGCAATAATTTCGCCAAAATCATTCTGAACATAACGAAAAAATATATTTCATTGTGTTTGTTTATTATTAAATTAATGTTAACGTATCTAAAATATATTTAGTTGGGTTAGGCTAAAATTAAATTGCGCTTGTTGTAATAAGGTTAGGTAGGTTTTCAAAGTTTCTCTTGGTACAAAATTATAAATTCTTACATTAACATAAATGAAAAAAATATATCTTTAAACGTATAAGAGAAAATTTTAGAAAGGACTTAATTTTAGATGAGTTCTTGCTAATTGACCAGTTTTACCTAATCGGCACGACATATGTATATATATATATATATTAATATATATATATATATATATATATATATATATATATATATATTATATATATATTTCCTAAGATGTGCTCCTTCATATGATAATCCTATACTGCACGAATATGACAGTATCCTGAGGCAGATCTTTACTAAAGTACTTAACCTTACTCTAGAAGATGGGCAGTGGGACCAAGCTACACTCCCAGTCAGACTAGGAGGCATTGGTGTCCGCAAGTCATCTCAGATTGCTCTACCTGCTTTCCTGTCTTCATGCATTGCATCCAGAGGGCTTGTAGCAGCAATTCTCCTGAACATCTTAGGGACACGATTGGAATCCATGACCAAAAGTTCGTTGATGGAGCCAGGATCTGGGATAACCTAACAGGCTCTGAAACCAGGCCTGCTCCCCCAACAACTACAAACAGTCGCACTGGGATGGCCCAATAGTAGAGAATATAGCCTCAGCAATGCTTCAGAGTGTGTCAGGAAGGATAGAGCCCGCCTACTTGCAGTGAGAGCTCCTCATGCAGGGGACTTTCTTTGGCTGTTCCCAACTCCAGCCTTGGCACACGCCTCGACCCACAGACCATCCGCATTGGTGTTGCCCTTCGACTTGCCGCCCCTATTCTCGCCGAACACAGGTGTATTTGTGGCAGTGAAGCAGCAGACCGATTCGGGTACCATGGTCTTGTGTGTCGTAAATCCGAGGGAAAGATTGCAAGACATGAAGAGGTTAATAACATTATCAAGAGGAGCCTCACAACAGCCGGATGCCCATCAGTAAGGGAACCACCCCAACTATGCAGATCTGATGGCAACCAAAAGCGTCCAGATGGTATCACCCTTCAAGCCTGGACAGACGGCAAGCAGGTGGTGTGGGACTACACATGTGCATCTACCTTGGCTGATACCTATCTCCAGTACCAGGGAGGAAGGAGGGGCTGCTGCCACCTTCAGGGAGTCCCAGAAGTCGAGAAAATATGGAGAACTTGCCCATCATTATATGTTTGTTCCCATAGGCTCAGAGACCCTTGGCTCATGGGGAAGAGTGCATCTAAGTTCCTCAAGGAGCTGGGCAAAGACTCAACAGGGTAACTAGGGATCCCAGGGCAGCTAGTTTTCTGTTCCAGCGACTCAGCGCTGCTGTTCAGAGGGGTAATGCATGCTGTATTCTGGGCACGCGCACCAGCTCGGAAGAGCTGGATGAGATTTTCGCATTATAATCAGTGACAAAGATGTAACAATATGTACTAGACATGTATCTCTCACCTCGTGTACTGTATATGCCATCTTTATATCAACAATGTATCTCTCAAATCTTTTGTACCATATTATGTAATAAAACATACCTATTGGTAAAAAAAAAAATTAAAAGATGGGTGGTAGGAGAAGTGGAATATTCAAATGGCATCAGGAAGAAATCCAAATATTCTTCCTTGAAGCCTTTTTATCCACTTCTCCGAGGCTATGGGTCCCACAATTTGTACCAGAGGTGGACCCCATCCTATATATATATATATATATATATATATATATATATATATATATATATATATATACATTATCTCTCAGTCCACAGCAGGATTCGAACCTGCAAACTCGGCAGATTACACAGTACTTTATCCACACAGCCAGACCGATATATATAATAACTTGATCGTATAACGTAGTGTTTTCTATCGTTGTGACACTCCTTGACTTACTGGTGGACTTTCCCTTTCACATTGTCGTCTTGAAGGTGGCACAAGTGAGTGGAATATTCCCAGTAGTTAGTGGCACTCAACACATTGCAGCCTCGACAAGAGAGAGCTTAAAACTCTTTGTGCTTCACATTATTAACAGTTGTACAAGGTAATGTGGGAACACTAAACTTATCAGCCATGACACTTGAAGAAATGGCATCAAATGTATGAACCACCGCATAGTTCTAGAGTACACACACACACACTAACATAGTGTGTGTGTGTACTCACCTAGTTGTGGTTGCAGGGGTCGATTCACAGCTCCTGGCCTGTGTGTGTGTGTGTGTGTGTGTGTGTGTGCACGCTTTCAAATACTATGGTTCAATGCTCAGCCTGCCTCTTCTTTCTACCTTAATCCATATATAGTATAGCTAGTTATCCATGGGTTGGGCAAATATTTTTGTTAGTGGGTTTGAGAAGGACTTGCCTAGTATGGGCCAGTATGTCCGCTGCAGTGTTCCTCCCTTCTTATGTTATGTGAATAGCTAAAGGGTATTAATGAACACTTGTCAATACTCAACAATAACCCACATGTAGACAGAAACACAGGAGACTGACTGATTTGTATATTTCGACCCCTTCTGGGATCCTCTTCAGCTGCTGAAGAGGATCCCAGAAGGGGTCGAAATATACAGATGAGTCTGCCTCCTGTGTTTCTGTCTACATGTGGGTTATTATTGAGCATGTTCTTATGTATCCCATCTACGTACTGTGAGGGCATGGTGTCATCCCTTGCCTCTGGCACAACACAGGTTGAGTGCTGATCGTCTCGGCTGAGAGAAGCCACCAACCACCCACCCACAAATATCTTACACGCTCCTCATTTTCCTCGCTACACACCTCAAACTTAGACCTTGAAACTGGTGCCCGCCATACCTGTGATCGCTTTCAAGGACTTTTTACTATTTCAAACCGGCCGCTGGCCCGCACAGCCTGGCTGTTTTGCACCTCGTTAAGGTCATCCAGTTTCCTCCTCAATACCCCCATCAACGTCCGTCAATTCATTAACCCAGTTCAGTTTCAAGTAATTATATCGTGTTAAGATTAAGACACGTGTACAACAGTTGGGTATATTTATTGATGAAACGCATCGCCTACACAGTAGGCTTCTTCAGTCAAATATAAAAGCAGCAGTAGAGATTAAATAAAGGTGATATAATCAGTCCATCAATCTTGGAGAAAAAGTATTTGAGGTGGTCAGTCCCTCGGCCTGGAGAAAAGTTCAGCTACAAGGAGCGGGCCGCCAGTTGCAACAGCCTGGTTAACCAGACAAGCCTGGCCCAGGACCCGGCTGAGAGAGCAGGGAAACGCTCGCAACCCATCAAAGATATATCCATATTTAAAGAGGCCAGTTTTCCCTACCGTAGAGAAGAGTTTGTAGCAATGCTACTAGTGATTTCTACCTCACCTTCCTGTGTCTCTCCTCTCTCTAACTTGTTTCCCCTCCCCATAACCTATTTCCCCTTACCCTAACCTGATTTCCCCTCTCCCTAACTTGTTTCCCCTCCCCATAACATATTTCCCCTTACCCTGACCTGATTCCCCTTACCCTAACCTGATTTCCCCTCTCCCTAACTTGTTTCCCCTCTCCCTAACTTGTTTCCCCTCTCCCTAACATATTTCCCCTTATCCTGACCTGATTCCCCTTACCCTAACCTGTTTCCCCTCTCCCTAACCTTTTCCCTTCACCCTAACCTGTTTCCCCCTCACCCTAACCTCCCCCCCCTTGTTAGGAGGTTGATGAGAAATTCATATCCGGAAGCGCTACTTCGCCAAATTACAAGAGAAAGTTGGCGAGAAATTCATATTGGGAGGCTGGCGCGGGCCAAATTATTGCGGGATGTTGGCGAGGTGGAGGTGGCGCTTGCACCAGGGGAATTATCACACCATATTCCTGTTTGGCAATTGTTGCAACTTAAACTATTATGTCTCCTTCCATGCCTGCTTGTAGTCTACAAGTTTGTTACTGCTGGTAGTGGTGGTAGGGGTGGTGATGGTGGTGGCGGTAGTAATGGTGGTTGTGGTAGTGGTGGTGGTAGTGGTGGTGATGGTGGTGGCGGTAGTAATGGTGGTTGTGGTAGTGGTGGTGGTAGTGGTGGTGGTAGTGGTAGTGGTGGTGGTAGTGGTGGTGGTAGTAGTGGTAGTAGTGGTGGTGGTGGTAGTAGTGGTGGTGGTGGTAGTAGTGGTGGTGGTAGTGGTGGTGGTGGTAGTAGTAGGGGTGGTGGTAGTAGTGGTGGTGGTGGTGGTAGTAGTGGTGGTGGTAGTAGTGGTGGTGGTGGTAGTGGTGGTGGTAGTAGTGGTGGTGGTAGTAGTAGTGGTGGTAGTGGTGGTGGTGGTAGTGCTGGTGGTGGTAGTAGTAGTGGTAGTAGTGGTGGTGGTGGTAGTGCTGGTGGTTGTAGTGCTGGTGGTGGTAGTAGTGGTGGTGATAGTAGTAGTGGTGGTAGCTGGTGGTGGTGGTAGTGCTGGTGTGGAGTGGTGTGGTGGAGTGGTGGTAGTGCTGGTGGTGGTGGTAGTGCTGGTGGTGGAGACACTGGTGTTATTGTTGTTTAATATTGTAACCAAATATTCTAACACTGCCGCTTCTGCTACTGCTCCCTCTGTTTTTTCATCATTTCTTTTTTTTCCGTTACTGCCTCTCCCGTTGGTGCCGTTGGTTCACATTAAACAGTACAACACAACACTTGAGAGATTTACCATGGCAACACAACACAAGTTACCACAACAATACAACACAAGAGACAGTTACCATAACACATTTAAAGGCAGTTACCATGACAACACAACACTCCAGACAGTTACCATGACAACACAACACTCCAGACAGTTAACATGACAACACAACACTCCAGACAGTTACCATGACAACACAACACTCCAGACAGTTACCATGACAACACAACACTCTAGACAGCCACCATCTGGAGTGTTAAACTACACACTGTGCTGGGATACAAAGGTCACAGAATGCTCTATGCAATAAAAGTATCACTCTCACTTGCACGCTAAACACTACAAGGAACCATCCAAGACTGTGTGACCACGCAAGAAGGAACCGGCTAAGTTCCTGACCAGCCGGGCTGTGCTTCGTACGTGTAGCCACCAGTAATAAATATATATCATAGAATAAAACAGTACATGAGAAAGCACTAAGGAATTGTAAGAGGACCCAATGAGGGAAGGAGAGAGGAGAGTGGAGGAAAGGAAGGAAGAAAAGAAGCCCCTCGATCAGTACTCCTTGGAACGCAGGAGAAAGAGATCATAATCTACACCTGGAAATTTTAGAGGGGTTGGTCCCAAATCTACATACACAAATCATTCCTCATAAAAGTAAGAGGCTTGGCAGACAAAATACCCCAATGAAAAGAAGAAATGTAGTGAGTACCTTAGGGGAAAATTTATTAAGTGTGAAGGGGCCAAGACTCTTCAGCGTCCTCCCTTCATACATAAAGATTACCAACAGACCCCTGGTTGTCCTTAAGAAAGAACTGGACAAGTTTCCCAAGTCGGTGACTGATCAGCCGGGTTGTCGTGCTTATGTTAGACTTCGAGTGGTTAGTACCAATAGCCTGGTTGATCAGGTCATTCACCTGGAACACTTTCCAGGTATTAAGTAAGGGAGGGAAGGAAGGAAAGAAGTAAGAATGAAGGAAGGGAAGAAGGTAAGAAGGAATGAAGGGAAGATAAGAATGAAGGAAGTGAAGAAGGAAGGAAGGGAAGAAGGTAAGAAGGAAGGAAGGGAAGAAGGTAAGAAGGAAGGAAGGGAAGAAGGTAAGAAGGAAGGAAGGGAAGAAGGTAAGAAGGAAGGAAGGGAAGAAGGTAAGAAGGAAGGGATCACAATTGCTTCTACTCTATATAACAACGTAATTATAGTGCTGCCTCTCACTGAGGAACCAGAGACCAAATACACACAAAAAAAACTCGCACAGGAGAGAGAGAGAAACTTACCACGACGTTTCGGTCCGACTTGAACCATTTATAAGTCACACAGTGTGACTTTGTAAATGGTCCAAGACGGACTGAAACGTCGTCATAAGCTCCTCTCTCCTATGTGTGGGTTATTTATGTATTGTTCCAGTCACGGTATTGTGCCTTTTTTGTATTTTTCAAAGACGAAATGTTCTCTGTGTACCCAATTTCCCCCATCTCTCTCTCTCTCTCTCTCTCTCTCTCTCTCTCTCTCGTTCCTACGAGAAAACAAGATTGCAGGAGTAAAAATTCAGACTCCAGGATGAAAAATATTTGAAATGTTGATCGGTTTAGCATCAGAGTAATTCCCAGCAGTAAATAAAAGGGGATCCAAACCTAGGGAACTCCCGAGTATGAACAAAACTGTGACAAGGCAAACTTAAAAAAAATTCGAAACCTAGACGAAAGACGCCAGAGAAGATCAGATTCAATTACCTTGGAGATCGCGAACATAGTTTCGCCACGTGACTCCTCTTACACACCAACGATACGAATTTTGTCGAAATAATAAGAAAAAAATGCTTACCAGGAGTCAATAACTGTTAAAAGTTCCCAGGATCATCACCCCCGCAAGACGGTATCACACCAAGTTCCCAGGATCATCACCCCCGCAAGCCGGTATCACACCAAGTTCCCAGGATCATCACCCCCGCAAGCCGGTATCACACCAAGTTCCCAGGATCATCACCCCCGCAAGACGGTATCACACCAAGTTCCCAGGATCATCACCCCCGCAAGACGGTATCACACCAAGTTCCCAGGATCATCACCCCCGCAAGACGGTATCACACCAAGTTCCCAGGATCATCACCCCGCAAGCCGGTATCACACCAAGTTCCCAGGATCATCACCCCCGCAAGACGGTATCACACCAAGTTCCCAGGATCATCACCCCCGCAAGACGGTATCACACCAAGTTCCCAGGATCATCACCCCCGCAAGACGGTATCACACCAAGTTCCCAGGATCATCACCCCCGCAAGAAGGTATCACACCAAGTTCCCAGGATCATCACCCCCGCAAGACGGTATCACACCAAGTTCCCAGGATCATCACCCCCGCAAGACGGTATCACACCAAGTTCCCAGGATCATCACCCCCGCAAGACGGTATCACACCAAGTTCCCAGGATCATCACCCCCGCAAGACGGTATCACACCAAGTTCCCAGGATCATCACCCCCGCAAGACGGTATCACACCAAGTTCCCAGGATCATCACCCCCGCAAGACGGTATCACACCAAGTTCCCAGGATCATCACCCCCACAAGACGGTATCACACCAAGTCTAAACTGAATAAGAAATGAGGAAAATGACACTTATGTACAACTCAGGACATTTATTAGAGGAAACGTTTCTCCCCGAGTGGCTTCTTCAGTCCTAACACAGACATAACTTAAGAACAAGTATATATATACTGACAGGAGTCAGTAGTAGTAGTAGTAGTAGTAGTAGAAGTAATAGTAGCAGTAGTAGTAGTAGTAGTAGAAATAATAGTAATAGTAGTAGTAGTAGAAGTAATAGTAATAGTAGTAGCAGCAGAAGTAATAGTAGTAGTAGTAGTAGTAGTAGAAGTAATAGTAGTAGTAGTAGAAGTAATAGTAGCAGAATTAATAGTAGTAGTAGTAGTAGAAGTAATAGTAGTAATAGTAGAAGTAATTGTAGTAGTAGAAGTAATAGTAGTAGTAGTAGAAATAATAGTAATAGTAGTAGCAGCAGAAGTAATAGTAGCAGAAGTTTTAGAAGTAATAGTAGAATAGTAGCAGAAGTAGTAGAAGTAATAGTAGAATAGTAGCAGTAGTAGTATATTTTAACGTAGAAGCGGCAAACCAATTGGAGTCAACATGTGGAAAGATAGCTCTAATACCTTCGATCAAGAGCCCATCAGTCACAAACTTATTAAAAAAAATGAAATATCTAAAAAAGATCACAAACTGGTAATCTTAAAAAAAAGGCAAAACAAAAGCCTAAAGTTTCTTCAGAAAACAATTTTACAATTAAATCTTTACGAGAAATTAAAGTTCTTAATGAGGGGAGCGAAGATAAATGAAAATATAAATTCCAAAGTGGAACTATACCTTTGATATACCTTTGAAGAGTTTCGAGAGTTTATCTACTCTCTGAGCCCGGCCATGGGCCAGGCTCGTCTGGTGCTTGCCTGGTCAACCAGGCTGTTGCTGCTGGAGGCCCGCTGCCCCACATATCCATCACAGCCTGGTTGATCTGGCACCCGATGAAGATACGTGTCCAGTTTCCTCTTGAAGGCTTCTACACTGGTTCCAGCAGTGTTTCGGATATCTTCTGGTAAGATGTTGAATAGTCTGGGACCCCGGATGTTAATACAGTGCTCCCGTATTGTCCCCACCGCACCCCTGCTCCTCACTGGCTTTATTTTACACTTTCTCCCATATCTCTCACTCCAGTATGTTGTTATGGCAGTGTGCAGATTTGGGACCAGGCCCTCAAGTACTTTCCAAGTATATATTATCATGTATCTCTTCCGCTCCAATGAGTACATGTTCAAGACTTGAAGGCGTTCCCAATAATTTAGATGTTTCAATGGCTCAATGTGAGCCGTAAACGATCTCTGAATTTGTTCCAGCTCTGATATTTCTCCTGCCCTGAACGGGGCCGTCAGCACTGAGCAATATTCTAAGCGATTTGAAGAGTGTCACCATCGGCTTTATTTCCCTTGTTTTGAAAGTTCTCAATACCCACCCCGTCATCTTCCTGGCTGTTGTGATCTTTGTCTTGTTATGGTCTTTAAAAGACAGATCAGCAGACATAATTATTCCCAAGTCCTTTACGTGTTCCTTTCGTTCTATGTGGTGACCCTCTTGCGTTTTGTATATAGTGTTCCTTTTGAGTTCTTCATTTTTTCCATACCTAAGCAGCTGAAACTTATCACCATTGAACGTCATGTTGTTCTCCACTGCCCATTGGAAGACCCTGCTTATGTCCTCCTGTAATTTTTCAGTGTCCTCTACCGTAGTGACTTTCATGCTTATTTTAGTGTCATCTGCAAATGATGATACAAAAGTGTGCTGGGTGTTTTTATCTATGTCTGCTATGAGGATGAGAAACAGCAGAGGTGCCAGGACAGTGCCTTGGGGCACTGAGCTTTTGACCTCGCTGATGCTGGATCTTGCCCTGTTCACTACTACTTTTTGTGTTCTGTGTGTTAGGAACTCAAAAATCCATCTGCCTACCTTCCCCGTAATGCCTATGGCCCTCATTTTGTGCGCTATCACTCCATGATCGCATTTGTCAAACGCCTTTGCAAAATCTGTGTAAATCACATCTACGTTTTGGTCGTCCTCCAATGCCTCCGTAATTCTGTCATAATGGTTCAGCAGCTGTGACAGGCATGATCGTCCCGTATGATCGTCCAGTATGTTTAGTTCACTTTGAATACTAGAAGAAGAGGAGGGAGAGCACGGGACACTTATCAAGGATATTGCAACGCCTTGCAACATGCAATTTATTAAGACACTGTGATCAACTATATCCATTCTCAGCCTGGTATGATGTTGCTCTCTCTCTCTCTCTATCTCTCTCTGGTCATTCCTTTACATATTTTGGAGTCAGTTAAGGTGGAAGGTGGATTAAGATTGGACAGGAGCTATGTTTCGACCTCCACAAGCAAAATTGAGTTCCTCAAACCCCACCACCATCACCCCACACATTCACTACCACCACCACCTCCAACACCCCACATCACCACCACCACTACCTCCAACACCTCACACCACCACCTCCAACACCCCACATCACCACCACCAACACCCCACATCACCACCGCCACCACCTCCAATACCTCACACCACCACCTGCAACACCCCACATCATCACCACCACCTCCAACACCCCACATCATCACCACCACCTCCAACACCCCACATCATCACCACCACCTCCAACACCCCACGTCATCACCACCACCTCCAACACCCCACATCATCACCACCACTACCTCCAACACTCCACACCACCAACACCTCCAACACCGCACACCACCACCACTTCTCAAAGTCTCCACACTGTCTCAAGGGCGACAAGAAATACGGTTTGAGAGATAGACAGGAAGACACAGAGAGAACAAAAAACATTAATGAAACTAAAACTAACCCAAAATACTTTTCTCATATGTGAAATCCAGTGTAAAAATCACACCCACATTGTACCCTCGCTTAAAGCAGATGGAACCAACACTGACAATAACACTGAAATGAATAAAATACTGAAGTCGCAGTATTACTCTGTTCACTGATCTGTTAACCAGATCAAAAATTGACAGTCCAAATGAATTTTTCATGAGGCCCAAAAATTCTGCCAACAATTCCAGAATTTCTAATATAATCGTATCCTCCAAGGGAGCAATGAGTAAACTGAGATAACTCAGTAAGTGTAATGGGACCAAGACTTCTCAACACCCTTTCTTCATACATAAAATAAATTACAAACAGACACCTAGCTGTCTTCAAGGGAAAACTTGATAAAATTCCTCAAATCAGTTTTTGATCAGCCAGGCTGTGGTGCATATGTTGGAATTTTTCAAGCACCAATAACCTATTTGATCAGGACAGCAACTAGGAGACCGAGTCTGCAACCGGTCTCCTAGACGATTTTTGGGGGGCGGTGACCCCAATAATCGTCTTCAGCCAGCAAGTCTATTTTTCTGTCTGCCTTCCTCCCAGGCAACATGTCTGTGTCTGTCTGCCTTCCTTCACCTAACTCCCCGTCTGCGATTGCCTAATTTCCTACCTACCCAACTAGATGGCCATCTCCCTGTCCTCCTATTTATCTTCCTGTTTGCCTGCCTATCTACCCATTAACCTGTTCACCAGCTTGCCTGCCTATCTACACACTAACCTATCCACCTGCCTGCCTGCCTGCCTGCCTACCTACACACTAACCTATCCACCTGCCTGCCTGCCTACCTACACACTAACCTATCCACATGCCTGCCTGCCTACCTACACACTAACCTATCCACCTGCCTGCCTGCCTTCTTAACTGCCGACCTGCTTCCTTCCTGTCTGCCTCAACCTCATTCCCAGGCCAATGAGGCAGCAAACTAAACCACAACTGACCTAATTACATGATTATCGTCATGTTCTTTTATTCTTCGTCCTTCAATTGTGATTTACTGATGACAAAATGAAAGAGTAATGTGATAAAACACAAAACCATACGTTAATAAACCTGAAATAAAAGCAAAATAAAACAAAAACAATACAAATCATGTAGATAAATGGTTCAGAGAATCGACAAGTTGATAAATTAGACACATGTGAAACACTTTATTGAGGATACGTTATGCCACACAGTGGCTTCATCAGTCCAGTACGAAGAAGAATGGTGAAGATCAGAAGGAGTTTGAGGTAATCAGTCCCTCAGCCTGGAGTCGATGTAATCAGTCCATCAATATCGATTGAGGGACTGATTTACCTCAAACTCCTTCTGATCTTCACAACTCTTCTTTGTATTGGACTGATGAAGCCACTGTGTGGCGAAACGTTTCCTTAATAATGATACACAAGTGTTGCACATGTGTCAACTTTATCAATACAAATGATATGGAGAAAGACAACAAGAAATATAGTATACAAACTCATGTACATTTAAACCACGGAACGGGAGGGATTTGAACCCATGGCGAGTAGGTCGTAAAACTCCAGGCCAGTGCGTAAGCCATAGGTTTAAACCCCACCCGTTCCGTGGGTTGTTTGCAATCGTGTTATTACGATTTCGTGAGTTGTGTATATTTAACTTAACAAAGAAAAATGCTAAGAAGCTAAGAATAAGCCAAATCCGGAACTAGGAAAATAGCCGTGGGAAAGTGTCAAGGCTTTCACGGAGAAGTGAGTCATTAATTAGTGTACAAGACGCAATTCAAGGTGAGGGAGAGGCCAGCACACCACCACAAGTGTCTCAGTCTACACCGAATACCTCAATGTCTGCCTGATATATATATATATATATATATATATATATATATATATATATATATATATATATATATATATATGCAAAAGATCACAGTAAACAGGTGATATCAAAATATGCAAGACAACCACTATGAAAAAAATAGAAGAATTCCAAGCGCTTTCGTGACTACTCACATTATCAAGGAACTATAAAAGGAAACATGACAAGAAGGCTTATAAAGGGGCAGAATACACCTCAGTCACATCACACTAACAAAGACAACACCTCACAGTAGCGTAACATCTCACGACTCTGTGAAGAGGAACATAAGAAAAGACCTGAAACTCTTCCCAAGAATTAAGATTAGTCCAATTTATCATTAAATTCTTCCCAAATTGTATTAATTATAAAAGAATCCAATTTATATAAACCAAAAGAAATACCAGCGAAATACCAATACCAGCGAAAGCTGGATGCCAAGGTATTGGACCAGTGTGGTACGGTCGGTAAAGCACTGCGTACCTTGTCATGAGGTTCGTAGGTTCGAGTCTCCGTCGGCCAGAGATCAGTGTTTGTGAATATTTCGCCTGCTCTTGTGAATTCCTAGCATATATATATATATATATATTATTTTTATTAACACATAGGCCGATTCCCACCAAGGCAGGGTGGCCCGAAAAAGAAAAACTTTCATCATCATTCACTCCATCACTGTCTTGCCAGAGGGGTGCTTTACACTACAGTTATAAAACTGCACCATTAACACCCCTCCTTCAGAGTGCAGACACTGTGCTTCCCATCTCCAGGACTCAAGTCCGGTAGTAGGTTGGTAGACAGCAACCACCCAGGGAGGTACTACCGTCCTGCCAGGTGACTGTGAAACAGAAACCTGAAACTGTTTTACATGATGGTAGGATTGCTGGTGTCTTTTTTCTGTCTCATAAACACGCTGGATAACAGGTATATCTAGCTACTTCTACTTACATGTAGGTTACACTACACAGGCATGCACATGCATATATATACATACACACATTTATGTTTTTCTTCTTTTTCTAAATAGCTCTTGTTCTTCTTTATTTCCTCTATTGTCCATGGGGAAGTGGAAAAGAATTCTTCCTCCGTAAGCTATGCGTGTCGTATAAGGCGACTAAAATGCCGGGAGCAATGGGCTAGTAACCCTTCTCCTGTACACATTTACTAAAAACGAATAAGAAAAGCTTTATATATATATATATATATATATATATATATATATATATATATATATATATATATATATATATACCTGGCAGGAGCCCAGTTTACAGAACACACACACACACACACACACACACACACACACACACATACTCACACACACACACACACACACAAGCTGAAGACTCAGATGAGTCAAAGGGATGTTAGGAAGCATTTCTTCAGCCACAGAGTAGTCAGGAAGTGGAATAGTCTAGAGAAAGATATAGTGGAGGCAGGAACCATACATAGTTTTAAGACGAGGTATGATAAAGCTCATGGAGCAGGGAGAGCAGAGACCCAGTAGCGGACAGCGAAGAGGCGGGGCCAGGAGCTGAGTCTCGACCCCTGCAACCACAATTAGGTGAGTACACACACACACACACTCACACACACACACACACACCACACACACACACACACACACACACACACACACACACACACACACACACACACACACACACTCCCTCACACACACACACACACACAAAGACACACTCACACTCACACACACAAATTTGGAAACTACAAAACAAGAGAGATGAGGGTATCTCTCCAAGAGAGAACCCGCAATAATGGATTCAAGTTAGATAAGTTTAGATTTAGAAAGGATATAGGAAAGTATTGGTTTGGAAATAGGGTAGTTGATGAGTGGAACAGTCTGCCTAGTAGGGTTATTGAAGCTAGGACCTTGGGTAGTTTCAAATTTAGGTTGGATAAATTCATGAGTGAGAGGGGTTGGATTTGAGTGGGACTCGCGCATGAGTGGGTAGAATTGTCAAAGCTTATTTCTTGGGTAGCTTTGAAAATTGGGTTGAGCAAATATTCTGTTAGTGGGATGGATTGTGAAGGACCTGCCTAGTATGGGCCAACAGGCCTGCTGCAGTGTTCCTCCTTTCTTATGTTCTTATGTTCTTATGAGTAAATGAGAGATTTCCTGTGTGAAAGAAAAATGGGAATAATGGTAGGAGGTAAATTGTGCACAAGAGGCAATGTTACCAGTCAACCATGGTACTAGGTCATTGTTACCAGTCAACCATGGTACTAGGTCATTGTTACCAGTCAACCATGGTACTAAGTCATTGTTACCAGTCAACCATGGTACTAGGTCATTGTTACCAGTCAACCATGGTACTAGGTCACTGTTATCAGTCAACCATGGTACTAGGTCACTGTTACCAGTCAACCATGGTACTAGGTCATTGTTACCAGTCAACCATGGTACTAGGTCATTGTTACCAGTCAACCATGGTACTAGGTCATTGTTATCAGTCAACCATGGTACTAGGCCAGTGTTACCAGTCAACCATGGTACTAGGTCACTGTTACCAGTCAACCATGGTACTAGAACATTGTTACCAGTCAACCATGGTACTAGGTCATTGTTACCAGTCAATCATGGTACTAGGTCATTGTTATCAGTCAACCATGGTACTAGGTCAGTGTTACCAGTCAACCATGGTACTAGGTCACTGTTACCAGTCAACCATGGTACTAGGTCAGTTACCAGTCAACCATGGTACTAGGTCATTGTTACCAGTCAACCATGGTACTAGGTCATTGTTACCAGTCAACCATGGTACTAGGTCAGTGTTACCAGTCTGTCGTGTCAGTATCATATATACACTTGTTTAGTTTATCTTTATAAAGCTGGTCCCTTTGCGTGTGACGTCAGCGGGTACCGTGACGTCACACGCAAAGGGACCAGCTTATAAAGATAAACTAAACAAGTGTATATATGATACTGACACGACAGCTCGCCATGTTATCGTATGACGTCTCGGCATACTATACAACTCTATAGGCTGAACAGACAGGTGGTACTGGGTGAATCTATACAATAGCAAACACATTATAACTTTGAACTGATCAAGATTAATACTCTCGCACTTCTTTAGTTAATGGTACTTAAGAGAAATTTAATGGATCTAGATATAATGGATTACATAAATTACAATTTGCAAATTTGATCGATCAATCGATGTGTATTCATGCACTCTTCGGCTTCTGAGGAAGAATAAATATTTACAGGGAAGAAGTTTTAACAGGAAAGATAAACTCGGCTAACACGGGTTATACTGTTAAAACTCAGAACTCAGAGAGAACTTGAACACACAACAATCTTGCTAGATACTGGAAATCTAATAACAAACACACAGTCAATAATTCGGTTCTAAACTAGATTTTCTGATTTTCTATCTTTAGCTCACAACTTATGATCACTTTCTTACTGAAGGAATGAACAGACTCGGTGGAGTGGATGGATCCTCCCCGGTTGAAATAGTTAGCTCAATGACACAAAGTATGAGCAAAGGAGAACGGTTCTCACTATCTCTTACTGCAGGTAAGAATTACTCGACACACGACACTTTACTCTGCAAAGGCTTACTGTCAACTGGAAGGAACACTATCTGGAACACGAGGGACAACAACTGGCACTCTAGTGAATACACTAGCAACAGAAACGGCTTTCTGCAATTGCTTTTGCATCAGCGAGAGATGCTATAACTCATTCAAATAGTCTTTCTTCAACAAAGCGTCCCCTGGAGAGGAACTACTACTTGAACTAGCAACATTGCAAGGATAGACTCAGTACTCAAGGCGGTCCGGGATACCTCCGGCACCCTAGGCATCTGAACGCTATCTTGCATGCAAGATATTGTAGGGGCTGAATTCCAGACAGGAGTGACAGTAATACTAGTGCCTTGATCGCTCGGCTACGTTAATAAGTGAAACACATACTTTCTACAAGAACTAATCTGAACTTTACATTCCGCATCACTCTGGCAATTCTCTGATACAAGCTCGAAGAACAAACACATTGTTCAAAGGCTAGAGACTGTCTTTCAGTCATTAAGTGACTATGAGAACTTTTCACTGACTTGTTATCATTATGGCTCTGAATGGCAATACACACAGTATTATCGCACATGGTTACTAAAACTTCAATGCCTCGACTGGCAGCAAACACATTACTACTTAACTTTACTTGAGACATGACTGAGCAGGTCACTGTTACCAGTCAACCATGGTACTAGGTCATTGTTACCAGTCAACCATGGTACTAGGTCATTGTTACCAGTCAACCATGGTACTAGGTCATTGTTACCAGTCAACCATGGTACTAGGTCAGTGTTACCAGTCAACCATGGTACTAGGTCACTGTTACCAGTCAACCATGGTACTAGGTCATTGTTACCAGTCAACCATGGTACTAGGTCATTATTACCAGTCAACCATGGTACTAGGTCATTGTTACCAGTTAACCATGGTACTAGGTCATTGTTACCAGTCAACCATGGTACTAGGTTACTGTTACCAGTCAACCATGGTACTAGGTCACTGTTACCAGTCAACCATGGTACTAGGTCACTGTTACCAGTCAACCATGGTACTAGGTCACTGTTACCGTCAACCATGGTACTAGATCACTGTTACCAGTTAACCATGATAAATTATTTAAACCTAACCTAACATAATGTTGTATGCATTGCACGAGAGAGAGAGAGAGAGAGAGAGAGAGAGAGAGAGAGAGAGAGAGAGAGAGAGAGAGAGAGAGAGAGAGAGAGAGAGAGAGAGAGAGAGAGAGAGAGAGAAACTTAAGCCAGGCAGGACACAAGTCGCTAGAGATACCGGCGCCCGTCCAGACTTTTGAATAATCCCACAATTATCTTCATTTCCATGACGAGGCGCTACCGTGGCAACGCCAGCTGGCAAGCCACCCTAACACCCCCACCCCAGGAGCTATAACTCACCACAAACCCACAATAACAAAAGATTCCTATATAATAGTAACTCCAACTCCGAGAATCTTTTTTTTTTAAGTTTCTATAACTGACGAACCCAAACTGGAATGTTTGGCGATATTGTCAGCACGTTACTGACGTCTCCCAACTCAAGCTGACACATTATATTATTGTGTGACCCATCCTGTGTGTAACCCATCCTGTGTGTAACCCATCCTGTGTGTAACCCACTCTGTGTGTAACCCACTCTGTGTGTAACCCATCCTGTGTGTAACCCATCCTGTGTGTAACCCACTCTGTGTGTAACCCATCCTGTGTGTAACCCATCCTGTGTGTAACCCACTGTGTGTGTAACCCACTGTGTGTGTAACCCACTGTGTGTGTAACCCATCCTGTGTGTAACCCATCCTGTGTGTAACCCACTCTGTGTGTAACCCATCCTGTGTGTAACCCATCCTGTGTGTAACCCACTCTGTGTGTAACCCATCCTGTGTGTAACCCATCCTGTGTGTAACCCACTCTGTGTGTAACCCATCCTGTGTGATGGGTTACACACATAAAATAGGGTAACAGCACACTATGGTTGTACCCATTTTTTCCACCACCCTCCCACTAACAACCACGACCATCACCCTCCCACTAACAACAACGACCATCACCCTCCCATTAACAACAACGACCATCAACCTCCCACCACCAACAACGACCATCACCCTCCCACTAACAACCCCGACCCCCACCACCAACCACGACCCCCACCCTCCCACTACCAACCACGACCCCCTAACCCTCCCACTACCAACCACGACCCCCTTACCCTCCCACTACCAACCACGACCATCACCCTCCCAACACTACCACCACCACCCCTCCAACACTACCACCACCACCACTCCAACACTACCACCACCACCACTCCAACACTACCACCACCACCACTCCAACACTACCACCACCACCACCACCACCACAACTCCAACACTACCACCACCACCACTCCAACTCCACCATCACCAACACTCGACATACCACTTCATCCCTTGTATAGGTGCTTCGCAGATCCTGTATAAAAACGGCCACCTGTTAGTCTGGCTGAGGGGATTTGAGGGGTGAGGGATGAGGGAACTCAGGGAGAGAGGGTAAGAGAAAGTGAAAATATAGAAGTGAAGGATGCAAGAATAACTATGGAAAGAGTGGAGTAAGAGAAAACATGGGAGTGAAGAATGGAAGAGTAACTAAGGGAAGAGGGGAATAAGAGTGAAAACATGGGGGTGAAGAATGAGAGTAACTAAGGGAATAGGAGAGTAAGAGAAAGTATAAACATGGGAGTGAAGGATAAAAGGAAGACTAAGGGAAAATAAAAGTAGGTAAAAACAAAGGAGTGAAGGAGGTGATGGTAATTAAGAAAGAGGGGAGGGGGTCATCTGGTGAAGAGAAACAAATCATTGGCCCTGAAACCACCTGCTCAGTCTCACTGGTTTTCCCACTGCTTAATAATACCACTTTAACTACTTAATACCTGTCAATGGTTATAACAATCATCGCTCCGGCGGCCTGGTCTCAGACCAGGACTCCTGATCATCCAGACTCCTGGTGCTCGACGAAGAGTCACAGCCTGACTGATCAGCAACATTATGAAGAGAAAATAAGATTGTGTTGGTATTTTTAACACCGGAGGGTTTAGCCACCCAGGATAACACAAGAGTGTCAGTGCGTCATCGAGGACTGTCTTATTTCCATTGTGGTCCTTCAGTTTTGTCTCCCAGGATGCCACCCACACCAGGTACCTACTTACTTGCTAGGTGAACGGGAACAAAAGGTGTAAAGAAACATGTCCAATGTTTCCACCCGGCCGGGAATCGAACCACGGACACTCGGTGCGAGGCGAGAGCGTTTCCTACCAGGCCACCGTGTGTTCGCAATTCCCGTCATATTTGTAGGGATGGCGCTGAAGAATTCTGAAACCTTCGTTAATCACCTATTAGTGTGGTTGCTGCATCCCTTGTTTTCGTTAGGTGTTTTCTGCATCCTCTACAATTTGGACTACCTAAAATGGAGATAAAAGAGTACAACGACATTTCTTGCTTTTTTAAAACTTCTAGTTAACCAACCTTTCATTTCTGTCTCAGTTGTGATGGCATCATTAATGTGATCTTCAAAATGATAAAATAAAACGACAAGCAGATGAGTAAGACACAATGTGCAACACTTGTGTATCTTTATTGTTGAAACGTTTTGCCTACTGTGTAGGCGAAACGTTTCAACAAAGATACCCAACGTCTTACCCATCATTACTGTGATCCTTCAACGTAAGATCTTCCGACATCGTTACTCCTAAGTCTTTCATATTTCCTTTCTCGCCCAACTGAGTGATTTGAACGTATTTTATACCCTGTTCTAATATTCATTTCTTCAAATTTTCCATACAGGAGCAACTAAAACTCGTCCCTATTGCAAATCATATTTTTGGTTGCCCACCGGAAGACTTAACTTAGGTCAGATTAGAGATCTGCTTCAACTTCCCTGGTTGTCGTTCACATAACAATTATAGTATCGTCTGAGAAGGATGATGCAGTGGTAGCATTCGTGTTTTCAGATACGAGAATGAAAAAAAAAATGCTAATTTGTTAAGACCACCCGTTGTTTACTCCCAGGTGGTTAAGGACTGATCTTCGTGAGCATTTCATTCCCATCAATCCATTCCTGTCAACAACTAATCCATCCATTCCTGTCAACAACTAATCCATTGCTAAGGGATGCAAACCTCATGCTTCTGAAAATAATGGATGGAGACAGCCGTGAAAATTGAGTTACGACACATCACCGTGAAAATTGAGTTACGACACATCACCGTGAAAAATGAGTTACAACACATCACCGTGAAAATAAGCGGGTTTGACACATCACCTTGGAGGGGCTTTAAGCAGAGTGGTCATTACCTGGGGCTGACAAACATCTCGTTAGCCTCGACTCACAATAACAATGATCCCAGCGAGTGTAATTAGCGGACTCCCTCCCCTTAGCTTATTCACTGTCAAGACCCACTCCTTCACAGACGACAAAAGCCCTCTGCTCTCTCTCTCTCTCTCTCTCTCTCTCTCTCTCTCTCTCTCTCTCTCTTTCTCCATAATTCTGATGTGCTGGTATCTATGTACCTTTGCCAACGGTACTAGTGACTAATGCTTCTCTCCCTGCTGGTACCAATGTTAACGCCGTCTGCTTCCACCATTGACATCTGTCATTGTTGACACAGTTTTTCTCTCTCTCTCTCCTGCTCGCTTTTTTGACATTTTTTAGTGTAATTTTTTCTGTTCCTTGTTCCTTGTTTTACTTTTGTTTTGCTATTCTAACTCTTTCTTAATTTCATATTTGATATCGCCCACCTCAACACAAACCCCACCTCCTATACACAAACCATACCCTCTCAACACAACCCCACTCGTTAACACAAACCCCATCCCTCACACTACCCCCCAATACTAACCCCACCCCTTTAACTCTGGCCTCACCCACACCCCACACCCACATGTAAACGTTCCTACCGCCCAACCCATGTTGCTGATTGTTCCTGCTTGGAGTTATGGCAGTGTTGAGTCCTTTGTGTATGTGATGATGCCCCTCATGTTTCTCTCTATCTCCTGCCTGGCTACTGGAGGCTCTTACTCTCTTGATGTGACTCTCTTCCCTCCTGCCTCGTTACTGGAGGCTCTTACTTTCTTTATGTGACTCTTCTCCCTCCTGCCTCGTTACTGGAGGCTCTTACTCTCTTGATTTGACTCTCCTCCCTCTTGCCTCGTTACTAGAGGCTCTTACTTTCTTGATGTGACTCTTCTCCCTCCTGCCTCGTTACTGGAGGCTCTTACTCTCTTGATGTGACTCTCCTCCCTCCTGCCGCGTTACTAGAGGCTCTTACTCTCTTGATGTGACTCCCTCCCTCCTGCCACGTTACTAGAGGCTCTTACTTTCTTGATGTGACTCTTCTCCCTCCTGCCTCGTTACTGGAGGCTCTTACTCTCTTGATGTGACTCTCCTCCCTCCTGCCGCGTTACTAGAGGCTCTTACTCTCTTGATGTAACTCCCTCCCTCCTGCCACGTTACTAGAGGCACTTTACCTTTGATGAGTTTCGAGAGTTTTTCTACTCCCATAGCCTGCTCCTGGAACAGGCTTGTCTGGTGCTTGCCTGGTCAACCAGGCTGTTGCTGCTGGCGGTCCAGTAACCCACATATCCACCCTATTCCTCCCTCCTGCAGGATGACTCCCGTGTCCAGACTCCTCCATAGAATATTTAAGTCACGTAACAGTGGCTTCTTGTAATTCTAAATGAATATGGATCTCTACCAGTCTTGGTCTTGGGAAAGAGCACAGAGGTCTGCTATCAATGGCTTCTTCGAGGACGAGTGGAGATTAGGGTTATATCAGGAATTATGGAGATGTCGGCAGAATTTGACTCTCATTCGTGAAAAATTCAGTGAGATTGTCAGTCTTTAGCGTGATTAATGGCTCACCGAACACAGAGCAGTATTGAGGATGGAGACTGGAGAAACTGGGAAAGACGAGACTGGAAGAATGGGGAGAAAAAGGAAATGGAGGAAAGGGAAAAGAGAAGAATGGAGGAATTGGGATAGAGGAGAATGGAGATATAGTGTAACAGGAGTCTAACTACCTAGAGAATGGATTAATCTGGAACGAATGGAGAACTGTGGGAAAAAAAAGAATGCAAGAAAGCGGGGAATAAGGGAATAGCGAAAGATAAATTAGGAATAGGGAACGAAGAGAATAGAAGAACGATTAAGTAAAGCGAATAAAAAATGAGATTGGTAGGCGAAATGGAGAAGCAAGAACTGAGTAAAAAAAGAATAGTGTATAAGTATAAGTATAAGTATAAGTATACTAACTATATATATATATATATATATATATATATATATATATATATATATATATATATATATATATAAAGTGTATATCGTATAGAACTAAACATCATTCTGTCCCTCCCAAAGCACAGGACGCATTACCGTTGGTTCCCATCAGCTCAGACCACAGCAGACCTGTCAGACCGCAACAGACCTGTCAGACCACAGCAGACCCACAAGCCGAGTGGCCACAAAACTCCAGGGAACGACCCAGTGGCTTCAATATGGAACAGACTTGTGGCAAGCCAAGCATGTGTGGAAAGGCCTAAGAGCCAGTCATCGTAGTCTCTGAGGCAGTGAGTGAACTTGTTTCACAGTTATATTGAGTCAGCTCCACAGTTATAGTGAGTCAGTTTCACACTTATACTGATTCAGTTTTACAGTCATATTGAGTCAGTTCCACAGATATATTGAGTCAGTTCTACAGTTATATCAGGGAAAGTTATGTGAGTGAGAGTCAGTTAAACAGCTATACGGAGCCTGTCTAATCCAGATGTATACCTAGTTATACCTAGTTATTCAGAGCTTGGAAAGAGTCACTTGCAGTTCCAGCTTTGTTGAAGACCCAGTCTGTGTTGTGTTCACTCAGGAAGTGTTGAACACACTTCACGCCCACACTTCACTCAGGAAGTGTTGAACACACTTCACGCCCACACTTCACTCAGGAAGTGTTGAACAACACACTTTACGCCCACACTTCACTCAGGAAGTGTTGAACAACACACTTTACGCCCACACTTCACTCAGGAAGTGTTGAACAATACACTTCACGCCCACACTTCACTAAGGAAGTGTTGAACAACACACTTCACGCCCACACTTCACTCAGGAAGTGTTGAACAACACACTTCACGCCCACACTTCACTCAGGAAGTGTTGATCAACACACTTTACGCCCACACTTCACTCAGGAAGTGTTGAACAACACACTTCACGCCCACACTTCACTCAGGAAGTGTTGAACAACACACTTTACGCCCACACTTCACTCAGGAAGTGTTGAACAATACACTTCACGCCCACACTTCACTAAGGAAGTGTTGAACAACACACTTCACGCCCACACTTCACTCAGGAAGTGTTGAACAACACACTTCACGCCCCCACTTCACTCAGGAAGTGTTGAACAACACACTTTACGCCCACACTTCACTCAGGAAGTGTTGAACAACATACTTCACCACCACACTTCACTCAGGAAGTGTTGAACACACTTCACGCCCACACTTCACTCAGGAAGTGTTGAACAACACACTTTACGCCCACACTTCACTCAGGAAGTGTTGAACAACACACTTTACGCCCACACTTCACTCAGGAAGTGTTGAACAACACACTTTACGCCCACACTTCACTCAGGAAGTGTTGAACAATACACTTCACGCCCACACTTCACTCAGGAAGTGTTGAACAATACACTTCACGCCCACACTTCACTCAGGAAGTGTTGAACAACACACTTCACGCCCACACTTCACTCAGGAAGTGTTGAACAACACACTTTACGCCCACACTTCACTCAGGAAGTGTTGAACAATACACTTCACGCCCACACTTCACTAAGGAAGTGTTGAACAACACACTTCACGCCCACACTTCACTCAGGAAGTGTTGAACAACACACTTCATGCCCACACTTCACTCAGGAAGTGTTGAACAACACACTTCACGCCCACACTTCACTCAGGAAGTGTTGAACAACACACTTCACGCCCACACTTCACTCAGGAAGTGTTGAACAATACACTTCACGACAACACTTCACTAAGGAAGTGTTGAACAACACACTTCACGCCCACACTTCACTCATGAAGTGTTGAACAATACACTTCACGCCCACACTTCACTAAGGAAGTGTTGAACAACACACTTCACGCCCACACTTCACTCAGGAAGTGTTGAACAACACACTTCACGCCCACACTTCACTCAGGAAGTGTTGAACAATACACTTCACGCCCACACTTCACTAAGGAAGTGTTGAACAACACACTTCACGCCCACACTTCACTCAGGAAGTGTTGAACAACACACTTCACGCCCCCACTTCACTCAGGAAGTGTTGAACAACACACTTTACGCCCACACTTCACTCAGGAAGTGTTGAACAACATACTTCACCACCACACTTCACTCAGGAAGTGTTGAACACACTTCACGCCCACACTTCACTCAGGAAGTGTTGAACAACACACTTTACGCCCACACTTCACTCAGGAAGTGTTGAACAACTACACTTTACGCCCACACTTCACTCAGGAAGTGTTGAACAATACACTTCACGCCCACACTTCACTCAGGAAGTGTTGAACAATACACTTCACGCCCACACTTCACTCAGGAAGTGTTGAACAACACACTTCACGCCCACACTTCACTCAGGAAGTGTTGAACAACACACTTTACGCCCACACTTCACTCAGGAAGTGTTGAACAATACACTTCACGCCCACACTTCACTAAGTGTTGAACAACACTTCACGCCCACACTTCACTCAGGAAGTGTTGAACAACACACTTCACGCCCACACTTCACTCAGGAAGTGTTGAACAACACACTTCACTCAGGAAGTGTTGAACAACACACTTCACGCCCACACTTCACTCAGGAAGTGTTGAACAACACACTTCACGCCCCCACTTCACTCAGGAAGTGTTGAACAACACACTTCACGCCCACACTTCACTCAGGAAGTGTTGAACAATACACTTCACGCCCACACTTCACTCAGGAAGTGTTGAACAACACACTTCACGCCCACACTTCACTCAGGAAGTGTTGAACAACACACTTCACGCCCACACTTCACTCAGGAAGTGTTGAACAATACACTTCACGCCCACACTTCACTAAGGAAGTGTTGAACAACACACTTCACGCCCCCACTTCACTCAGGAAGTGTTAGTGAAGAACACACTTCACTTCCCCTCCTCCCGTTCCTACTCCGCTTAAATTTGTCCTTTTTTTTTTTTACCTCTTCTCCCTTTATCATCAAGTTTTTGCTTCTATTTTTTTCTTGTTTATCTATGTCCTCACCTCCACCATCATTATCTTCCGCCTCTTCTCCAAGTCCCCCATTACCATTCTTGCTTCTTATCCTCTTCTTGCAGCCCCTCCTCTTTTATGTCCTTAGCCTCCTGCTCCGCCTCCTCCCCTCCATCTCCTTCTCTCTCCTCCTTTTTCCCTCTTCCTCTTCATCCTCTACACCCTTCCACCTCTTCCTTCTCCTTCCCCTCCTCCATCCTCCACATCCTTTCCCCTCTTCCTCCTCCTCTTCCCCTCACCTTTTCCATTCCTCCGTTATACACATTCTTCCCTCTTCTCTTTCTCTGTTGTCCTCTTCCTCATTCCTCCTCTGTCCTCTTCCATTCCTCTTCCTCTGTCCTCTTCTTCCCCTTCTCCTCCTCCTCCTCTCCTCTTCATCTCCTCTTCTTCCCTCCTCTCCTCTTCTTCCTTCCTCCTCCTCTTCTTCCCTCCTCCTCCTCTTCCTTTCCTCTTCTTCCCTCCTCCTCTTCCTCTCCTCTTCTTCCCTCCTCCTCTCCTCTTCTTCCCTCCTCTTCCTCTCCTCTTCTTCCCTCCTCCTCCTCTTCCTCTCTTCTTCCCTCCTCCTCCTCTTCCTCTCCTCTTCTTCCCTCCTCCTCCTCTCCTCTCCTTCCTTCCTCCTCCTCCTCTCCTCTTCTTTCCTCCTCTTCTTCCCTCCTCCTCCTCTTCCTCTCCTCTTCTTCCCTCCTCCTCATCTCTTCTTCCTTCCTCCTCCTCTCTTCTTTCCTCCTCCTCCTCCTCTTCTTCACTCCTCCTCCTCTTCCCTCCTCCTCTCCTCTTCTTTCCTCCTCCTCCTCTTCTTCCCTCCTTCTCTTCTTTCCTCCTCTCCTCTTCTTTCCTCCTCCTCCTCTTCTTCCCTCCTCCTCCTCTTCCCCTCCCAGACTGTTTCAGTTTTAAAACCGTTGATTTTTTCTTTGCTTTTAACTGAGCGGAAACGACCCATGTTCCCAGTAATGGAGCTCTGGGCAGCCGCACCACAAACCCACTGCTCCAAAACGTGCTCTCTGACGACAGAAACGTGCTACCGCCCAATGTTCGAAACGTCAACTGTCAGCTGGTAGAAATACAAGGCCCACCCCAGCGTTTTGGTCGAGTCTGACGCGGAGGATGTGTTTACAAGAACGAGCTGTGGTCGAAATGTGGCAGTGCTGTGGTCGAAATGTGGCAGAGCTTTGGTCAAAACGTGGCAGTACTTTGGACGAAATGTTACGCAATCTGTTGCCAATGCTGCTGGAAATGTGACGTCTTATGGTCGAAATGTGTGTTAAAAGAGTATGGCTGAAATCGGGTGATGTATAAACGAAACATCAACTGCCTCTCCAACACATTTCCCACCCTGCCAATTTCCCCCCACCTCCAGGTAGGTGGGGGGAAATTGTCCACCACCCCCAACCCCTCCCTACCACAGACTGGTGAACCACACCTCCTTCCCCTACCACAGAGAGGACCACTTCCCTGCACCAACTCTCCCTCCCCAACCCCCACAAGGACCCCCACCTCCTCCACAATAAGCTTGGCAGCTACTCCATTATACATAGGACTGCAGTAAGTCCTCCAGTGTGTCCTCCACTCTACACTTTTGCTTCCAATGTTAAGCTCGTGTTGAAAACTGTTCTCCATTAGTCATTTTCCCTTCATTACTTAGGATTTCTTTTCATCTTGTATTCTTTGTAACTAGTGTTAATTATTATTATTATTATTATTAGTAGTAGTAGTAGTAGTAGTAGTAGTAGCAGAAAAGGTGGTAGAAATAGTAGGAGTATAGTATATTATTATTATTACTATTAACACTATTCTTACTGAATCTAATATTAACATACGTTACAACTAACACCCACAACAAATTACTAATGCAATGAGCAACACAACACATCTGATTTTCTTCAATATATATTGGAAAAGTAGAGAGACTCCAATACATTTCCTAAAAGCCTCTTATATTTAATGTCATATGGATATCACAAACAATGGCAACCATTTTCTCATTTCTGGAGGATGTTGTCGTATGAAATTTTCACGGTGTTTACGAAATATTTTGGGTCACAGTAACATGTTTGGAGCAAACACGACAAGACTACTCAAAGAAGAGTATAAATTAATTTATTCCGCTATAGTCCTCACCCAGGAGAGAGAGAGAGAGAGAGAGAGAGAGAGAGAGAGAGAGAGAGAGAGAGAGAGAGAGAGAGAGAGAGAAGAGAGAGCAGTAATGCCAGACGTTCGCTTACATTCCCTCACAAAAGCATCAATCTCAACATCAAAGGCTACACTAATTTATTTTTTCCTCCCGCCGGGCATTAAGCGCAATATTAATATCTATATTTGTCTAATTATTTAATATAATTAACATAAATAACTACAGTTTACCCATATACCTCATTTCACCTGTTATTACCATACCCAATATTTCGCCCACTGACCTAATACAAAAGAACTTAACGAAAGTTTCTCTCGGAAATACAAGGTAAATAAATAAGGGATGTAATGGTTATTGCATCTAAGTGTTAAGTACAACAATTCTCTACATCATTCCATTAAACAGAGGGTAAATCATGTGGGTGTACGGGTCGATAGCAACAACAACCTAGTTGTCCAGAAGGCCAGCAAGAAAGCCAGGCCTCAGACCGTGCAGCGAGGATAATAGAACCTTCGAAGAACAAAAAGGCACAATACCATGACTGGAACAATACATAAATAACCAGCTCATAGGAGCTTACGACGACGTTTCGGTCCGACTTGGACATTCACAAAATCAGTGTGACTTTGTAAATGGTCCATTTCGGACCGAAATGTCGTAAGCTCCTCTTTCCTATGTGCGGGTGAAATTGCAGGTGTACCAAGAACTTTCAACGACCCTCTCAGTTCACTCACCAAAATCTACACACTCAAACTAAGCCTTCCACTGGGGAGTTAGAAGCCACCTTATTAACAATCCCAATCATCCCGAGAGTGAACATACACACATAAGACAGTATTGTGTAGTGCCAATCATCCTCTGAGTGAACATACTGACATAAGACAGTATTGTGTAGTGCCAATCATCCTCTGAGTGAACATTCTGACATAAGACAGTATTGTGTAGTGCCAATCATCCTCTGAGTGAACATACTGACATAAGACAGTATTGTGTAGTGCCAGTCATCCTCTGAGTGAACATACTGACATAAGACAGTATTGTGTAGTGCCAGTCATCCTCTGAGTGAACATACTGACATAAGACAGTATTGTGTAGTGCCAATCATCCTCTGAGTGAACATACTGACATAAGACAGTATTGTGTAGTGCCAATCATCCTCTGAGTGAACATACTGACATAAGACAGTATTGTGTAGTGCCAATCATCCTCTGAGTGAACATTCTGACATAAGACAGTATTGTGTAGTGCCAGTCATCCTCTGAGTGAACATTCTGACATAAGACAGTATTGTGTAGTGCCAGTCATCCTCTGATTGAACATTCTGACATAAGACAGTATTGTGTAGTGCCAGTCATCCTCTGAGTGAACATTCTGACATAAGACAGTATTGTGTAGTGCCAGTCATCCTCTGAGTGAACATACTGACATAAGACAGTATTGTGTAGTGCCAATCATCCTCTGAGTGAACATACTGACATAAGACAGTATTGTGTAGTGCCAATCATCCTCTGATTGAACATTCTGACATAAGACAGTATTGTGTAGTGCCAGTCATCCTCTGAGTGAACATACTGACATAAGACAGTATTGTGTAGTGCCAGTCATCCTCTGATTGAACATTCTGACATAAGACAGTATTGTGTAGTGCCAGTCATCCTCTGAGTGAACATACTGACATAAGACAGTATTGTGTAGTGACAATCATCCTCTGAGTGAACATTCTGACATAAGACAGTATTGTGTAGTGCCAGTCATCCTCTGAGTGAACATTCTGACATAAGACAGTATTGTGTAGTGCCAGTCATCCTCTGAGTGAACATTCTGACATAAGACAGTATTGTGTAGTGCCAATCATCCTCTGAGTGAACATTCTGACATAAGACAGTATTGTGTAGTGCCAGTCATCCTCTGAGTGAACATTCTGACATAAGACAGTATTGTGTAGTGCCAGTCATCCTCTGAGTGAACATTCTGACATAAGACAGTATTGTGTAGTGCCAGTCATCCTCTGATTGAACATTCTGACATAAGACAGTATTGTGTAGTGCCAATCATCCTCTGATTGAACATACTGACATAAGACAGTATTGTGTAGTGCCAGTCATCCTCTGAGTGAACATTCTTACATAAGACAGTATTGTGTAGTGCCAGTCATCCTCTGATTGAACATTCTGACATAAGACAGTATTGTGTAGTGCCAGTCATCCTCTGAGTGAACATTCTGACATAAAAAGTACAGTTGACCCAACAACTTGATCTTCCACTGGAACTCTCAACTCTGTGTTGCAATACTCAGGAACGTTCAATTCCTTGCGGTACGAACTATCAAGGTATATCAACAACTATCCTGCATATTGCTGCCACGGCTCTCAAAGCTTGTTTACATGACCATATTGTTCAGAAATATTAGCGGTATTATATGTTTGTTCTTGTAATCCCTTAAATTATGTAAACTACTGCCGGCCACTCGGTTGATGACCCGATCAGTCAGGTTGTTCGTGCTTGCAACTTGTAGGTCACTCTCGGGGCCCTGCACTGTGGTCCAGGGCCCCATAGGACTGAGGTCCAAGGCCCCGAAGACTGTAGTCTAGGACCCCGAGAAATGCGGTCCAGGGCCCCGAGGACTGTGGCCCAGGGCCCCGAGAAATGTGGTCCAGGGCCCCGAGGACTGGGGGAGTAACAAAACTCTCGAAATCCATGAAAGGTACCATATTTTCCGGTATATAAGGCGCGTCTCTTTTTATCAAAAAAAGTTTTGAAGAATCAGCCTGCGCCTTATATGCTCAAGATCAGGGTCAAGGGTTGGCTTTTATTCACAAAATGACCCCAAAATGTATCAATATTTTCTCTTTACATAAAAGGGGAGTTACAAGCCTTTTGTCTTCCAGAGTAAATACCTTTACTTTTAATATACCTTTGATGAGTTCCGAAAGTCTTTTTACTCCCGAAGCCCAGCCACGAGCCAGACTCGTTTGCCTGGTCAACCAAGCTGTTGCTGCTGGTGGCCCGCAGCCCCACATATCCATAACAGCCTGGTTGATCTGGCACCAGGTGAAGATACTTGTCCATTTTCCTCTTGAAGACTTCTACACTTGTCCCAGCAGTGTTTTTGATATCTTCTGGTAAGATGTTGAACAGTCTGGGCCCACGGATGTTGATACAGTGTTCCCTTATTGTGCCAACATCCGTGGCCCCAGACTATTCAACATCTTACCCTGGTCAACTGAGCTGTGGTGCCTACCAGATCGGCCTGCAAGTTACAAACACGAACAGCCTGACTGATCAGGTCATCAAGGCAAGGAACCACTATCAGATACCCATCAGAGAGCCATTAGGTAGCCATAAAGGAAGCCATAAAGGAACTATACGACAGTTAACAAAAGAGGCAGCCATCTCCCCCTTCCTCCTCCTCCCACCCAAGTCTCCAGGTAACCACCAATTACCTCTGGGAATCAGCTCTGGTAAGCGGCCTCAGGCGATGCTTTACCCACTACTGATAATGTTTACTTACCTACCTAGCTTTTATACCTCTGATGAGTTCTGAGAATTTTCCTACTCCCTGAGCCCGGCCATAGGCCAGGCTCGTCTGGTGTTTTGCCTGGTCAACTAAGCTGTTGTTGCTGGTCCGCTGCGCTATATATCCATCACAGCCTGGGTGATCTGGCACCTGGTTATTTCCTCATATAGCTACTTCCCTCCGGCCACTCCCATCGTGACCACTGCCCGCAAGTTAGTCTACTTCCGCCCACTCTTATTCTTCACTACCTCCTGTTTCCTCTCCTGCTACCCACCGCCTTTGGTCATTAATCCTAGGGAGGAGAGAGAGAGAGAGAGAGAGAGAGAGAGAGAGAGAGAGAGAGAGAGTAAAGTAAAAATTCAACTGACCAATAGAAATCGCTGGCCCACAGATGGCTCCAACTTCACCCTGTTCCATATCTATATGTCCCAAAACAATAAAAAGGCTTTCAAATGAGCTGATGTAGGTAACAGCTCTTAGCTTGTAAATAAAGTTGTGTGTGTGTGTGTGTGTGTGTGTGTGTGTGTGTGTGTGCGTGAGAGAGAGAGAGAGAGAGAGGGGGAGAGAGAGAGAGAGAGAGGGGAGAGAGAGAGAGAGCAAGAATGTTCATTACAGAGCAACATCAACAATGAAGATAAGAGTGAGACAATGAGAGGAGTGTGAGGTGCTACTGTTGATGCAGGAGGCCGCCACGACTCATCATGTTATACTGACCTTTATAATTATCTCCCAGATAACACCGCCCACGCCCACGCCCACATACCTCCACCCTCCAGCACGCCCGCCCTGCCTACCTCACCGGTCTGGGCAAGGCCATTCACATTTTTTAAACACCTGGTTGACTGTAGGGTATACGGCCACAACTATCTATAACAGCAAAGTACTGAAGAGGCTTTTATTGAACACGTTTCGCCCTGTATAGAGCTTTATTGGCTCTACGCAGATCGAAAATGTCCCCCAAGAAGACACGCAACATTTTTCAATATATGAGACACTTGTGCAACATATGGGCATCTTTATTCTGGAAACGTTTCGCCAGCCAGTGGGTTCTTCAGTCCAATGTGGAGAAAACTGGAAGAGGAGTTGAGATAATCAGTCCCTCATCCTGGAGTCGATGTATTCAGTGCATCAGTCTTGAAGTACTGAACACATCGACTCCAGGCTGGGGGACTGATTACCCCAAACTACTCCTCTTCTTCCACCCTTCTTTGTATTGGACTGTAGAAGCCACTGGCTGGAGAAACGTTTCCACAAGTGCCTTACTTATCACCTTGTCAGTTTTCTAAACCAGTTATTCAAATATTTCATTAGAAACATCGCAGTGGGAGACTGTATCAGCTAACACTTGAATTTATCTTAAAGCAAGAGAGCACTTTCTCACACATAACAAATATTACCTAAGGTACGTTCAAAATGGTATAAAATACCGGTAAGTTGACGCATGTGCAATAGTTGGGTATCTGTATGCTTGAAACGTTTCGCCTACACGGTAGGCTTCTTCAGTCAAGTTGTACAAGAGTGGTATACAATACCAACAAGATGAAATTAAGACACATGTGCAACATCTGGGTATCATTATAGTAGACGTTTCGCCATCCAGTGGCTTTATCAATACAAAATTCTAGGACATAATTTGAAGAGAGTAGAACTATATACAAAAGATGAGGTAATCAGTCCCTTGGAGTTGGTGTGTTCAGCACACCTCTCTTCATATTATGTCCTAGAATTTTGTATTGATAAAGCCACTGGATGGCGAAACGTCTACTATAAAGATACCCAGATGTTGCACATGTGTCTTAATTTCTTCTTCAGTCAAATAGTCAGCAGGTGTAGTAGTGAAATGATGGTGATGTAATCAATCCATCAATCTTCAAAACATTTTCAACACTGGTGGGATGATTACATCGACTCAAGACTGAGGGATTGATTACCTTAATCTCCTTCTGATCTTTACTATTCTTTGTATTGGACTGATGAAGCCACTGTGTGGCGAAACGTTTCCTCAATAAAGATACCCAAGTGTCGGTTCTCTGAACCATTTATCTAAGTTAAAAATTAATGGGCGAGTTACATATAGGAAGTTTATAACTGACTTATATCTGCCATCTTTATATGCACGAGACCTTACCTTTGACATACCTTTGATGAGTTTCCAGAGTCTTTCTACTCCCGGAGCCCGGCCATGGGCCAGGCTCGTCTGGTGCTTGCCTGGTCAGCCAGAGGAGATGCAGGAAACTGGACCAGACGTCTCCAGATTGATCCTGAGACATCTATTTGAATTGACTTTATTAGGCACGCGGATATATTTTACCCAACACATGAAGAAGGAGATAGAGGATGGAGTAGGGGGGAGAGAAGCCGGGTGGGGGCTAGAGGAGGGAGGGAAGGTTTGTTGGGGTGGGAGGAGTGAGGTAAACCCTAATGGTTGGTTGCATCATAACCTTGAGTAGCTCCTGAACAAGGCAAGACTTTGGCCACCCACTGTCCCACCCTCCCCTCTCTCCCGCTTCACCGCCCACCACCCACTCTTTCCCACCCTCCACGTAATCCGGGTGTGGGATTACCTCTCCCCTAACCCATCCCTCTGCACTATTCTACTAGTCCCATTCCGCTTCAGTCCAGGATGAGAAATAAAACATGTGCAGTGTTGCGATATTTTATTGGCGACTGAAGAACACATTCATGGCAACACATTTCCTTTAATGTCTTATTTCAGTGTTGTCAGCCTGAGTTGGGGTACTTCAGTAGTGTCAGCCTGAGTTGGTGTACTTCAGTAGTGTCAGCCTGAGTTGGTGTACTTCAGTAGTGTCAGCCTGAGTTGGGGTACTTCAGTAGTGTCAGCCTGAGTTGGGGTACTTCAGTAGTGTCAGCCTGAGTTGGGGTACTTCAGTAGTGTCAGCCTGAGTTAGTGTACTTCAGTAGTGTCAGCCTGAGTTGGGGTACTTCAGTAGTGTCAGCCTGAGTTGGGGTACTTCAGTAGTGTCAGCCTGAGTTGGGGTACTTCAGTAGTATCAGCCTGAGTTGGGGTACTTCAGTAGTGTCAGCCTGAGTTGGGGTACTTCAGTAGTGTCAGCCTGAGTTGGGGTACTTCAGTAGTGTCAGCCTGAGTTGGGGTACTTCAGTAGTGTCAGCCTGAGTTGGTGTACTTCAGTAGTGTCAGCCTGAGTTGGTGTACTTCAGTAGTGTCAGCCTGAGTTGGGGTACTTCAGTAGTGTCAGCCTGAGTTGGGGTACTTCAGTAGTGTCAGCCTGAGTTGGGGTACTTCAGTAGTGTCAGCCTGAGTTGGGGTACTTCAGTAGTGTCAGCCTGAGTTGGTGTACTTCAGTAGTGTCAGCCTGAGTTGGGGTACTTCAGTAGTGTCAGCCTGAGTTGGGGTACTTCAGTAGTGTCAGCCTGAGTTGGGGTACTTCAGTAGTGTCAGCCTGAGTTGGGGTACTTCAGTAGTGTCAGCCTGAGTTGGGGTACTTCAGTAGTGTCAACGTAAGCTGGGAGACTTCAGTAGTGTCAACGTAAGCTGGGAGACTTCAGTAGTGTCAACGTAAGCTGGGAGACTTCAGTAGTGTCAACGTAAGCTGGGAGACTTCAGTAGTGTTAACGTAAGCTGGGAGACTTCAGTAGTGTCAACGTAAGCTGGGAGACTTCAGTAGTGTCAACGTAAGCTGGGAGACTTCAGTAGTGTCAACGTAAGCTGGGAGACTTCAGTAGTGTCAACGTAAGCTGGGAGACTTCAGTAGTGTTAACGTAAGCTGGGAGACTTCAGTAGTGTTAACGTAAGCTGGGAGACTTCAGTAGTGTTAACGTAAGCTGGGAGACTTCAGTAGTGTCAACGTAAGCTGGGAGACTTCAGTAGTGTTAACGTAAGCTGGGAGACTTCAGTAGACCAATGAGAAGATCACCAAGCATTACAGTAAGGGTTCATCAGCTCTGTGAGAGATGGAGGGAGTGTGGGAGGGATTTAGGTAGGCAGAGGTACGTAGGTAGAGTGAGTGAGTGAGTGTGGGTGTGAGTGTGTGTACTCACCTAATTGTTGTTTCAGGGGTCGATACTCAGCTCCTGGCCCCGCCTCTTCACTGATCTCTACTGGGTCCTTTTCTCTCTGCTCCATGAGCTTTATCATACCTCGTCTTAAAGCTATGTATGGTTCCTGTCCCCACTACATCACTTGCTAGACTATTCCACTTTCTCACTACTCTATGGCTGAAGAAATACTTCCTAACATCCCTTTGACTCATCTGAGTCTTCAACTTCCAATTGTGACCCCTTGTTTCTGTGTCCCCTCTCTGGAACATCCTGTCTCTATCCACCTTGTCTATTCCCTGCAGTATTTTGTATATCGTTATCATGTCTTCCCTAACCCTCCTGTCCTCCAGTGTTGTCAGGCCGATTTCCCTTAACCTTTCGTCGTAGGATATTCCCTTAGCTCTGGAACAAACCTTGTCGCAAACCGTAGCACTTTCTCTAATTTCTTGACGTGCTTGACCAGGTATGGGTTACAAACTGGTGCTGCATAATCTAGTATGGGTCTGATGTACACGGTGTACAGTGTCTTGAACGATTCCTTACTAAGGTATCGGAACGCTATTCTCAGGTTTGTCAGTCGACCGTATGCTGCAGCAGTTATCTGGTTGATGTGTGCTTCCGGAGACGTGCTTGGTGTTATACTCACCCCAAGATCTTTCTCCTTAAGCGAGGTTTGCAGTCTTTGGCCACCTAGCCTATACTCTGTCTGCGGTCCTCTTTGCCCTTCCCCGATCTTCATGACTTTGCATTTGGTGGGGTTAAATTCGAGAAGCCAGTTGCTGGACCAGGTGTCCAGTATGTCCAGGTCTCTTTGTAGTCCTGCCTGATCCTCATCTGATTTAATTCTCCTCATTAACTTCACATCATCTGTGTGTGTGTGGGTGGGTGGGTGAGAGAGAGAGGGGTAAGGTGTAGGGAAGGTAGTGTTAGAGGAGGTGGCTGAGGCGAGGAAAGGGACAGGAGAGAGAGAGAGAGAGAGAGAGAGAGAGAGAGAGAGAGAGAGAGAGAGAGAGAGAGAGAGAGAGAGAGAGAGAGAGAGAGAGAGAGAGAGGGTAAGGTGTAGGGAAGGTCCTGTTTGAGGAGGTGGCTGAGGCGAGGAAAGGGACTCAAGAGTACTCAATAGATCAACTGTTCTTATTCACAATGTTTCAATGTGTATCTGTATTTCTGTAGTCATGTGAGTACGCGCGTGAGCGTTTGTGAAGATATACTCACTTATATATGGTAGCAGGAGTCGAGTCACAGCTCTTGGCCCCGCCTCCTCGCTGGTCGCTACTAGGGTCACACTCTCCCGATTCTAAGAGCCTTATCATACCTCTTCTTAAACCTATGTATGGATTCCGCCTCTTCTAGATAAGTGCAAGTCCCACTCAAACCTAACCCCTCTCATAAATGCATTAACATATCTAACAGGATAATCAAAGCTTATTTCCTGGGTAACACTGATGATGGTTTGAGCGAATATTTTTATTAGTGGGTTTGGATTTGACAAGGACATGCCAAGTATGGACCAGTATGCCTGCTGCAGTGTTCCCCTTCACTATACTGGTTATGGCCTCAATCGGAAAACTGTAATAAACAGCTGTAATATTTCTGAGAGTGCTTTACTCATATTATGTTTACCACGGTTCGAATCCCCCGCACATCTGAAAAATATATATCCTTCACTCCTCCCCTGACTGCTGCTAGAGCTTCAAGGGTAAGCAAAACAGTACGTAACTACATCAGTCGGTCGAAGAGGGAGGCCCATGAGCCACAGCTCGACATTCAAAAATTAGCTCGATAAATATACACCTACAGACCATCAGTATGGACAACTGTAACTACTGAAGGCTCCTCCCCATGTATCTGTCTTAGGATCTATACTACCATACCTGTGATATACCTGTTGTATACAGTATGTAAATTGTCTACTAGTGGGACTGATTGTTACATGTCAATGTAACAAAGTGAGCAGACCTCTAGGAAGACTTGGACAGGCTGCAGAACTGATCAAGGAAATGGCTACTAGAGTACAACCCCTGCACTTGTACTGTAAATGGGAGGCTTGAAACAGTATACCATGAAGAAGTCATGGAATCCAGCAAGCAAAATGATTTGGGTAAAGACTGTACAGCAAACCTGCCTCCAGCAAGTGTACCTAAACACCACCAATGACCTCTCTCCTGGTGTAACTCTAAATGAGTCTTGAGGAAGTTGAGAGACATGCCTCAGTGTTTTCACCTCTGAACTCAAAAAAGATAGGTAGGCATTTCAGGCCCATCAAGGTATGCAGGGCCAATATAGAGCCTACATTTTTAAATGCACAGGCATGCACCTCATCTTTGACAGTATATAAGTCATCATACTGTTGCTTCATCTTCACATTGTTGCAGACTATGAAGCAATACTCTTCTCCAGGCTGAGGGACTCACCACCTCAAATCTACGTCTTCAAGAGTGATGGACTGATTACATCGTCTTCACATCTCTACTGCTTCTGCTGCTACCTCTGTACTCGACTGAAGAAGCCTACTGTGTAGGCGAAACGTTCCGGAATAGTTACCTAACTGTTGCACATATCTTACTAATCAACTTATCGGTATTGCATACAATTATCATATTCGCATACGCAGGATCTTAAAGAAAAAGACAAGAGATTCGCAACGTTGGTTTCAGAACTGATGGATACGCAACTTAGAAGAGCTACGGACGTTAAAAGAGCTGGAAATTGAAGAGAGATAAGCTACGGAGCGGTTAGAAAATGTTTCTTCAGTCTCAGGGTGGTAGTAAAGTGGAATGAGTCTCAGGGTGGTAGTAAAGTGGAATGAGTCTCAGGGTGGTAGTAAAGTGGAATGAGTCTCAGGGTGGTAGTAAAGTGGAATGAGTCTCAGGGTGGTAGTAAAGTGGAATGAGTCTCAGGGTGGTAGTAAAGTGGAATGAGTCTCAGGGTGGTAGTAAAGTGGAATCAGATGGATGAGGATGAAGTTGTGGAAGGGATCTCCGCACACAGTTTCAAGATGAGATATGACTGGACTCAAAAGGTTAGGCACTAGCAATGTCATTCGTTCATAAAGAGATTGGACCAGGAATTGAGGACAAGCCCTCACGAACACGAATCAGCGAGTACACACACACACACACACACACACACACGAGTACACACATACTACATACCACATAGAACAAACACAAGAGTATCATGAGTACACACACTACATACCACACAACAAATACAAGAGTACCACGAGTACACACACTACATACCACATAGAACAAACACAAGAGTACTACGAGTATATACACACACACCGCATTGAATAAACACAAGAGTACACACATACCGCATTGAACAAACACAAGAGTACACACACATACAACATACAACAAACACAAGAGTACCACGAGTACACACATACTACATACCACACAAAACATACAAGAGTACCACGAGTACACATACTACATACCACATACAACAAACACAAATACCACGAGTGCACACACATACAACAAACACAAGAGTACACACACATACAACAAACACAAGAGTACACACACACAACAAACACAAGAGTACACACACATACAACAAACACAAGAGTACACACACATACAACAAACACAAGAGTACACACACATACAACAAACACAAGAGTACACACACATACAACAAACACAAGAGTACACACACACAACAAACACAAGAGTACACACACACAACAAACACAAGAGTACACACACACAACAAACACAAGAGTACACACACATACAACAAACACAAGAGTACACACACATACAACAAACACAAGAGTACACACACATACAACAAACACAGAGTACACACACATACAACAAACACAAGAATACCACAAACAGCCACTTGACCCCTTGCTTTGGCTCTTCGAGTCCAAGACAACCCAATAAAGAGTCCAATATGTTACTACACTTTATTGACAATATAAAGTATTTATTCCCGGATTCCATGTCCAAACACGAAACAAAGAAGAAAGAAAACAGAAGAAAAGACAGAAGAGGAGGAAGTTAAATAAAGAGAAAAACAATGTATTCACAGTTTCTCATCCGTGAAGGAACCTTCACTAACTTTTTTGTTATCATGAAAGACCCTCTATGTACGCGCATGCGCGTCTGGTTGCCACTAAGGCCATCTGTCTCCTGTATAATCACCCTATATAACAGCCTTCTTCATTTATCCTCTTAACTATATGCTATGAACCTCCTTTATTTTACTTCTTATCCTCTTCTTCTTCTTCTTCTTCTTCTTATCATTATTATTATTATTATTATTATTACCTTTACCTTTGACGAGTTCTTAAGAGTTTTTCTTACTCCTGGAGCCAGGCCATGGTCCAGGCTGTTGCTGCTGCTTGTCTGGTCAACCAGGCTGTTGCTGCTGCTGGTCCTGACCCACATATCCATCACTATTATTATTATTGTTATCATTATATATATATATATATATATATATATATATATATATATATATATATATATATATATATATATATATATATATATATATATATATATTGGGGGCAAGCGATTTCATTTAGTGTTTTGACTTTATTTCGTTGATGTCATTAAGGTGTAGGAACATGTTAAGTGCTGGTTCTTTCTCTCCCTCTTGTGATGCTCGTCTCACAGAACCTATTCTTCTTAGTGTATATCGTGACATGTAATAATATATCTTATTAATGAAACTAAGATACCAGATATAATAAGCAAATTTCCTAAAATTGCTTGTAACAGATAAATGAACTGTAGATATAAATCCAAATGTACACCTGTTAACTCTTTTAGGGCTTAGTTCCTGGGCCTTTTGTGTATACATATGTTCTTGAGGTGCCGTCCACAGGATGGATATGCGGTGCACAATAAACTAGCCACTTCGGTGGCAAAATCTAAAAAATCTAATCTCATCTTCCAGGCTCAATAGATAAAAGGGGTGTTTACTTTACATAAAATTAAGGTAAGCTGTGTAGAGCTCCATCATGGCGCCTACTATAACTTGATAGAAAGAAACCTTGAACAAGTGTAGAGATTGTGCCGTAACTTGTCTTTTATCCACAGTCAAGTTTCCACTTAAAGCAAGTCAGGATTATGGTGATGATTTACTTTATCTTTAATAGAAGGATGTGACAAATTACTGGTTCTTTGTACTTAGATTTATATCTGATACACTTGTTATATCCCTGTTTTCTATTACAAGTATTTTGCACCTTCTGCCATACCTGTCGTTTACGTGGTACACCAGGGGTCCCCAACCAATGGGGTCCCCAACCAATGGGGTCCCCAACCAATGGAGTCCCCTACCTGCGGCCCTTCTAGGAAATGGATGCAGCCTTCACATTAAATTATGAATTCACTTTTATGTAGGCTCCGCACTGCACAAAATATCATTATTATTATTCATACAAATTACAAAAAATACCAAATATGCTCCTCCTTTAAATTTGTCTTTTATAATTGGACCTTTCATACTAAAAGGTTGTGGACTACTGGTATACAGTAGTTCTAATAGTCTTCCCATTATGTATCCTATTATATCCTTGAATTTGCATTGATAAAGCTGTTAATAGTGTAATTCATATATATATCCCCTAGGAACATTTATAGCCAAGCCTCCCTAGCCACGTTGACGTCACGAGACCCCCCCCCCACCACCAGGTAGGCCAGGACACGCTTGCACTTTTCTCAGATCCAGACTAGGCTTAGAGACGAGCGAATACTAAACAGACTGGGGTCTCCACGACTGTCAATAACACCTCCGCTACTGGATGGCGGAGGCGTTATTATTGATACCCAGATGTTGCACATGTGTCCAATTCATCGCCTGCCGTTCACGTAAGGAGTAATATTACCAAGCAGTTCTTGCCTAAATACATAGAGAAAAAACACGCAAGCAAATACTGCTGCAGTGTACACACACACACACATCAATATACCAGGTACATGAATCACTCCTGGTTTTCATGTTAGCAAATACTGCACGGGATTAACTTTTGTTTTTTGTGTAGATCTGCAACCAGGACGTTACACCCGCCCAAAACTGCCCAAACCCACATCCATCCATCCACCCGCCCACCCAAAAGCACTACCATCCACCAGCCCACCTAAAAGCACTACCATCCACCCGCCCACCCAAAAGCACTACCATCCACCCGCCCACCCAAAAGCACTACCATCCACCCGCCCACCCAAAAGCACTACCATCCACCCGCCCACCCAAAAGCACTACCATCCACCCGCTCACCCATTAGTGCCTCCCAGCCACCCGACCACCCATTAGTGCCTCCCAGCCACCCGCCCACCTATTAGTGCCTCCCAGCCACTCTTCTTTCACTGTTTCTTCTTTAATATGAAAGCACGTGGTAATCTGATATTTTTGTGTATGTCAGACTGACATGACGGTGGTATATCAGACTGACATGACTGGTATGTCAGCTTGATATGACCGTGGTATGTCAGGCTGTGGTATGTCAGACTGACATGACTGTGGTATGTCAGGCTTACATGACTGTGGTATGTCAGGCTTACATGACTGTGGTATGTCAGACTGACATGACTGGGGTATGTCAGACTGACATGACTGTGGTATGTCAGCCTGATATGACCGTGGTTTGTCAGGTTGACATGAGTGTGGTATGCCAGACTGACATGACTGTGGTATGCCAGACTGACATGACTATGGTATGTCAATACTGATTCTGACGGTAAATATAAACAAAAGAGAGAGGAGGGGAAAAAGGTGAGGGGTCGGGGGGGAGGGAGAGTGGTATTCAATGAAAGGGAGGAGAGGGGAAGAGAGAAGAGGTGGAGTGAAGGGGAAGAACCAGTGGGAAAATTGGGAGGTAAGGAAGGAATGAATGGGAAGAGATGTGGAGTGAGAGGAACCAGTGTGAAAACGGGGAGGTGAGGAAGGGGAGGGGAAGAGAGGTGAAGTGAGAGGAACCAGAGAGAGGGGAAAAAGAGGAAGAAGGGCTGGAGAGGGAGGGGAAGAAGTAGTGAAAATATTGCTTATTCTACTGTTTTTGTGTTCAAACTTTACGCTACGTTAAAGCATTAACGTAATTCTTCAAATAATCTCATTGTTTCCTGCCAACAAATGCATGATGAGACATAATATTCTGTTATGTGCTTGAAATTATATTACATTATACTGCTAATATGATGCGTTATGACGATATAACCCACTTTACGTTTAATGCAACTTAAGGCGTTAAAGTGTATTTGTGTTTATATTCAATGTCTATATAATGTTTTTTGATGTTTATCTCATTATTTGCCTACCATCGTGCTGGCTTTCCATCAAAACACACACACACACACACTATGTAGGCCTGCAGGCCGCTAGCACAAACAACCTGGTTGTCCGGAGAGTCAAGAGGGAAGTCTTGATACAAGTATCGCTCAAGTATGTGACAAGTATCACACAGGTATGTAACATAGATAAGTTAAATAAAAGGACAAAAGTGCAACTAATGTGAAACTTTATTGTGGCAACGTTTCGCTCTCCAGGAGCGGCTTGACAAAGCTGCTGATGAGCGAAACGTTGCCACAATAAAGTGCCACATTAGTTGCACTTGTTTCCTTTCACCTAACAAACTGTTGGTCATTCTACCAACGTTTATACAACATAGATAAGCTTCGATAATTTTAATGTCCCCAGACTCATCTGGAGACACCGGGTCACGGGGGTCACCGCCTCCCGTGACCCGGACCCACACTAGGCTTCCTAGTTGCTGGCCTGATCGACTAAACTGTTGGTGCCAGCTTCACCCATGTTCTTACTGTATTCCCAGAAAATTTACTTTGTCCCTTCTCATACTCTTCGTTCTTCCTTCACCTTCGCCTCTTCCCACTTCTTCATTTCATCTTTTCTTCCTCCTTTCCCTCCACTTCATTTTATTATAAAACGTCTACTTTTGTCTTGTTTTTCCTCACCTCCGCTTCCTACATTTCCTTCTTCACATTTACTTCTTTCCTCCTCTTAATTCCCTTCCTTCTCATATCGTTCTCTAACTCCTTCCTAGTCTCCTATAATTCCTACCCCTCCTCATCGTCCACGTTTCCTTCTTCTCTTCTTCCTCCTCCTCCTCCTCCTACTTTCTCTCCTCCTCTCCCCTCAAAACTTTCCCATCGCACTATCATTTACAACACCTGCTGCCGCTGGCTTCAACACCTGCTGCCGCTGGCTTCAACACCTGCTGCCGCTGGCTTCAACACCTGTCTTCAAGGGAAAAAACTTCCTACTCCTTGCCACCTTTTTCACTATGCTCCTTTTTTTAACCTTCTCTTCATCTTCCTTTCCTTCCTCTTCCATTCTTCTCCTCTTCCTTTCTCCTCATTTTCGCTCATTTGCTATTTTTTCCCCCATTCCTAGTTTTTTGCATTTCACCTCACTGTTTCCTCCTGAAAAGGAGACAAGGGAGAAAAGAAAAAACTAAGCAACTAAAAAGAATGATAGAGAACATGGATTAAACTTTTGTCCTAAGCCGGGAAGACCAGGAGACTCAACCCACATAATTAAGATAATGAAGACACTTGATTCACTCAACACAAAGTTCTTACTTTTTTGTTAACACCGCTGACTCTACAGGTCGAGAAATGTTAAGTTACTTAAGATAATTTCAAATTGCAAAATTATCTTAAGATATACTGCCCTTACCCCCCCCCAGGATGCAGAAACTCAGGTTGACAGTTTTTAAACCACTCAGCCACAACATCGTGTGCTGTCCCTCTTTTCCCATTATTTATATATAAGTAGTCTTTCTACCTGTTATTTACCTGTGATCTATTTCGAGTTTCTCCCCTAGTCTCACCACCCGGCTCGGGGCCAGGTCTCTGTTAACTGCCTGGTCAACCAGGCTGCTGTTGTTGGCGGCCCACAGGCTCACATAACTATCACAGCCTGGTTGATCTGCCACACCGCGGAAATAATGATCCAGTGTCCTGTTGAAAAACTTCTGCACTTGTTCAGGTTGAATAGACGAGGACCACGGATGTTGACAGCCCTCTCTTGGAAAACGCCTGTAAGTAAATCAATTACTTTCGTCCAAACAGGTTTATCTCCCATGTAAATCCATTTACAATGACCTTCCCCACAAGTTTTGCCTTGTGCGGGTTTTTTGAAAACTTTTACAGCCCCTGCAATTTACAACCATATTTACCTCCGTTATGAATTATTATTATTATAATCATGGGGAACAGCGCATGTGGGGGGGGGGGATGGAAGGTATTCAGGCTCAATTCAGGGAACTGGAGCACAGATCCAATTCCTTAGATCAAGAGCCCCTCCCCAGCGTCAAGCCCTCCGTTATGAAATATTCTAGTTGACGAGGCCTGGTCATGGACCGCACCGCGGGGGGCGCTGACCACCGGAACGCCCTCCAGGTATACTCCAGATATACTTCCCAACTTTTTTTTAGCTCTATGTATTCCTACTTCAGTTTATACTGAAGTGAAAATTTACCTTTGCTTACAGCTCCTGTCTTTAATATTATTATTGTTGTATACTAGTGCTTGTGTAAGTCTTTTAGCCCCAGGTGCTTTAAATGTTAACTTATTTATTTTTCTATATTCAACAATTTGTTATCTTCCAATAATTACACCTTTTCTCCCACTTTGTGGTGGTAGGCCTGAGGTATCCTACTTTGTGGTGGTAGGCCTGAGGTATCCTACTTTGTGGTGGTAGGCCTGAGGTATCCTACTTTGTGGTAGTAGGCCTGAGGTATCCTACTTTGTGGTGGTAGGCCTGAGGTATCCTACTTTGTGGTGGTAGGCCTGAGGTATCCTACTTTGTGGTGGTAGGTCTGAGGTATCCTACTTTGTGGTGGTAGGCCTGAGGTATCCTACTTTGTGGTGGTAGGCCTGAGGTATCCTACTTTGTGGTGGTAGGCCTGAGGTATCCTACTTTATGGTAGAAGGCCTGAGGTATCCTACTTTGTGGTGGTAGGCCTGAAGTATCCTACTTTATGGTAGTAGGCCTGAGGTAGGCGGTGGTGGCTTACGTCGCTGTACAAGACTGTCAACAACTACACTCCTACGTGTCTAGTTTTTCCACTTGAACCTCCAAATACTCCTCTTACTCGTGCGCTTAATCTCCTTGATTATATTTTCCCTGACGGCTGTAATCACCCTAATCTTTTTTTTCAGTATATATAAAAACCTACTTATACTGTTTAGCCAGTATCTTCTTTACCATCATGTTCGTGATCCAACTTCTCTTTCTCCTCTTCCTCTACCTCATTTCCTTGACTACTCTATTCTCTTCCCTTTTTTCCACTTAAAAGAACACCAAAAATTCTAAGACGTGTCATGGACGCTGACCTTTCAAACAACAGTGGCGATCAACACGGCATTTTTTTGTGAGCAAAAACTCAGAAAAAATGAACCTAATCTCCAGTTTTCCCCAAGCTCTTAGTACGACCCCCACAAATATATATTAAAATATATATTAAACTGGTGTGTGTTTAGTAAGGTTCCAGCCCTTCAATATATCTCCAGGGTATTACTCACTTCAGCGAAGAAAGTCGGATAAGAACCTGGTGAAGTGAATGGAACAAACGATAGCATGATATATAGAAGTTGGAATTATCCGCTAATGAGAGCAATTTAGCTGGCTGAAAGACTTGAAGGAGCAGGGCCAGTAAATACGCGGGAAAAGCAGTAATGAATAGCGTGGGAAACAAGTGGGCGGAGCCAGGACAAAAGCCCGCGCAAGCGAGAGGTGTCTGACGTACAATAATCCCAAGTAAAACAAAAAAAAATATTAGCATCTCTCATTTATTAACTTCGTATTCATGACGCAGATCATCGTGTTTCAATACGTACTATGCAAAGTGAGATTTCTATCAATAATGAAATAAAATCAGCTTATTATATGAGGTTTCATGTAGTGTGTTAAGTTGTCGTACAAGTTTTCCGGCAGCACTGAGTTGCTGCATTCAAAACGTTATCGTATCCCAGATTATGGCAGACTTTCACTCTTATTCCAGATTCTTAAGTTGGAAATTAACATTTTGTGTTTTAGAGTTAAAGTTACCATTCTCCAAACTCTGTCAGACACCAATTATTCTTTAAATAATTGGTCACAGTGGGACCCATGATAACCTCCTTGTGGTGTATATATGTCGTGCCGAATTGGTCAACTAGCAAAAACTCATCTAAAATTAAATCCTTTCTAAAATTTTCTCTTATACGTCTAAAGATATTTTTTTTCATTTATGTTAATGTAAAAATTAAAAATTTTGTACCAAAAGAATCTTAGAAAACTTACCTAACCTTATTATAACAAGCGCAATTTAATTTAGCCTAATCCAACTAAATATATTTTAGATAAGCTTACAATAATTTAATAATAAACAAACACGATGAAATAAAAAAAATCGTTAGGTTCAGAATGATTTGTCCGAAATTATTGCATACACAAATTTTCGGTTGCCTTATTCGGCAAGAAAAGCGTTGCTATTTAAGCCAAAATGGATGAATGTTATTACAGCCAGCTGGCCCAGTGGCTTACGTACTGGCCTGGAGTTTTACGACTCGCTTGCCATGAGTTCTAACCCCACCCTTACCGTGGTTTGCAAGATAAGGCACTCAGCAAAAGTATATATCACTTCAGAATTATATATGCTGATTTGTTTTAATAGAAGGGTAAAACTTTTATCAACAAGCGGCTATTGAAGGACTAGACATCAAAAACATTAAACCCCTAGTTAGGGGATTAAAGTTTTCTTAATGTTAGCGTACAGGAGGACTGCAACCTTTAAAAATTCTAGTGCAGCTGACCCTTCAATGGGAGTTCTTTGATGGGCGCTCGTGGCTCAGTTGACAACGTCCTCAGCTCACACACTGAAGGACCGGGGATCGATCGTGGCAAGGGTGAAACGTTGCGTAAGTTCCCTTACACCTGCTGCCCCTGTTAACCTAGCAGTAAGCAGGTACCTGGGTGTTAGTCTACTGTTGTGGGAAGCATCCAGGGGGAGGGGAGAAGAGTAAAGGTCCCCAGTAGAAATCAGACAGTTCACGATGACGCAGACTTTATTTGGTTATCCTGGGTGGCTAATCTCCAGGTTAAAATTCAAAACAAAACTTTATCTTATGGAAATGAAGGGCTCTTGATCCATGGAATTAAAACTACCCTAATTTTTCTCGACTCAAACCTACTCATTTCTCACTCCTCAGGCGTTGTATAAGCCGTACAGATTCATCAGCGCTTCCCCATGAAAAGAACAATAATAATGATGCAGTCGATAGAACTTTAACCTAACTAACTAGTGTGGTAAATATTTGAGAGAGGCTGTTGCAGACAAATCTGTTCTGTTAGTGTGACTTTGTAAACGTTCAAGTCAGACCGAAGCTTCGTCGTAAGCTCCTCCCTCCTATGGCCAGGTTATTTGTGTAGAAGTATCTTATTTCACAGTTGGTATTGTATTTCATGGTAGAACTTAACAAATCTTTGAGGACAATTGTGTTGCAGGTCTACAACACAGTTGTCCTCAAAGATTTGTTAAGTTATACCATGAATTAAGGAAAGATCCTGGACTTCACCTTACGAAACAAAGCAAATGCGATAGTAATTATGGACAAGGTAGATTTTAGTGGGAAAAAGAACATGTTATTAGAAGACAGGGGAACTTAGGTGCCCCTTAAGTAAGGATATTTACCATCTGCACTCACCTGATGAAACAAAGCTCTTACAATAACTTACACCCAGGCCTGGTCATGGAACGGGCCGCGGGGGCGTTGACCCCCGGAACACCCTCCAAGTAATACCGAACTTTAAATTCCCTTTACCAACAAAAAGGAGAAAGTTATTTATAAAACAGTTTTTTGTGCCACAAGAATTTAATTATTAACCAAAAAAAAAAATTGTTATAGAATCGCTTAACATTACACACACGCTAAGCTTATTTAAAGTAGATATGTATTAAAGGGTGACCTGAAAAATGTTTCAGTTACGTAAGGACGCTTACATAAAACAAACTAAGTGTTTATTTGACAAGAGCCTTTGACAGACGGCAAGCAACATACACACACACACACACACACACACAGGTTAGGAAGAGGTACAGAAGGCAAAGAACCCCGGAGAATAAGGAGAGCAGTCGTAGAGCCAGAAATGAATATGCACAGATCAGAAGGGAGGCCCAAAGACAGTACGAGAATGACATAGCAGCGAAAGCCAAATCTGACCCAAAGCTGCTGTACAGCCACATCAGGAGGAGAACAACAGTCAAGGACCAGGTGATCAGGCTGAGGAAGGTAGGAGGGGAGGTCACAAGAAATGACCGGGAAGTGTGTGAGGAGCTCAACATGAGATTCAAAGAGGTGTTCACAGAGGAGATAGAAGGGCCTCCAGAAAGGAGGAGAGGTAGGGTACACCATCAAGTGCTGGACACAATACACACAAATGAGGAGGAAGTGAAGAGGCTACTAAGCGAGCTAGATACTTCAAAGGCGATGGGGCCAGATAACATCTCTCCATGGGTCCTGAGAGAGGGAGCAGAGGAGCTATGTGTACCCCTAACAACGATCTTCAACACATCTATCGAAACAGGGCAACTACCTGAGGTTTGGAAGACAGCAAATGTAGTTCCAATTTTTAAAAAGGAGACAGGAACGTAGCACTAAACTACAGACCAGTGTCACTGACATGTATTGTATGCAAGGTCATGGAGAAGATAGTCAGGAGAAGGGTGGTTGAGCACCTAGAAAGGAATGAGCTTATCAACGACGGCCAACACGGTTTCAGGGACGGGAAATCCTGTGTCACAAACCTACTGGAGTTCTACGACAGGGTGACAGCGATAAGGCAAGAGAGAGAGGGTGGGTAGATTGCATATTCTTGGATTGTAAGAAGGCGTTTGACACAGTTCCACACAAGAGATTAGTGCAGAAGCTGGAGGACCAGGCAGGGGTAACAGGGAAGGCACTACATTGATCAGGGAATACCTGTCAGGGAGACAGCAGCGAGTCATGGTACGTGGCGAGGTGTCAGAGTGGGCGCCGGTGACGAGCGGGGTTCCACAGGGGTCAGTCCTGGGACCAGTGCTGTTTCTGGTATTTGTGAACGACATGACGGAAGGAATAGACTCCGAAGTGTCCCTGTTTGCAGATGATGTGAAGTTGATGAGAAGAATTCAATCGGACGAGGACCAGGCAGAACTACAAAGGGATCTGGACAGCCTGCAAGCCTGGTCCAGCAACTGGCTCCTGGAGTTCAACCCCACCAAGTGCAAAGTCATGAAGATTGGGAAGGGCAAAGAAGACCGCAGACGGAGTACAGCCTAGGGGGCCAGAGACTGCAAACCTCAATCAAGGAAAAGATCTTGGGGTGAGTATAACACCAGACACATCTCCTGAGGCGCACATCAACCAAATAACTGCTGCAGCATATGGGCGCCTAGCAAACCTAAGAACAGCATTCCGACATCTTAATAAAGAATCGTTCAGGACCCTGTACACTGTGTACGTTAGGCCCATATTGGAGTATGCAGCACCAGTTTGGAACCCACACCTAGCCAAGCATGTGAAGAAGCTCGAGAAAGTGCAAAGGTTTGCAACAAGACTAGTCCCGGAGCTAAGGGTATGTCCTACGAGGGAGGTTAAGGAAATGGACCTGACGACACTGGAGGACAGGAGAGATAGGGAGACATGATAACAACATATAAGATACTGAGAGGAATTGACAAAGTGGACAGAGACAGAATGTTCCAGAGATGGGACACAACAACAAGGGGACACAGATGGAAGTTGAAGACTCAGATGAATCACAGAGATGTTAGGAAGTATTTCTTCAGTCACAGAGTTGTCGGGAAGTGGAATAGTTTAGGAAGCGATGTAGTGGAGGCAGGCTCTATACATAGCTTTAAGCAGAGGTATGATAAAGCTTATGGCGCAGGGAGAGTGACCCAGTAGCGGCCAGTGAAGAGGCGGGGCCAGGAGCTTTGACTCGACCCCTGCAACCACAACTAGGTGAGTACAACTAGGTGAGTACACACACGTAAACATCTAACACTACCCCTTTGAAAAATATTAAAACTCATGAATAATTTTTTAAAATAAATTTATGAGGGCAGCGTGTGTAGATTTCATTTAAGAGAAGTATTTAATAAAGAAGAAGCGAGGAATATTAGAAGCTAAATCGAATAAGACATCAGTTTAATGAAGGAGATTGTGTGTGACTCTCTAAAAAACTTAAGCTGCTTTCAGGCCGGACTTGACACAGTTTATATTCTATTTCACGAAGACAATGTGTGCACGTGTGCGTGCGTCAACACGCACGTGCGCGTGTGTACGTGCCCTCACCTAAGATATGGTTGAGTGCATCAGGTCAGCTCCCCTCATCCTCCACCTGACCTGCTTGAGTGTCTCCCTGCTTTATCAAGCGGAAGTTCCATACTGGGGCAGAGTACGGGATAATGTACCTACCTGTATATGCATGACCTCTACATGAATGAAACACTACATATACATGTATGATAAACCTACCTATACATGGGTAATACACCTACTTATACGTGGGTAATATACCTACCTACACGTGGGTAATACACGTACCTACACGTGTGTATTACACCTACCTATACATGGGTAATACATCTACCAATACATGGGTAATACACCTACTTATACGTGGGTAATACACCTACTTATACGTGGGTAATACACCTACCTACACGTGAGTATTACACCTACCTATACATGGGTAATACACCTACCTATACATAGGTTATGTCCTCACACTTTCTGACTTAGGTCCAAATATACACATATTTTCACCTGTATTAAGGCTTTCTGTCCAAATGGTTACATTTTTGTCTTTCCAAGAACTTGATTTTTCTGTCCAAGAGGTTAGTTAATTTTCCCGCTCAAGAGGTTTACCTTCCTGCTTCAAGAAGTTACTTTTTCTGTCCAAGCGATTACCTTTTCTGTCCCAGAGGTTATTTTTTTCTGTCCAAGAGATTATCTTTTCTGTCCAAAAGATTAATTTTGACCAAGAGGTCAATTTTTCTGTCCAAGGCGTTACTCTTTGTCCAAGAGGCTACTTCTCTCTGTCCAAAAGGCCACATTTCTCTCCACGAAATAACTGTCCATCATGCCCAGAAATTACACCCCCTCCCTCCCTGTCTTAGACACGATATTTGGCTTCTTAAGGAGAGAGGAAGGGAAGAAGAAGGGTAAATAAAGGAAGAAGTATATCCTGTTATGAACAAAATAATCATACTCACAGTATATCTGGGGGGTCTGCCATCAGACTGTGGTGTAGATAGACTGGTACATACCTGAAATAAACATAGTTTATTAAGTATCCATTTGAATTACAGAACCATCAAAATCTGTGTGTGTGTGTAGAGAGAGAGAGAGAGAGAGAGAGAGAGAGAGAGAGAGAGAGAGAGAGTCAGTTACTCGATGACTCAACAGTGACAGAACAAAACACTTGAAACATGGTAAAAAAAATAGCTTCAGGAAATTCTCTGAACAATTCAGAGAGAGAGAGAGAGAGAGAGAGAGAGAGAGAGAGAGAGAGAGAGAGAGAAAGAGAGAGAGAGTCGAAAGAGTCTGAGGAGATTTTGGCATCGTTACGAATACAATCAGGGAACTCCCAAGTCATCTTAAATGTTGAATAGGCTGCCATGGCTCTGGCGAAACGACTGCCACCCTCGCCACAAACTGCCTTCCAGATACTACAAGAATTTTGGCACCCATCACAGTTCGTCCAATCTGAGTCAAGAAATCGTAATGACACGATTGCAAACATACCATATTCATTTCTGTTTATATAAAATACAGTGTGGTAGGAATGGAATAATCAAACAGACTCAGCTGTAAACAATGTATCAACAAACACGGGTTCGAACCCTTCTGCCGTCTAAGACCTGAATAAAAAAATCAATCTTATAAAAAAATTATCAACAGTTTGTATAGCCAACAGCTCTGATCAGACTGAAACGACAATCGACTCTATAACCTTAGCTAAAAATGCCATACTACCGATAAGAGTTACATGTAGTAGCTTCCAGGGGTTACCGCCCCCGCGGCCCGGTCCCAGACCAGACCTCCTGGTTGCTAGCCTGATCGATCAAGCTGGTGGTCGCCGCCGCCCGCATTGCAACATAGGCAACAAAACTGTTGAGAGGAATTTGTAGCACTCCGTCTTGAAGACAACTTAAAGGCTGATATTACATTTCGCTCAATGGAGTAATTTTAAGTTCTACACAGTGAAGTAACTTCAAGTTCTACAAAGCTTGTTCAGCAACATATATAGACTTTGATACTCTGAATTAAGAAGGAAAACAAAGAATTTTCATATTGTCTGGTTGCAAGTTTTCACGTTCGAAATGTTCTCTGATATTCCTCTGTAGGACCTGAAACCAGCTGAAATTATACCTCTTTTGTTGTTTTAAGAAGATAAAAGCATAAGAATGGAGCATCAGGGCAACAGGCCTACTGGCCCATACGACGCAGGTCCTCAAAATACTGCATTTTCCGGCATCTAAGTAGCTTTTTTTCGACAAAACGTCTTGGAAAATCATCCTGCGCCTTATATGCTCAAGTTCAGGGTCAAGGGTAGACTTCGTGTTAAGTTTTATCAGTTGTTTAATAACGTTACTTTATTTGGAAACAGTTTTAAATGTTCGTGCGCCTTATATGGCGGAAAATGCGGCATATAAAAATACAAAAGTGAAAACAGGTGGCTATAACCTTGCTCTTCCTTCAGTCTTTCAACATTTGCCTTTCCCTTTTCCTCGACACACTGTTTAATTTCCTCAAAATAAACAGCAATATCCCAGCGTGACAGCCGCATCCCAGCGTGACAGCCGCATGCCAGCGTGACAGCCGCATGCCAGCGTGACAGCCGCATCCCAGCGTGACAGCCGCATGCCAGCGTGACAGCCGCATGCCAACACCATGTTGTTCCTGCTGGAGGTTGTTTGTTTACCTTGCAAGGTGCGTAACCCGTCAAGCCAGCGTTGTCACAATCACCATCACTATAACCATCAGTCGCCACTAGAATAACCAAAGTCACCACCAGGATCATTAAAATCATCATTAATGCCTCCATCAAACTCACCCCTAGGATCACCATCAAAATGCTTACCAGTATCACCATCGAAATTATTACCAGTGGCACCACTGTAAAAATGATCACCTTGCCATCACACTACCACAACATTCACATAATCCCTTTTTTTCTTTGTCGAGTCAGACATGCAATGCAACCCCTATCAAGAACAATAACAATATCTACTAACAACAACAATCTCTACTAACAACAACAACAATCTCTACTAACAATAACATCTACCATCAACAACCTTTACCAACACCCTCCACCATTCTTAACCTCAACCAACAAAACTCCCTACCAACATCAAAATAATAATCATAATAAAATAATGATGATAATATATTAATAAAAGTGATGATGATGATGATGATGATAATAATAATAATAATAATAATAATAATAATAATAATAATAATAATAATAATAAATAACAACGATAAAAATATGTTAACAAAAATAACAATAATAATAATAATGTGATAATAATAATAATAAAAATAACAAATAACATGATAATAATAATATATAATAACAGCAATGGTAATAATAGGTAAAGTGGTGAGGTGTGGGTGGTGTTGGGTGAGTGGTGAGGTGTGAGTGGTGTTGGGTGAGTGGTGAGGTGTGAGTGTTGAGGTATGAGTGGTGAGGGGTGTTGGGTGAGTGGTGAGGTGTGAGTGGTGTTGGGTGAGTGGTGAGGTGTGAGTGGTGTTGGGTGAGTGGTGAGGTGTGAGTGGTGTTGGGTGAGTGGTGAGGTGTGAGTGGTGTTGGGTGAGTGGTGAGGTGTGAGTGGTGTTGGGTGAGTGGTGAGGTGTGAGTGGTGTTGGGTGAGGTGTGAGTGGTGAGGTGTGAGTGTTGAGGTATGAGTGGTGAGGGGTGTTGGGTGAGTGGTGAGGTGTGAGTGGTGAGGTGTGAGTGGTGTTGGGTGAGTGGTGAGGTGTGAGTGGTGTTGGGTGAGTGGTGAGGTGTGAGTGGTGTTAGGTGAGTGGTGAGGTGTGAGTGGTGTTGGGTGCGTGGTGCAGCATAAATTCCCTCACTCCGGGAAATGCTGCACACAATGTCGTTCGTGAGAGAGAGAGAGAGAGAGAGAGAGAGAGAGAGAGAGAGAGAGAGAGAGAGAGAGAGAGACAGAGAGAGAGGAAACTGTCCACTCCAAGGTTATGCATGTACGAACGCTCCGTTTAAGGGTAAAAAACAGAACAAAAAAGTGTAATCTTGGGAATGATAGGTTGTAAGAAGGATTGAAAAATAAATGGGTTTAAAAGTGGTCTAGAAGGATCTAGGGAAAAAAGGTCACAGAAAAAAGGTCACAGAAAAAAGGTCACACAAAAAAGGTCACACAAAAGAAGTCACAGATAAAAAATCACAACCTAACCTAAATAAAATGTAATTTTTTTTCAGTGACTTTTTTTCATTGCCAAAATTGTGACTTTTTTGTGACCTTTTTCCTAGGAAAAATTGTGACCTTTTTTCCTAGCGAAAATTGTGACCTTTCCCGTGACTTTTTTTCCCCTGTGACATTTTTTCCGGACACTGTCCAAACAGCCATTTTCGTTGATTTCTGCCCTTTCTAAGCCTCTACAAATAATAGTTGTATTTCTAGGTCAGGTCAGGTCAGGTCAAGTAAATGTTCCCAGTTAATAAGTTCTGTATTAAACTGAAGAAACCACTGTGTGGCGAAATGTCTTTGTAATAAAGATCCTCAGGTGATGGACAGGTGTCTTATCCAAATACTTGTCAATACCGTCTACCATTATTGCTGTATAACCCTAGTGGGTTTAGCGCTAAGTTATGATTGTAATAATAATAATAATAATAATAATAATAATAATAATAATAATACGTTAATCATTGCAATATTGAAAATTGTAAATACCGACAAGTTGATGATTAAGACACATGTGCAACAGTTGGGTATCTTTGTTGCTGAAACGTATCGCCTACACAGTAGGCTTCTTCAGTCAAATACAGAAAATGGATTAAAAGCAGCACTTCTGCTGTATTATTATTACAATCATAACTAAGCGCTAAACACACTAGGGTTATACAGTAATGATTAATGTAAAGGAACTTGTATTTACGCACCGCAGGAGTAAGGAGAAAACGCCCACAAAAGGTCATGGGTAAGTCACATGGAAAAAATAACATACACGGCGTGCGGGGCTCGACAGTGTGACTTGGAGCGTTGGCATCCCAGGTGAGGCTGGCTGGCTTGGAAGACCACCTTGCCACGGACACAGTCCAGAAAGAGAATACTGATTTGAATGTTGTTTTAATGCACAAACATGGCGGGAAGTGTTTACAACGCACGAGTGGCCGAGTCAGTCATGTAGGCAAATAAACAATAAAGTGTTGCAACACAACTTAATTCTTCAATTAGAGCAGATAGTTTGACACAAACTGCCGTTCGTGCACTTGGGCATGCTTCCAATTTAGCATCATTACTGATAACGATTGACTTTATTAGCACTCAACCACCATGATGTTCCTGAGGTCTGAGGGTAAGTGGATGTCTAGTCAAACATGGGAAACTGGCTTTCTTAACACTCACATCCAGATGTACTCCTGTTAACCATATGCTCTTGTGCTACCCTCCACAGGATGGATATATGGTGCACAACACCTAGCCACTACCATCCACAGGATGGATATATGGTGCACAATACCTAGCCACTACCATCCATAGGATGGATATATGGTGCACAATACCTAGCCACTACCATCCACAGGATGGATATATGCACAATACCTAGCCACTACCATCCACAGGATGGATATATGGTGCACAATACCTAGCCACTACCATCCACAGGATGGATATATGGTGCACAACACCTAGCCACTACCATCCACAGGATGGATATATGGTGCACAATACCTAGCCACTACCATCCACAGGATGGATATATGGTGCACAATACCTAGCCATTACCATCCACAGGATGGATATATGGTGCACAACACCTAGCCACTACCATCCACAGGATGGATATATGGTGCACAATACCTAGCCACTACCATCCACAGGATGGATATATGGTGCACAACACCTAGCCACTACCATCCACAGGATGGATATATGGTATATACCTTTGAAGAGTTTCGAGAGTATCTACTCTCTGAGCCCGGCCATGGGCCAGGCTCGTCCACTCAACCACCTAGCCACTACCATCCACAGGATGGATATATGGTGCACAATACCTAGCCACTACCATCCACAGGATGGATATATGGTGCACAACACCTAGCCACTACCATCCACAGGATGGATATATGGTGCACAATACCTAGCCACTACCATCCACAGGATGGATATGTGGTGCACAATACCTAGCCACTACCATCCACAGGATGGATATATGGTGCACAATAAACTAGTGGATGGATATATGGTGCACAATACCTAGCCACTACCATCCACAGGATGGATATGTGGTGCACAATAAACTAGTGGATGGATATGTGGTGCACAATACCTAGCCACTACCATCCACAGGATGGATATGTGGTGCACAATACCTAGCCACTACCATCCACAGGATGGATATGTGGTGCACAATACTTAGCCACTACCATCCACAGGATGGATATGTGGTGCACAATAAACTAGTGGATGGATTTATGGTGCACAATACCTAGCCACTACCATCCACAGGATGAATATGTGGTGCACAATAAACTAGTGGATGGATATGTGGTGCACAATAAACTAGTGGATGGATATGTGGTGCACAATACCTAGCCACTACCATCCACAGGATGGATATGTGGTGCACAATACCTAGCCACTACCATCCACAGGATGGATATATGGTGCACAATACTTAGCCACTACCATCCACAGGATGGATATGTGGTGCACAATAAACTAGTGGATGGATATGTGGTGCACAATACCTAGCCACTACCATCCATAGGATGGATATGTGGTGCACAATACCTAGCCACTACCATCCACAGGATGGATATGTGGTGCACAATAAACTAGTGGATGGATATGTGGTGTACAATACCTAGCCACTACCATCCATAGGATGGATATGTGGTGCACAATACCTAGCCACTACCATCCACAGGATGGATATGTGGTGCACAATAAACTAGTGGATGGATATGTGGTGCACAATACCTAGCCACTACCATCCATAGGATGTATATGTGGTGCACAATACCTAGCCACTACCATCCACATGATGGATATGTGGTGCACAATAAACTAGTGGATGGATATGTGGTGCACAATACCTAGCCACTACCATCCACAGGATGGATATGTGGTGCACAATAAACTAGTGGATGGATATGTGGTGCACAATACCTAGCCACTACCATCCACAGGATGGATATGTGGTACACAATACCTAGCCACTACCATCCACAGGATGGATATGTGGTGCACAATACTTAGCCACTACCATCCACAGGATGGATATGTGGTGCACAATAAACTAGTGGATGGATATATGGTGCACAATACCTAGCCACTACCATCCACAGGATGGATATGTGGTGCACAATAAACTAGTGGATGGATATGTGGTGCACAATACCTAGCCACTACCATCCACAGGATGGATATGTGGTGCACAATACCTAGCCACTACCATCCACAGGATGGATATATGGTGCACAATACTTAGCCACTACCATCCACAGGATGGATATGTGGTGCACAATAAACTAGTGGATGGATATGTGGTGCACAATACCTAGCCACTACCATCTATAGGATGGATATGTGGTGCACAATACCTAGCCACTACCATCCACAGGATGGATATGTGGTGCACAATAAACTAGTGGATGGATATGTGGTGCACAATACCTAGCCACTACCATCCACAGGATGGATATGTGGTGCACAATAAACTAGTCACTTCAGTGGCAAAATCTTAAAAAAAAAAAACTTAGGACTCACAGACTTTCATGTCTGTTGTTGGCTTGTAGTTCCTTGCCACATTTTTGCGCGTTCCTGTGTAAAGTGGAGCATGGCAGTGCGGGAAGGTGTGCCTGTCTGTGGACCATGAGTGCCAGAAAGCTGCCACCATACATTCCTTGTTTGCCCTGTGCGTGGGTGCCTGACTCATGGCACCATAACCTCACATTAAGCTGTCACCTCAGTTCATGCACCAGCTGGCAAGTCTGTTCATGCACCAGCTGGTACCTCCGTTCATACGCGAGCTGGCACCTCTGTTCATGCACCAGCTGGCACCTCCGTTCTTGCACCAGCTGGATTCTTCCCTTCACCTAAGATGACACATTTCATAACTTCATGTAAGAAACCCATCCTGTGTGATGGAATATGACAGGAACCCCATCCTGTGTGATGGAATATGACAGAGAAACCCATCCTGTGTGAAGGAATATGACAGGAACCCCATCCTGTGTGATGGAATATGACAGAGAAACCCATCCTGTGTGAAGGAATATGACAGGAACCCCATCCTGTGTGAAGGAATATGACAGGAACCCCATCCTGTGTGATGGAATATGACAGGAACCCCATCCTGTGTGATAGAATATGACAGGGAAGTCATCCTGTGATAGAATATGACAGGAAAGTCATCCTGTGTGATGGAATATGACAGGGAAGTCATCCTGTGTGATGGAATATGACAGGGAAGTCATCCTGTGTGATGGAATATGACAGAGAAGTCACCTGTGTGATGGGATATGACAGGGAAATTTACCCAGCATTAGCTCTCTATACTATGATCTTTCAAATGATTCTATATTCATGTGTAATGATTCGAAATAAAAATGATCATTATATCTATCGTGTATAATGATTCGAAATAATAATAATATTATTATTGTATCTATCATATAGGATAGGTCATTTGTGAAATGCAAAACTTGATAAAGCTCTACTTTTCTCATGAATATTATAATGATGAGGATAAAGCTCTATACAGAGTGAAACATTATATAGGTACCGACTCAGCTATTTTGTACGTGTCCTTTGCAGGAAGCACCTGTCCGTTAATTATCTGTTCATGAACTTTACAACACCGCCAGTAACTGATGCTTCTTGATGTAATAACACTGTTCATTGATCCCTTGTTGTTCCTTGATCCCTTGCTGTTCCTTGATCCCTTGCTGTTCCTTGATAGCTTGCTGTTCCTTGATAGCTTGCTCCCTTGTTGTTCCTTGATCACTCGCTGTTCCTTGATCTCTTGTTCCTTGATCACTCGCTATTCCTTGATCCCTCGCTGTTCCTCTCGTACCCTTCACACTTGCTCTCCTCTCCACCTCCCTCCCTCTACTAATCGCTCTCTCTTATTCCTTTTCCATTAGCGAAGTTTCGCTTCCTATCTCTTCCTTCTCTTTTCATTTACTATTTTATGCTTCTCCATTATTATTATTTTCTTTATTATTATTGCTCTGATTTTCTTCTTCCTTGCCTCGCTGCATAGTTTATCGCTGGTTATTCTTTCACTCTCATTCTCTTTATTTTCTATATTCTATACCTATTTCCTATATTCCATCTACTCCCTTCTTTCCTGACTTTCTTCTTACATTTTCAATCTGCATTCCTGTCTCCATTTAGTTTCTCTCTCTCTCTCTCTTCATTTACCTTACTCCATTTTTAATTTCTCTCTTCCCTTACCACCCAGTTCCACGTCCATTTTTCCCCCTTGCCTCTCTTCCCTCTTCATCCATTTCTTCCTCCTAACTTTCATCTCCCTTCAGTTATTCCTGCTTTCCAGGATACTCCAAGCACGTAGAGTCGGGTTTCCTGCAGTAACATGGGAATGAGTGAGCCTTAAGCGCAAGCACCAGAACTCCAGTACCTCAAAGACCATAGCAAGACCACTTGGTACCAAGTGGTTAGCGAGTGGTACTCGTGGTATACCAAAGAACCAGCCTGGAGTTGACGGTACCAAGTGGTACAATAGTGGTACTCGTGGTTGACCAGGTGAACAGCCAGAATGGCCAGGCGATCAACCATGAAATCAGGTCTGAGACCAGGTCGTGGGGAGAGTGATACCTGGGACTATCTACAGGTCAATCAGAGAATCAGGTCTGAGACCAGGTCGTGGGGAGAGTGATACCTGGGACTATCTACAGATCAATCAGAGAATCAAGTCTGAGACCAGGCCGTGGGGAGTGATACCTGGGACCATTTACAGGTAAACCTAGTAGATTTAAAGTCCCAGAACGAATTGACTGGTATTCATTACCCGTATATGCCACAGGGTATCTTGTGAGGTCAATCTTGTGGCATATTTAAGGACCAGATTGAGGAGTCCTGGACCAGAGTGTCTTCTGTGTCATAGTATTACAGTGAAATCCCGGAGTTTGAACTTAATTGGTTCCTAGGTGGTGTTAGAACTGCTAAAAGTTCGATGTCTGAAACAGTATCTCCCAGGCTTTATCAGCCTCACACAGTGGAGAATGTTGACCTGACTTACAAAAGTCTCTGAGAGTTTGGTCAGTGTCAAAGGTCACTTCAAAGCACTTTTGAAACAGGGATCCTGTGTAACGTTTTTTTACAAATGAATTGTAAACAAGTCAGCGCGTTCGGACTCCAGGAAAACGTTCAAAGAGTGGGTCATTTTTTTCTGAACAAAATTGTTTGGACTCCGGTGTGTTCGAAGTCCAGTACGTTCGAACACTGAGGCCACTTGGGCCACGGGGTCAACGCCCCCGTGGCCCAGTCTCAGACAATGCCTCCTAGCGAATCAAAGTCTGATCAACCAGGCTGTTACTGTTGCCAGCACGCAGTCCCATCACATCCCAGCTGATTAGGAATTGATCTTAGGAACTCGTCCTTCCTCTATCATAATATTACTTACATTATGTTAAACGTCATGTAATTTTGAAAGGAAAACTTAGGTTAGGTAAGATTCGTCAGGAAACAGGACAAGTGTTTCCTAACGCGGGTCTTGAGTCAGATGACGACCCGCAGCTGGAGCTTTTGGTCATCTAACCGAGGACTTAACATAAGAACATAAGAAAGGAGGAACACTGCAGCAGGCCTGTTGGCCCATACTAGGCAAGTCCTTCACAATCCATCCCACTTTATAGATATCAGGGCGTAGTTTGTCAGTGTCTTCCGTGGCAACCTTAATGGGGTGTGGGAGGAAGCAGTCCACACAAGATATCACCATTTGATCAACACAACAATCTGCAATGACTCGTCACGTCCATAACTACCATCAAAGCAACTAACATCAGTACAACCGTCATCACAAGCCACACCATCAACATCAAAATCACCGCTACCACCACCAATTATCCAAATCATCAATATTAATCCCCGACTCTCCCTAAAATCACTCATTACCAACCATTACAATTGTCATTACCATAACAACCAGTCATTACCACCACTACAACAACCACTGTCATTACCACCACTACAGCAACCAGTCATTACCACCACTACAGCAACCAGTCATTACCACCAATACAATAACTACTGTCATTACCACCACTACAGCATCCAGTCATTACCACCACTACAATAACTACTGTCATTACCACCACTACAGCAACCAGTCATTACCACCACTACAATAACTACTGTCATTACCACCACTACAGCAACCAGTCATTACCACCACTACAACAACCACTGTCATTACCACCACTACAACAACCAGTCATTAACACCACTACAACAACCACTACTACAGAAACCAGTCATTACCACCACTACAACAACCACTATCATTACCACCACTACATAAACCAGTCATTACCACCACTACAACAACCACTATCATTACCACCACTACAGCAACCAGTCATTACCACCACTACAATAACCACAACCACTGATGACAACACTTATGACCGATTTCCCTCTTTTTTTCCCGCTTTTACTCTCACAATCAAACCTGAGACAACTCTTCTGTTGGGCAGCTGATCAAACAGACTGTTGCTGCCCACGCGACAGAGGAGGAAGGAAGGGTGAGGAAGGTAAGAGTGGATAAGAGCAGGCGTCAGTTTGTCTAATGCTCTGCTTCCTTTCCCATTACACAATTATCACACTCATATTTTCCTTCCTTCACTTCCTCCTCCTCCTCCTCGGTGTTATGATAAGCGCTTCAACTTGTGACTTCCGTTGATGCTGACGTTGTCAATAACCATCAACGGCATCTACAGCTAACGTACGGAGTAGAGCCATAACAGAGGAAGAGTAGTGGAAGTTACAGCACTGGTGCAGCACGAGCGAGCGAGCGAGCGAGCGAGCGAGAGAGAGAGAGAGAGAGAGAGAGAGAGAGAGAGAGAGAGAGAGAGAGAGAGAGAAGGGGAGGAAAGGGGAGGGGAAGGGAGGGGGAAGAAGGGTGTGGTCCCACTGCTCCTCACAAAACAGAGTGGGCCGCTGCGTGTAAATTAACATGATCACGACGGTAGCAACCAACACCCCGTTTTTTGTGACTCTTTTCAACGGTGTGTGTGTGACTTTTGTGTACGTACAGTATACAGAACATGAACACACACATACACATGTACGCGTACACACATACAAACACTGCAGACCCTTTACCTCACTAAAACATTCACGTGGCAAGCGCTAAACATGTAGGGAGTGGGGGGTCACAGCGCCTGAGGAACGAGAAGTGGGTAGCTCCAGTTCCTCGGATCAAGAGCCCTTCAGCAGTGGTGAGGTAGGGCGGACCACCAGACCATCAATGGGAATATCCGCTACTTATCTGTCTCACAGCGGCGTCTTCCTGAACTACGGACGGTGTCCTTGTATCACGGACACCCACGGTCACACTCCTCTACCCTTCCAGGTTTAGTGCTTCTAAATAAAAGTACCACTACTACCAATCCTACTAATATTATTATTAATATTACTACTACTAATACTATTATTATTACTATTGCTGCTACTACTACCATTATTACTATTACTACTACTATTGCTACTGCTACTACTACCATTATTACTATTACTACTACTATTGCTCGCGTACTACCATTATTACTATTACTACTACTATTGCTACTGCTACTACTACCATTATTACTATTACTACTACTATTGCTACTGCTACTACTACCATTATTACTATTACTACTATTATTGCTACTGCTACTACTACCATTATTACTATTACTACTACTATTGCTACTGCTACTACTACCATTATTACTATTACTACTACTATTGCTACTGCTGCTACTACCATTATTACTATTACTACTACTATTGCTACTGCTACTACTACCATTATTACTATTACTACTACTATTGCTACTGCTACTACTACCATTATTATTATTACTACTACTATTGCTACTGCTGCTACTACCATTATTACTATTACTACTACTATTGCTACTGCTACTACTACCATTATTACTATTACTACTACTATTGCTACTGCTACTACTACCATTACTACTATTACTAAGGCTGTACGTATCATTTTGTACGTGCTGTTGTGTACATGTTAAGATTGGTACGTACGTACCTTTATTTGCATGGCAAGGATGAAACGTACCCCTATGTGCGTGCCAAGTACGGTACGTACAGCAAAGGAGAGAAGGACTTAACAAGAGCCAATAACTCTTGATACAACCACTGCCACTGCCACTACCTTCCCTCGTGAACAATTATGATAACATCCTCAACCACCATCACCACCACTACCACCATCACCACTACTACCACCACCATCTCTATCCTGGACCACCACCAACATCATCTCCATCCTGGACCACCACCAACATCTTCATCCTGGACCACCAAAAACATCTTCATCCTGGACCACCACCACCATCTCCATCCTGGACCACCACCAACATCATCTCCATCCTGGACCACCACCAACATCATCTCCATCCTGGACCACCACCAACATCATCTCCATCCTGGACCACCACCACCAACATCTCCATCCTGGACCACCACCACCATCTCCATCCTGGACCACCACCACCATCTCCATCCTGGACCACCACCACCATCATCTCCATCCTGGACCACCACCACCATCTCCATCCTGGACCACCACCACCACCATCTTCATCCTGGACCACCACCACCATCTCCATCCTGGACCACCACCACCAACATCATCTCCATCCTGGACCACCACCAACATCATCTCCATCCTGGACCACCACCACCAACATCTCCATCCTGGACCACCCCCACCATCTCCATCCTGGACCACCACCAACATCATCTCCATCCTGGACCACAACCCTCTTCATCCTGGACCACCACTAACATCATCATCCTGGACCACCACTAACATCATCATCCTGGACCACCATCAACATCTCCATCCTGGACCACCACCATCTCCATCCTGGACCACCACCAACATCTCCAGCCTGGACCACCACCAACATCTCCAGCCTGGACCACCACCAACATCTCCAGCCTGGACCACCACCAACATCTCCATCCTGGACCACCACCATCTCCATCCTGGACCACCACCAACATCTCCAGCCTGGACCACCACCAACATCTCCAGCCTGGACCACCACCATCATCTCCAGCCTGGACCACCACCAACATCTCCAGCCTGGACCACCACCATCATCTCCAGCCTGGACCACCACCAACATCTCCAGCCTGGACCACCACCAACATCTCCATCCTGGACCACCACCAACATCTCCAGCCTGGACCACCACCAACATCTCCAGCCTGGACCACCACCAACATCTCCAGCCTGGACCACCACCAACATCTCCAGCCTGGACCACCACCAACATCTCCAGCCTGGACCACCACCAACATCTCCAGGCTGGACCACCACCAACATCTCCAGCCTGGACCACCACCAACATCTCCAGCCTGGACCACCACCAACATCTCCATCCTGTAGATGAATGGTTCAGAGAACCGACGAGTTGGTAAATTAGACACATATAGCAACACTTGGGTATCTTTATTGAGGAAACGTTTCGCCACACAGTGGCTTCATCAGTCCATACAAAAGAGAATCGTGAAGAACAGGAGGAGTTTGAGGTGGTCAGTCCCTCAACCTTGAGTCGATGTTGTCAGTCCATCAATCTTGAATAGAATACAACATATGTGCGAAGAGGGAGCTTATATACTGTAGGCAGGAGAGGTGCAGCAGTTGTAGGAGGCATCACATTTGACCAATGTGGAAGTAGGTCGTGCCCAAGGGTTAGGCAAGCGAAGAATTCCCTGTATTAAGATACCAAGATGTTGCTGTGTCAGACAGGATGTAGATGAATGGTTCAGAGAACCATCCTGGACCACCACCATCATCTCCATCCTGGACCACCACCATCATCTCCAGCCTGGACCACCACCACCTAGGGCTTCCAACACTACCACCAATATCATTTTCAATTTCCACCCAAACATTTCTAAAACTTCTCACCACCACTACCCCCCTTCTCCAACTTCCCCCTCCCACTAGCTCATCCTTACAGCCTCCACTGGACTGCATCTCCCTCCTCTCCCCCACACACTCATCACAGACAGGAGTTACAGGTTTTCGCAGGAGGTGTGTGAGAAATTTGCATACAAGTCCCACGCGAACTACTGGTCCTTACTGGATCTTGCTGACACACCACGTCTCTCTCCTCTTCTCTCTTTATCTCCATCACTTACTTTATACTTCTTTTTTACAAACACGCCATTATTATTATTACTATTATTATTAATTTAACACATCCGCTATTACTGTTGTTGCTGTTAATGTTATTCTTAAGTCACCTCTGCAGTCAGTCGAACATAGAGGTGATTAAATGTGGAGTCAGAAGAACCTCGCTGGCTCTACCAGAGCCAGAGTGACACTAACAGTGCCAGAGTGACGCTAACAGAGCTAGACTGACACTAACAGAGCCAGTGACACAAACAGAGCCAGACTGACACTAACAGAGTCAGACTGACACTAACAGAGCCAGAGTGACGCTAACAGAGCCAGTGTGACGCTAACCGAGCCAGAGTGACACAGAGCCAGACTGACACTAACAGTGCCAGAGTGACGCTAACAGAGCCAGACTGACACTAACAGAGCCAGACTGACACTAATAGAGCCAGAGTGACGCTTACGAGCCAGAGTGACACAAACAGAACCAGACCGACACTAACTGAGCGAGGCTGATACTAATAGAGCCACACTAACAATAACAGAATCTGAGTGACTCTATCAGAGCCAGACTGACACTAACAGACCTACACTAACACTAACATAGCCAGACTGACACTAACAGACCTACACTGACACTAACAGAGCCAGACTGACACTAACAGTCAGACTGACACTAACAGAGCCAGACTGACACTAACAGTCAGACTGACACTAACAGAGCCAGACTTGACACTAACAGAGCCAGACTGACAGTAACAGTCAGACTGACACTAACAGAGCCAGACTGACACTAACAGTCACTGACACTAACAGAGCCAGAGTGGCACTAACAGTCAGACTGACACTAACAGTCAGACTGACAGTAACCAGAAAGGAAGGGGAGACGCTCTAGGAAGTGGTGATTGAGAGAATGAGAGGCAAGTGTGGTAACACTGATAGTGAAGGATGAAAGAAAGAGTGACGGATCAACAGCATCAAGAAGAAGAGAAAAGGAACAACAGAAGGAAGAGGTGTGAGAAGAACAAGCATAATAAAACATAAGAAGAGGGAAAGAAGTTGAAGAAGTAGAAAAGAAAAAGAAGTAAAAAAGAATAAGGTTAGATGATGGTGGGGAGTGAGAGGGTCTGGTTGATTACCGGAATGATTATTTTGGAACCTTTGGCACCTGTGTCACTGACGGAGGAGGAAGACGAGGAGACCAAGAAGGAAAGAAGAAAGGAGAGAAAGACATACATGTAAATATATATATATATATATATATATATATATATATATATATATATATATATATATAGAGAGAGAGAGAGAGAGAGAGAGAGAGAGAGAGAGAGAGAATGTGAGAAACGTATGGCGAAGGAAAAGCAAGTAGAGAGGAAGAGAAAATAGAAAAAGAAAAGACAGAGAGAGTGGAAGAGAAGATAAAAGAGAGAGAGGAAGGGAGAACAAATAGAGAGACGGAGTCAGATAGAGGGGGGAGAGACCCGCATTTTACGTATTTCTACTCTTGTAGGCTTCCCTGGAAACTGCCTGATCAGTCAGGTTATTGCTGCTCGCGGCCCACACCACCACATCCACATGACCATAAAACCTGGTTGACCTAACATCGCCTCAAGTAACTGGTTCAGTTTCCCCTTGAAAACTTCCAGCTTTGATCCATCAATATATATATATAGTGTCTCAGACCGAGCCGCGGGGGCGTTGACCCCCGAAACCCTCTCCAGGTATACTCCAGGTATACTCATGTCGTGCTGAATAAACCAAACCGTCGAGTTTGGCCTAAAACTCAAGTGTTATTTCTGCAGAATAAGCAGTGAAATTTCTTTTATGCAATAAATCTGAGAATATTAATTATACATAGCTGATTTTAAGTAATATTAAATAAATTTAATGGTCCACGATACATTGTAGAATTTGATATAATAAATTACATCAAGTTAGGATAAGCGAGATTTGTAAGTTAGGTTTGGTTCTAAAAATACAAAAAAATACGAGTGCACAAGTACACAAGTGCACAAGTATACAAGTACACAAGTGCACAAGTACACAAGTGCACAAGTACACAAGTGCACAAGCACACAAGTGCACAAGCACACAAGTACACAAGTACAGAGAACACACAAGTTGATAAATTAAGACACTTGTGCAAGACCTGGTTATCTTTATTGTGGGAACGTATTTTTATCAAGACTGATGGAGTTATTACATCGACTCCAGGCTGAGGGACTGATTACCTCAAACACCTTCTGATCTTTACCATTCTTCTCTGTATTGGACTGAGGAAGCCACTGTGTGGCGAAACGTTTCCACAATAAAGATACCCAAGTGTTGCACATGTAACCAATTTATCAACTGTAAAATACAAACACATCTCTTGTGTTGATTGTTCTAATGACTCACGTTATAATTTCCTGGTCAGAGTAAGCTCTCGTGTTTGAGTTAGCATCATCAGCTGTACGTCACACCAAGCTTGTGTTTATGTGCCTTGACGGTGAGAGCAAAGTAACGGTGCCAGCACATGACCTTGAGGTACTCTCACCGTTACTTTTTATCTCTAACGCTGCAATTTGATGTCAGTTATCTAAAACAATTTATTCACATTATTTTTTTTGGCATGTTTGTTACACATGAATATTCACTTACCACTATGTTATGAGAGAGAGAGAGAGAGAGAGAGAGAGAGAGAGAGAGAGAGAGAGAGAGAGAGAGAGAGAGAGAGAGAGAGAGAGAGAGAGAGAGAGAGAGAGAGAGATAGAGATTCACATTATTCTTTTTGGGATGTCTGATACAAATTTGAATATTTACCTACCATCTAGTTATTATGAGTGTGAGAGCGAGAGAGAGAGAGAGAGAGAGAGAGAGAGAGAGAGAGAGAGAGAGAGAGAGAGAGAGAGAGAGAGAGAGAGAGAGAGATTCACATTATTCTTTTTGACATGTCTGATACAAATTTACCTACCACCTAGTTATTATGAGTGTGTGAGAGCGAGAGAATCCCCACTGACACTAAACTAATATCGCCCACCATGAAAACTGGGCCACAGTATAACCTGGAAGTCCTATGGTCTTGGCACTCCACTCTCCTCTTCCTCTTCCTCCTCCTCCTCCTCCTCTTCCTCTTCCTCCTCCTCCTCCTCCTCTTCCTCTTCCTCCTCCTCCTCCTCCTCTCACAAACCGTTATCGCTTTACCAAATTTCTTGCAAGACTTGTTCTTGTCATTTGCTTAAAAGCCGGTGAAAAAAAAATATGCGTTTCTGGGTATAACTTCACAAATCTGCTGTTCTATTGTATTACAGAGTTCAGGAAAACGCCTTGGTTTACCCGAGGCAGATTTCAAGGTCTGTCCTTCTCTGGCAGGCAGACCTTGCAGCAAGCTTTCCCGTCGATTACGTGATCAGCCAGGCTATTGGTATTCCCAAATAGCCATCACAACCCGGCTTATCCGCCACGGCCTGCAATAACCTATGCAATTTCTTTCTTGAAGACCTCTTGCCTTTGTTACAGCATGGAAGCTTTTATTTACTGGTTGAACATTCTTCAGGAGGGTTGCCTTGATGTTAGTGAAGGTCTCTTGATGCCAGCGAAATGACCTTGATGCCAGCGAAATGACCTTGATGCCAGCGAAGGACCCTTGATGCCAGCGAAGGATCCTTGATGCCAGCGAAATGACCTTGATGCCAGCGAAGAACCCTTGATACCAGCGAAATGACCTTGATGCCAGTGAAATGACCTTGATATCAGTGAAGGACCCTTGATGCCAGTGAATGGCTCTTGATGCCTGTGAAGAGCGCTTGATTCACAGAATTAGGGCTACTTTCCTCTTTCCTCGAAATCAATGTTGATTACCTCTCACAGCTCAGGAGCTTTGCGACTCCTACGAGTTTAGAGCTTCCCCATCAATAATAAAAATAACAATGAACATCCTTCCATAATATCTCTCTCTCTCTCTCTCTCTCTCTCTCTCTCTCTCTCTCACACACGAGTTTTTACAGGGTTAGGGTAAGCATTCCTACTTTACACACTAAGATATATAACCTACCTCAGCTCACCTGCAAGCCCCAGCTAGCATTAACCTTTATTACATGTTCACTCTTATGTGACATACAAATAGGGAAGAGGTTGGAGCCAGCTGTCAGCCAGAGATTTCATTCAGTCAACTGACTTTATTTTATCGATGTTGTAATGCCGTACGAACATGTTCCAGACTCGAGTCATTCTAGGAATGAATGATTTTCTCTTATATATGTTCTTAGCTATACAAAGTTAGCTTGTGATTTACTGGGTTTCAAATATCTCATTATTATTATGAGTAGTAGTAGTATGAGTAGTAGTAATAGTAATAGTAGTAGTAGTAGTAGTAGCAGTATTAGTAGTAGTAGTAGGTGTGGAGTACTAAATCCTTAGTGGTCATACAACTTCTGGGATAATGGGAGCCAATCAGGTCCAATCCCTTGGACCAAGAGCCCCTTAGCGACGTCAAGGAACCTCCCTCGAGGGAACAAATAAGACATAGGAAGAAAGTTTGTGCGTGTGTCCTCATTACAAGGTAATAAAGACAGTAGTTTGAGCTGCTTGAGGCCCCAGGCAACACCTGCACCACTACACCCTCTACTGTACCCTCACACTGTCACAACACCCTCTACTGTACCCTCACACTGCCACAACACCCTCTACTGTACCCTCACACTGTCACAACACCCTCTACTGTACCCTCACACTGTCACAACACACTCTACTGTACCCTCACACTGTCACAACACCCTCTACTGTACACTCACACTGCCACAACACCCTCTACTGTACCCTCACACTGTCACAACACCCTCTACTGTACCCTCACACTGTCACAACACCCTCTACTGTACACTCACACTGCCACAACACCCTCTACTGTACCCTCACACTGCCACAACACCCTCTACTGTACCCTCACACTGTCACAACACCCTCTACTGTACCCTCACACTGCCACAACACCCTCTACTGTACACTCACACTGCCACAACACCCTCTACTGTACCCTCACACTGCCACAACACCCTCTACTGTGCCCTCACACTGCCACAACACCCTCTACTGTACCCTCACACTGCCACAACACCCTCTACTGTACCCTCACACTGCCACAACACCCTCTACTGTACCCTCACACTGCCACAACACCCTCTACTGTACCCTCACACTGCCACAGCACCCTCTACTGTACCCTCACACTGCCACAACACCCTCTACTGTACCCTCACACTGCCACAACACCCTCTACTGTACCCTCACACTGCCACAACACCCTCTACTGTATCCTCACACTGCCACAACACCCTCTACTGTACCCTCACACTGCCACAACACCCTCTACTGTATCCTCACACTGCCACAACACCGTCTACTGTATCCTCACACTGCCACAACACCGTCTACTGTACCTTCACACTGCCACAACACCGTCTACTGTACCCTCACACTGCCACAACACCGTCTACTGTACCCTCACACTGCCACAACACCGTCTACTGTACCCTCACACTGCCACAACACCGTCTACCGTACCCTCACACTGCCACAACACCCTCTACTGTATCCTCACACTGCCACAACACCCTCTACTGTACCCTCACACTGCCACAACACCCTCTACTGTACCCTCACACTGCCACAACACCGTCTACTGCATCCTCACACTGCCACAACACCCTCTAATGTACCCTCACACTGCCACAACACCGTCTACTGTACCCTCACACTGCCACAACACCGTCTACTGTACCCTCACACTGCCACAACACCGTCTACTGTATCCTCACACTGCCACAACACCGTCTACTGTACCCTCACACTGCCACAACACCGTCTACTGTACCCTCACACTGCCACAACATAGTCTACTGTATCCTCACACTGCCACAACACCGTCTACTGTATCCTCACACTGCCACAACACCGTCTACTGTACCCTCACACTGCCACAACACCGTCTACTGTACCCTCACACTGCCACAACATAGTCTACTGTATCCTCACACTGCCACAACACCGTCTACTGTACCCACACACTGCCACAACACCCTCTACTGTACCCTCACACTGCCACAACACCGTCTACTGTATCCTCACACTGCCACAACACCGTCTACTGTACCCTCACACTGCCACAACACCGTCTACTGTATCCTCACACAACACCCTCCACTCCTTCATCTTCACACTTTCTAGATGTCTAATGGTTATAATCATAACCATAATTTTTAAAGGGGTGGACCGAAAGCCAGCGGAAGGCCTCGGTCAGATGACCGAGGGTCATATATGACTTAGACCCACGTCAGGAAACACTTCAAGCTATAACCTTCTACATCTTTCTCCTTTGTCTTATTCCCTTTTTTTCCCCAATCCTGTACTCTCTTCCTTTCTCTTGTCATCATTTGTCTCGTTCTCTCCTGCTCAGCCTCCTCAAACCTTTGTCATGCCAACACAATCTAAATTTACGTTTCTACATCACCAAAAAGGTAAGAAATTTTATACAAATGCAGGACAAACAAGAAGATGAAGTGGTATGTATGCAATAATAATATTCTAAGCGCTTTCGTAATATCTCACATTCTCTCTCTCTCTGCCCTTCTTCCTAGCAATGTGACTCCCTCCCCCGCTTGGCTGCCATGCCTAACAGCATGAGCAGCGCCAACAAGAGAATGAGTGAGAACGATTCTCTCAATGAAACCATTTGGGTGCTCTGCCCCCGCCCTCACAGCTGTGGCACCTTAGTCCATCAAGGCTGCCCACGCCTGGGTTATCCTCCTCCTCCCTGCTAGTATAAACACACACACACACAACCAGCTCTTAACTTTACTTTTCATTTAGGTGGTGCGCATAAAGCAGCATCTCCTTCAGAAGAGAAAATTGGGCGAAACAGAATAAACAAAACAGGAGAGCATCGCTAGCGCTTTCTTCCGTGAGTGGGCAGAAGGATGGAAACAGGTGAGCAACACTGTTACCTACTTTAAAAGAGAAAACGGATTGAAACAGAGAGAACAAACAGGTGAGCATCACTAGCTCCAAAAACATGAGATTTAGCGTCACTTCTGCAGCTACTGGGCTTCCACTCTTCACAGTGAACTCTGCTATATAATCCTTGCGCTCAAATGTAATAATGATAATAATAATAATAACATTATTGTTATTTATTTTTACAAGTACATGATACAACTTATACAGACCATAGCTGACATCAATGACATACTATATAGAAAGCCCCTTGTTATGCAGAGCATTTGGGGAAAATTAGGTTAATTTTGTCCCCAGGATGCCACCCACACCCTGGTACCTATTTACTGCTAGGTGAACATGGACAGCAGGTGTCTTTAAGGAAACACGCCCTAATGTTACCACCCGTACCGGGGATCGAGCCACTGATTTCAATGTGTGAGCTGAGTGCGCTACCAACCGAACTACGAGACACCTAATGTATCCATGTAACTGAAGTTGACACCTTAACTGTAAATGATTCCCTAGCATCCATAAATGCTTTTAACTCTACGAGTGTTAATTGTGATATACAACCATCGCTAATCCGGTTCCATCACTTAACCGACACTAATTTCGGCTAGCATCTCTAGTGATAGGTTAGTTCAGTTGCCAGGTGACCTGCTGAAACATCTCTAGAGCAACGATGTTTTGTAAGGGAAAAAGAAATAATGAACTTTTATATGCCGGATTAGTAATGGCAGAAGCCAAACACAGGTATGGCACAATTGTAGACAGTGGAGCCAGAGTTTCGCTCACAATATGAGCGAAACGTAGTCAACAAAGGTTCGCATTATACTGCATTTGTGTATTTTTCCATCGTGTCGGTATTTTATACAATTTACCTCCATCAACATGCTCCTGGATGCCACTGTTACCTGGTTCCAGCTGCACTACAACATCAACATGCTCCTGGATAACACTGTTACCTGGTTCCAGCTACACTACAACATCAACATGCTCCTGGATGCCACTGTTACCTGGTTCCAGCTGCACTACAACATCAACATGCTCCTGGATAACACTGTTACCTGGTTCCAGCTACACTACAACATCAACATGCTCCTGGATGCCACTGTTACCTGGTTCCAGCTGCACTACAACATCAACATGCTCCTGGATGCCACTGTTACCTGGTTCCAGCTGCACTACAACATCAACATGCTCCTGGATGCCACTGTTACCTGGTTCCAGCTGCACTACAACATCAACATGCTCCTGGATGCCACTGTTACCTGGTTCCAGCTGCACTACAACATCAACATGCTCCTGGATGCCACTGTTACCTGGTTCCAGCTACACTACAACATCAACATGCTCCTGGATGCCACTGTTACCTGGTTCCAGCTGCACTACAACATCAACATGCTCCTGGATGCCACTGTTACCTGGTTCCAGCTGCACTACAACATCAACATGCTCCTGGATGCCACTGTTACCTGGTTCCAGCTGCACTACAACATCAACATGCTCCTGGATGCCACTGTTACCTGGTTCCAGCTACACTACAACATCAACATGCTCCTGGATGCCACTGTTACCTGGTTCCAGCTGCACTACAACATCAACATGCTCCTGGATGCCACTGTTACCTGGTTCCAGCTGCACTACAACATCAACATGCTCCTGGATGCCACTGTTACCTGGTTCCAGCTGCACTACAACATCAACATGCTCCTGGATGCCACTGTTACCTGGTTCCAGCTACACTACAACATCAACATGCTCCTGGATACCACTGTTACCTGGTTCCAGCTGGACTACAACATCAACATGCTCCTGGATGCCACTGTTACCTGGTTCCAGCTGCACTACAACATCAACATGCTCCTGGATAACACTGTTACCTGGTTCCAGCTACACTACAACATCAACATGCTCCTGGATAACACTGTTACCTGGTTCCAGCTGCACTACAACATCAACATGCTCCTGGATGCCACTGTTACCTGGTTCCAGCTGCACTACAACATCAACATGCTCCTGGATGCCACTGTTACCTGGTTCCAGCTGCACTACAAGTACCTCTGGATATTTGCATCACCAGCTGATGTAGATCTAACCAAATATAAACTCTGCCAGATGAGATATTCTAACGCCTTGCGTCATTAGCAGTCGGAGTGGGACAAAATTCATGAATTCAGAGACAATTCACTCACAAATGCTCAAGATATGTAAATTCTTTTTTCCCACAGTCGCATAATACCTCCCATTCTGGAATAATACCAAGATTTTGCTACTTAAACTAAATAATAAGCACCTTGGCTTCTACCTAAATTCAATCTTGTCTTGCTGTAATGTAATTTGGCGAATTACAGTTTTGTGTAGTGTAGTGTAGTCTGCTGTAGTGTAGTTTGGTGTAGTGTAGTTTGGTGTAGTTTCAAGCAATGTCAACAACTTATAACTACACTAATATTATTGTGCATGAAATCACCACCGTGTAAATTCATTAGTATTGTTGTAAAGTCAATAAATTTGTAAGTCTTTCAATACCACTGTAACTTTGCAAGCAAATACACAAATAACTCGCACATAGGAAAAACTTATGGCGACGTTTCGGTCCGACTTGGACCATTAACTAGCATCTAGTAATGGTCTAAGTCGGTCCGAAACGTCGGGTTATCCGTGTGTTGTTCCAATCACGGTGTTGGGTTATCCGTGTGTTGTTCCAATCACGGTGTTGGGCCTTTTTTTGTTCTTTAGCAAGCAAATGCTGGAGCCCAGAGCCAGGACCCACAGTGTACCTTTGTATTCCTTTGACTACAGCCTACAGGATGGGTAAGAGCTACAGGGATACATAATAAAACTATGAAGCTAACTCGTGCAGCCTTAAACAGTGATACGACCATCAGCCTGCACAGCTCCTGTTCCTGCTGCAAGTCTCAGTTCTCCTACAGCAGCAACAGCAGCACACGCAGCATCAGCAGCAGAAGAGTCAACAGCAGCAACGGCATCACCAGCAACAGCATACTCAACAGAGCTAATAACCCTGGCAGATGAAACATCGTAATCAGGAGAAAGCAGGACAAGCAGAAGCAGTGTCAACAGCAGACCCAGAAGCAGTGTCAACAGCAGACGCAGAAGCAATGTCAACAGCAGACGCAGAATCAACCAGTTATACAGAAAAAAAAACACAGGTTGCAGAGGAAGTTACACAGAGAAAGGTTGTCCCAGTATAAGTTTGTTCTGCAACCTGTGTCACATCTTCACTACTGTGGATAGTACATACCATTATCCACACCAACAGTGTTACCACCACAACAACAGTGTTACCACCACCACAGCAACAATGCTATCACCACCATACCACAGAAACAGTGTTACCACCACCACACCAAAGAAACAGTGTTACCACCACCACACCACAGAAACAGTGTTACCACCACCACACCACAGAAACAGTGTTACCACCACCACACCAAAGAAACAGTGTTACCACCACCACACCACAGAAACAGTGTTACCACCACCACACCAAAGAAAGTGTTACCAGCGCAACGCCACAGCAACACCGTTACCAGAAGCCTGGGAGCAGAAGGCTGCCACCTACACATGAACCACAAGTGACCTTCAATTATCCAACAATTCCCTGAGAATCAGGTCTTACCCACCACCACCACCAGTAATTACCCCCTCTCCCACCCTTCTCCCATTCTCTCTTCATCCTCTCACTATCCCTCTTGATCCTCAAACTCTCCTTCATTTCCTCAGCTCTCTAATATTCCAGCTTCCCCCCCTCTCATACTCTTCTACTCTTCTTAATCTCTCTCTCTCTTTCCACTTCCCACTTCTTGATCTTCTCACTCAACCATCTTGATCTTCCCAGTCTTCTTCTTGATCTTACTACTCTCAGACTCCCTCGAGTTCAAGAACTCACCAGAGCAAACCCGGCTTACTCCAGACTAATTATAAGGTGGATTATGAGATGCTTTAACAGCAGGGAAGCCAAGCCACTCAACCCATTTGTGATCTCTCCTCTATAATACAGTGTTGTATCCATTTCTACCTTCTCTATAACAGTGTTGTATCCATAACTATCTTCTGTAATACAGTGTTGTATCCATAACTATCTTCTGTAATACAGAAGATTATTATTATTATAATCAAAAGAAGTGCTAAACCACAAGGGTCATACAGGTAATACAGAAGAGAAGATAGTTATGGATATATATATATATATATATATATATATATATATATATATTTAAAGCGCAACTTGACCTCGAGACCTGGCACTACCTGACCTCCAGACCTGGCACTACCGGACCTCGAGACCTGGCACTACCTGACCTCGAGACCTGACACTACCTGACCTCGAGACCTGGTACTACCTGACCTCGAGACCTGGCACTACCTGACCTCGAGACCTGACACTACCTGACCTCGAGACCTGGTACTACCTGACCTCGATACCTGGCACTACCTGACCTCGAGACCTGGCACTACCTGACCTCCAGACCTGGCACTACCTGACCTCGAGACCTGGCACTACCTGACCTCCAGACCTGGCACTACCTGACCTCCAGACCTGGCACTACCTGACCTCCAGACCTGGCACTACCTGACCTCCAGACCTGGCACTACCTGACCTCGAGACCTGGCACTACCTGACCTCCAGACCTGGCATTACCTGACCTCGAGACCTGGCACTACCTGACCTCGAGACCTGGCACTACCTGACCTCCAGACCTGGTACTACCTGACCTCGAGACCTGGCACTACCTGACCTCGAGACCTGGCACTACCTGACCTCGAGACCTGGCACTACCTGACCTCGAGACCTGGCACTACCTGACCTCGAGACCTGGCACTACCTGACCTCGATACCTGGCACTACCTGACCTCGAGACCTGGCACTACCTGACCTCGAGACCTGGCACTACCTGACCTCCAGACCTGGCACTACCTGACCTCCAGACCTGGCACTACCTGACCTCCAGACCTGGCACTACCTGACCTCCAGACCTGGCACTACCTGACCTCCAGACCTGGCACTACCTGACCTCCAGACCTGGCACTACCTGACCTCCAGACCTGGCACTACCTGACATCCAGACCTGGCACTACCTGACTACACCTCACCTACAGTCCTCCAAATATCTGTACTTTATAACTATCCAAACACAAATTTTTGTTGGGACTACATTTGTCCTCCTCCTACCACTATCTCCTTTCCTATTCATCCATCCTTCATTCACGTCTATACCTTTTCTCATTACTGCTACGTACCCACCCCAACTAGTCTCCCCTATAAATCCTCTCCCCAGGATATCCTGAGAGATGGCAATTCCCAAATGATAGAAATTCCAGCTATGTTGGAATGAAGCCTTTGAAGCTGTCAGAGCTGATGAACCTTTGCTGGAATTCTTTATGACATCCTTATTGTGATACTGAAGTCTCCCAGCACAGGCTGACACTACTGAAGTCTCCCAGCACAGGCTGACACTACTGAAGTCTCCCAGCTCAGGCTGACGCTACTGAAGTCTCCCAGCACAGGCTGACACTACTGAAGTCTCCCAGCACAGGCTGACACTACTGAAGTCTCCCAGCACAGGCTAACACTAATGAAGTCTCCCAGCACAGGCTGACGCTACTGAAGTCTCCCAGCACAGGCTAACACTAATGAAGTCTCCCAGCAGAGGCTGACACTACTGAAGTCTCCCAGCACAGGCTGACACTACTGAAGTCTCCCGGCTCAGGCTAACACTAATGAAGTCTCCCAGCAGAGGCTGACACTACTGACGTCTCCCAGCAGAGGCTGACACTACTGAACCCTCCCAGCTCAAGCTAACACTACTGAACCTTTCCAGCTCAAGACTGACAGATATACGAACCCCATCCTGTGTAATGGAGCAGGAGAAACACAGCTAGCTCTTGTTACCACTGTGTAACTAACACACAGACCAGAGTAGCAGGAGAAACACAGCTAGCTCTTGTTACCACTGTGTAACTAACACACAGACTAGAGTAGCAGGAGAAACACAGCTAGATCTTGTTACCACTGTGTAACTAACACACAGACTAGAGTAGCAGGAGAAACACAGCTAGCTCTTGTTACCACTGTGTAACTAACACACAGACTAGAGTAGCATGAGAAACACAGCTAGATCTTGTTACCACTGTGTAACTAACACACAGACTAGAGTAGCAGGAGGAACACAGCTAGATCTTGTTACCACTGTGTAACTAACACACAGACTAGAGT
>WNWK01002016.1:55000-150000 GCA_009830355.1 Cherax destructor | reverse complement strand
TTAACAAACCATCACTACCTAACAAACCAAACACTACCTAACAAACCAACCTTAACAAACCATCACTACCTAACAAACCAAACACTACCTAACAAACTAACCTTAACAAACCATCACTACCTAACAAACCAAACACTACCTAACAAACCAACCTTAACAAACCAAACACTACCTAACAAACCAACCTTAACAAACCAAACACTACCTAACAAACCAACCTTAACAAACCAAACACTACCTAACAAACCAACCTTAACAAACCAAACACTACCTAACAAACCAACCTTAACAAACGAAACACTACCTAGCAAACAAACCTTGACAAACCAAATACTACTTAACAAACAAACCTTGACAAACCAAACACTACCTAACAAACCAAACACTCTCTGACAAACAGACACACACAACGATTAATCATGCCTTGTTTTTACAATGGAGAGGATGTTGATCCACAGGTAACAGCACTCATCAATGATTTATTGATGTTACACTGGCAGTCACTGAGAAGTGAAGTGGGCGGTGGTGGGCGTTGGTGGGCAGTGGTAGGCAGTGGTGGCTAAAAGTGTGAGTGCTGGAGGTGAGTCCACCTACCCCAGTGGGTAGGTGGAGATACACACCTGTGACAGGTTTCAAGAGTACAATAATTCCATGACTCACGAAATCGTGCGTAAGCCAGTGGCTTACGCACTGGCCTGGAGTTTTACCACTCACTTGCCGCGAGTTCCATCCCCACTTGTACCGTGGTTGTTCAATAATTTCATTCTCGGTGGCCTGCAGTAATCCAGGCAAACACGCTAGATCGTCTGATCAACGAGGCTATTGCTGCTCACATCCACCTCTCCAAAACACCTATTACAACCTGGGTGATCTATCACGTCCTGTACAAATTGGTTTAGTTTCCTCTTGAAGACTATTGTTATTACAGCATTATTTGTTATTTTGTTAATAGAATGTTGAAGAGTCGTGGACCGCACATGCACACACACACACACAGCGAAGAGGCGGGGCCAGGAGCTGTGAATCGACCCATGCAATCAAAATTAAGTGAAGACGAAGGTTTATTGACAAGAGTGAAAGCAAGAATAGAGGCGATGGGAAGAGGAGAGAAAACAAGCATAAGGGGAATAGAGTAGAATGAAAAAGAGAAGAGAGGAGAGAAGAGAGAGAGAATAGTGAGAGTTTAATATGAGAGGGAGAGATCAATTATTATAATAATTAAAAAGAAACTGGATATATCAGTACTGTGTTGCTACCCTATTCTATATGAAGGTTTAAGGCAGGATAAAAGAGAGGTGAGGGACGAAGGAACTGAAGAAGTCAGGATAAAAGAGGCGAGGGACGAAGGAAGGAAGTGAAGAAGTCAGGATAAAAGAGAGGTGAGGGACGAAGGAAGGAAGTGAGGAGTCAGGATGATTACCTCTACATGATCTACCTCACTGCCTGACCTCACGGTCTAGTACACATGGAGGGGGATGGAGGGAGGGAGCAAGAGAATAGAGAGGGAGAAGGGAAGGACCAAAGAGCAAACTGAGGGATGGAACGAGCGCGAGGAGAGGAGGAAATGGAAGAGAAAGGTGTATGGAATAGGTAAAAGGAAAGAGGAAGAGTAAAGAAAGGAGGGAGGAAGGAGGACGGAAGTAAAGAGAGGATATATTATGAATAAAGGTAGGGAGAGATAGATAGATAAATATATAGATAGATAGATAGATAGATAGATAGAGAGAGAGAGAGAGAGAGAGAGAGAGAGAGAGAGAGAGAGAGAGAGAGAGAGAGAGAGAGAGAGAGAGAGAGAGAGAGAGAGGTCCTGGCCAGCAGTGACAATATATGACCGGACACAGTGTAGCCATGCACGACACACACCTCTGTCAGTGATGCCATCTAGGAACTAGTCGCTTTATTTTTTCCACCATCTTGCATTTTCTCTCTCTCTCCAATGCTTTTTTAATATTATCTGACACTGAGATAAGTCAAGGACCCTTTGATATACCTTTGATATACCTTTGAAGAATTTCGAGAGTATCTACTCTCTGAGCCCGGCCATGGGCCAGGCTCGTCTGGTGCTTGCCTGGTCAACCAGGCTGTTGCTGCTGGAGGCCCGCTGCCCCACATATCCATCACAGCCTGGTTGATCTGGCACCTGGTGAAGATACTTGTCCAGTTTCCTCTTGAAGGCTTCTACACTGGTTCCAGCCGTGTTTCGGATATCTTCTGGTAAGATGTTGAATAGTCTGGGACCCCGGATGTTAATACAGTGCTCCCGTATTGTCCCCACCGCACCCCTGCTCCTCACTGGGTTTATTTTACACTTTCTCCCATATCTCTCACTCCAGTATGTTGTTATGGCAGTGTGCAGATTTGGGACCAGGCCCTCAAGTACTTTCCATGTATATATTATCATGTATCTCTCTCTCCTCCGCTCTAATGAGTACATGTTCAAGACTTGAAGGCGTTCCCAATAATTTAGATGTTTCAATGGCTCAATGTGAGCCGTAAACGATCTCTGGATTTGTTCCAGCTCTGCTATTTCTCCTGCCCTGAACGGGGCCGTCAGCACTGAGCAGTATTCTAAGTGAGGGAGCACTAGCGATTTGAATAGTGTCACCATCGGCATTATTTCCCTTGTTTTGAAAGTTCTCAATACCCACCCCGTCATCTTCCTGGCTGTTGTGATCTTTGTCTTGTTATGGTCTTTAAACGACAGATCAGCAGACATAATTATTCCCAAGTCCTTTACGTGTTCCTTTCGTTCTATGTGGTGACCTCTTGCGTTTTGTATATAGTGTTCCTTTTGAGTTCTTCATTTTTCCATACCTAAGCAGCTGAAACTTATCACCATTGAACGTCATGTTGTTCTCCACTGCCCATTGGAAGACCCTGCTTATGTCCTCCTGTAATTTTTCAGTGTCCTCTACCGTAGTGACTTTCATGCTTATTTTAGTGTCATCTGCAAATGATGATACAAAAGTGTGCTGGGTGTTTTTATCTATGTCTGCTATGAGGATGAGAAACAGCAGAGGTGCCAGGACAGTGCCCTGGGGCACTGAGCTTTTGACCTCGCTGATGCTGGATCTTGCCCTGTTCACTACTACGTTTTGTGTTCTTTGTGTTAGGAACTCAAAAATCCATCTGCCTACCTTCCCCGTAATGCCTATGGCCCTCATTTTGTGCGCTATCACTCCATGATCGCATTTGTCACTTTGACTTTTTTTTTTGTTATCTTAGGTAATTTACACATACATTACTATGTATGATAATTTGTGTAACCTTTTATGTGTACCTGTGCCTATGCAAACTTACCAGTTTAGAGAAAAAGATTATGCAGGGAAAAACGTATAACAGAAGAGGTGTTCAGCATCTCCAGAGAGCTGTTGATGTTGGTAACAGTTCCTAGCTTGTAAATAAAGTTAGGAACCCTAAGCCAAACCTTGTAAAACCCTGTGTAGAGAGAGAGAGAGAGAGAGAGAGAGAGAGAGAGAGAGAGAGAGAGAGAGAGAGAAGCAACAGCAGGATCAGTGTGGCAGGATATGATTGGATCACATTGTGTTCACGGTCCGCCTCACACAAGTTCCACCGCTACTGAGGTGCTTCCTCACCAGGGAAGGTTGGCACTAGTGCTCAACCTACCCTCGCCAGAGTGGTGGGTTGAGTGCCTAACCCACTTTTCCCAACCTGGCTTCTTTAAAAAAAAATCCACTTAAAAAAATCATATTGAAAGTTATTTTTCAAGTACCTAAATCCATTAATGCAACAAAAAATTATTATTTACAATTATTAAATTATCATTATCAATATAGTATCTGTGTAGGAGAGGAAAAATTTCTTGGTCAACAGCAATTAAAATTTATATTTGATCACTCCCATGTACAGAAACCTGGCAAGTTGGGTGGAAACCTGTTCCTCATCAATTTATAATGATTCTAATGTCTGTAACAAGTATAATATAGATAGATACCATTAAATAGCAGCCTACCTAGAGGGTGTTCCGGGGGTCAACGCCCCTCGTGGCCTAGTCCTTGACCAGGCCTCCCGGTGGATCAGGGCCTGATCAACCAGGCTGTTACTGCTGGCCTATTAGGTTGTTTTCTACTAGCATTATCAAAATAAACTAGTTTTCCCCAAGTTTATGGATATTTTAACCCCCAAAACTCAGATGGGTTGCTTTTTCTTACAGTGAGAAATTATGTCAACCCTGTGACCTTGTAGTGATCTAACGTACTCACGCATGCGCCCAAGAACACGCACACGTAATTTAAAACACACCCAAGTATACACGTACAAAAATACTCTATATCTCTATATCTGAGAATTTTTCGGTTTGTGTAGATAGAACTTTATCAACAAAAGAGGTTCTACGACGTGTTTTTCTTCACTACAGACGACAATACGTTTAGATTTAACCATACAGTGGAATCTCTGGTCACGAACGCTTCCGAACACGAACAAATCGGTTCACGACCAAAACATTCGCCACATTTTTGCATCTGGTCACGAACACATAATCGGGTGCCACACCTAACTCTGTTATTTAAGTTTTTTTCTGTATTAAACTGTGCATTATTTTGTATAATTAAGGATTGTTCAAACTTTGATTATTCATAAATTAGTCATAACGACTGTGATAAATTCAGATTAGCAATGGTTTATCAGCAGGTAGTGCCCAAACAGCCTCTCGCAGTGCCAGTACCCGGCTAGGGCTTCCCATATATGATTTTTGGTAAATATTTTTTTCTCAGTTGTTTGTTGGGCTATCTTACTGAAACGTGGGCAATGTATGAGGGAAAGATGCTTCTTAACGTATACTAAAAATGAAAGAAATCGGATGATAAATAAAGGAGTTCATTGCTCAGCTATTAGACGCCCCTTAAAACTCTTAGGACTCGTCCAATGTTAGTTTTCTCTGTTGTTCAAGGTTTTCTCAGTGTTATTCAAGGTTTTCTCAGTGTTATTCAAGGTTTTCTCAGTGTTATTCAAGTTTTTTAAAATTTTGTTTACTATTACACTGTGCATTCAATGGTATAGTTAACTATTTTTGTGCTTAAAAATCTTAAAATAATAATATTTATATACAGTTCGTAGGGGTCTGGAACGGATTAATCGTATTTACATACAATCCAATGGGGAAATTAGGTTCGGGTCACGACCAAATCGGGTCGTGACCAGAGTTTTGAAACGAATTATGGTCGTGACCAGAGGTTGCACTGTACATCTCTGCAACACACACATACATACTTACATACATACATACACATGCCCCGATGGCATGGTGGCTAGCGCTCTTGCTTCACGCACGGAGGGCCCGGGTTCAATTCCTGGGCCCTCCCACACACACATATATACAACAGCCCAAGTGTCTAATCGACATGTGCCTAGGACAAAATGGTAACTAACACACACACGATACAGCTCTTGGAGCAGGGAAAGAGTGAACCTGCTAGCGACCGGCAAAGAGGCGGGGCCAGGAGCTGTGACTCGACCCCTGCAACCACAAACAAATAGCTGAGTACACACAGATATACACACAGGCCAAGTGTCTAATCGACAAGTGCCTTTGACAAAATAGTACCTGGAGTCTACCTGGAAGGTATTCAGGGATCAACGCCCCCGCGCCCCGGTCCACGACCAGGCCTCCCAGTGGATCAGGGCCTGATCAACCAGACTGTTACTGCTGGCCGCACGTAACTGACACACCCTGGAATATGCGGGGCCCTCATGACATCCACATGTAATAAAACACAAAGATAACTGAGATGGTTCAAAAGGTTGGTACAGTGCTGATACCGGAACTGAGAAACACAAGTTAAGAAAGCTGCTACAACTTGAACTAAGTCCCTCCAAGTGCGGAGACACGGGGGAAGAATCATCCCATTATAACTTGTACTCTGAGTAGATAGACTCCAGCACGAGTGGAGTCAAGAGTGAGGGTACACAGATAACTAGCAGAGACGGTGGAGGGTACACAGGTAACTAGCAGAGACGGTGGAGGGTACACAGGTAACTAGCAGAGACGGTGGAGGGTACACAGGTAACTAGCAGAGACGGTGGAGGGTACACAGATAACAAGTGAATACACAGATAACTAGCAGAGACGGTGGAGGGTACACAGATAACTAGCAGAGACGGTGGAGGGTACACAGATAACTAGCAGAGACGGTGGAGGGTACACATAGGTAACTAGCAGAGACGGTGGAGGGTACACAGATAATACTTCCCCATCACCCCTCTGCTCTCCCCGTCACCCCTCTGCTCTCCCCGTCACCCCTCTGCTCTCCCCGTCACCCCATTGGAAGTTAGAAGGCTTGTTGTCAGTTTATAATTAGTTTATAGTTGGCTTGATAACTTTGAGGATTAAACTTCAGAGTAATTCATTCACTCGACATTACAGTTTGGCAGCAGTGCCACCTCGTGTTATTAAAGGTCATTTATGACGGAATTTACGAGAAAGTTGATTCACCATGTTGAATGTTAGACACACACACCAGGAGCTGTGACTCGACCCCTGCAACTACATATAGGTGAGCACACACACACACACACACACACACACACACACACACACGGAAGCTGAATCTCGACCCCTGCAACCACATCTCGTATAGTACCGATATCTAGTAAATGTATGTGTTTGGCAGGCAACCTTTCATAAGTTCGGCACCCTAACATGCCATGTCTCCTGTTTATATTATACTTTCTCTCTCTCTCTCTCCCTGTCCCATGAACCCACGTACAGTACCTGCTGCTTTCACTAGTAACATTACTGGACTGAGACACAATCTGACGTATAACACTTACCATCAGTGGACAGGCAGCTGGAGGCTGTAGCTTCTCATTGCTGCAAACATCATCCTCCCCACACTGCCTTATTATAATTATTTACTATTATTAATCTCACTTTCATTATTATTATTATTATTTTATAAATGAAATTGTCTTATTTTTTTAAATGGGGGGGGGGATTAGAAAACTATCGCCTTTATTTATAGTATGATCATGTTGTATGATTATGACTTGACGACCATACAGCATCGACAACTGTATGGTGTGTGTGTGTGTACTCACCTAGTTGTGGTTGCAGGGGTCGAGTCATAGCTCCTGGCCCCGCAGTGTGTGTGTGTGTGTGTGTACGCATGCTGGTGTAACATACATGGGTGGAACTGTAAAGTTTGCCCTCAAAAGCCTGTATGAAGCAGTGTGTGTCACTGCCAGGACAGGCTTCCCAGGCTTGCAGGTGAAGGCTGCCAGGGAAGCCTGTATGAAGCAGTGTGTGTCACTGCCAGGACAGGCTTCCCAGGCTTGCAGGTGAAGGCTGCCAGGGAAGCCTGTATGAAGCAGTGTGTGTCACTGCAAGGACAGGCTTCCCAGGCTTGCAGGTGAAGGCTGCCAGGGAAGCCTGTATGAAGCAGTGTGTGTCACTGCAAGGACAGGCTTCCCAGGCTTGCAGGTGAAGGCTGCCAGGGAAGCCTGATGAAGCAGTGTGTGTCACTGCCAGGACAGGCTTCCCAGGCTTGCAGGTGAAGGCTGCCAGGAAGCCTGTATGAAGCGTGTGTGTCACTGCAAGGAGGCTTCCCAGGCTTGCAGGTGAAGGCTGCCAGGGAAGCCTGTATGAAGCAGTGTGTGTCACTGCCAGGACAGGCTTCCCAGGCTTGCAGGTGAAGGCTGCCAGGGAAGCCTGTATGAAGCAGTGTGTGTCACTGCCAGGACAGGCTTCCCAGGCTTGCAGGTGAAGGCTGCCAGGGGAAACCTGTATGAAGCAGTGTGTGTCACTGCAAGGAGAGGCTTCCCAGGCTTGCAGGTGAAGGCTGCCAGGGAAGCCTGTATGAAGCAGTGTGTGTCACTGCCAGGACAGGCTTCCCAGGCTTGCAGGTGAAGGCTGCCAGGGAAGCCTGTATGAAGCAGTGTGTGTCACTGCAAGGACAGGCTTCCCAGGCTTGCAGGTGAAGGCTGCCAGGAAGCCTGTATGAAGCAGTGTGTGTTACTGCAAGGAGAGGCTTCCCAGGCTTGCAGGTGAAGGCTGCCAGGGAAGCCTGTATGAAGCAGTGTGTGTCACTGCAAGGAGAGGCTTCCCAGGCTTGCAGGTGAAGGCTGCCAGGGAAGCCTGTATGAAGCAGTGTGTGTCACTGCAAGGACAGGCTTCCCAGGCTTACAGGTGAAGGCTGCCAGGGAAGCCTGTATGAAGCAGTGTGTGTCACTGCAGGACAGGCTTCCCAGGCTTGCAGGTGAAGGCTGCCAGGGAAGCCTGTATGAAGCAGTGTGTGTCACTGCCAGGACAGGCTTCCCAGGCTTGCAGGTGAAGGCTGCCAGGGAAGCCTGTATGAAGCAGTGTGTGTCACTGCAAGGACAGGCTTCCCAGGCTTGCAGGTGAAGGCTGCCAGGGAAGCCTGTATGAAGCAGTGTGTGTCACTGCCAGGACAGGCTTCCCAGGCTTGCAGGTGAAGGCTGCCAGGAAGCCTGTATGAAGCAGTGTGTGTCACTGCAAGGACAGGCTTCCCAGGCTTGCAGGTGAAGGCTGCCAGGAAGCCTGATGAAGCAGTGTGTGTCACTGCCAGGACAGGCTTCCCAGGCTTGCAGGTGAAGGCTGCCAGGAAGCCTGTATGAAGCAGTGTGTGTCACTGCCAGGACAGGCTTCCCAGGCTTGCAGGTGAAGGCTGCCAGGGAAGCCTGTATGAAGCAGTGTGTGTCACTGCAAGGACAGGCTTCCCAGGCTTGCAGGTGAAGGCTGCCAGGGAAGCCTGTATGAAGCAGTGTGTGTCACTGCAAGGAGAGGCTTCCCAGGCTTGCAGGTGAAGGCTGCCAGGGAAGCCTGTATGAAGCAGTGTGTGTCACTGCCAGGACAGGCTTCCCAGGCTTGCAGGTGAAGGCTGCCAGGGAAGCCTGTATGAAGCAGTGTGTGTCACTGCCAGGACAGGCTTCCCAGGCTTGCAGGTGAAGGCTGCCAGGGAAGCCTGTATGAAGCAGTGTGTGTCACTGCCAGGACAGGCTTCCCAGGCTTGCAGGTGAAGGCTGCCAGGGAAGCCTGTATGAAGCAGGTGTGTCACTGCAAGGACAGGCTTCCCAGGCTTGCAGGTGAAGGCTGCCAGGGAAGCCTGTATGAAGCAGTGTGTGTCACTGCAAGGAGAGGCTTCCCAGGCTTGCAGGTGAAGGCTGCCAGGAAGCCTGAAGCAGTGTGTGTCACTGCAAGGAGAGGCTTCCCAGGCTTGCAGGTGAAGGCAGCCAGGGAAGCCTGTATGAAGCAGTGTGTGTCACTGCAAGGAGAGGCTTCCCAGGCTTGCAGGTGAAGGCTGCCAGGGAAGCCTGTATGAAGCAGTGTGTCACTGCAAGGAGAGGCTTCCCAGGCTTGCAGGTGAAGGCTGCCAGGAAGCCTGTATGAAGCAGTGTGTGTCACTGCAAGGAGAGGCTTCCCAGGCTTGCAGGTGAAGGCTGCCAGGAAGCTCTGTATGAAGCAGTGTGTGTCACTGCAAGGAGAGGCTTCCCAGGCTTGCAGGTGAAGGCTGCCAGGAAGCCTGTATGAAGCAGTGTGTGTCACTGCAAGGAGAGGCTTCCCAGGCTTGCAGGTGAAGGCAGCCAGGGAAGCCTGTATGAAGCAGTGTGTGTCACTGCAAGGAGAGGCTTCCCAGGCTTGCAGGTGAAGGCAGCCAGGGAAGCCTGTATGAAGCAGTGTGTCACTGCAAGGAGAGGCTTCCCAGGCTTGCAGGTGAAGGCTGCCAGGGAAGCCTGTATGAAGCAGTGTGTCACTGCAAGGAGAGGCTTCCCAGGCTTGCAGGTGAAGGCTGCCAGGGAAGCCTGTATGAAGCAGTGTGTGTCACTGCAAGGAGAGGCTTCCCAGGCTTGCAGGTGAAGGCTGCCAGGGAAGCCTGTATGAAGCAGTGTGTGTCACTGCAAGGACAGGCTTCCCAGGCTTGCAGGTGAAGGCTGCCAGGGAAGCCTGTATGAAGCAGTGTGTGTCACTGCAAGGAGAGGCTTCCCAGGCTTGCAGGTGAAGGCTGCCAGGGAAGCCTGTATGAAGCAGTGTGTGTCACTGCCAGGACAGGCTTCCCAGGCTTGCAGGTGAAGGCTGCCAGGGAAGCCTGTATGAAGCAGTGTGTGTCACTGCAAGGAGAGGCTTCCCAGGCTTGCAGGTGAAGGCTGCCAGAGAAGCCTGTATGAAGCAGTGTGTGTCACTGCCAGGACAGGCTTCCCAAACTTGCAGGTGAAGGCTGCCAGGGAAGCCTGTATGAAGCAGTGTGTGTCACTGCAAGGAGAGGCTTCCCAGGCTTGCAGGTGAAGGCTGCCAGGGAAGCCTGTATGAAGCAGTGTGTGTCACTGCCAGGACAGGCTTCTCAGGCTTGCAGGTGAAGGCTGCCAGGGAAGCCTGTATGAAGCAGTGTGTGTCACTGCAAGGAGAGGCTTCCCAGGCTTGCAGGTGAAGGCTGCCAGGGAAGGTTTTAACATTGTTTCCTCTGTGTTGCCGATAACCTATCTCAGTGATGGAGTTAACATCGATCCCTTGCCCACTCTTCCCTCCACACTGCCCTCCCCTTCCCTCCACACTGCCCTCCCCTTCCCTCCACACTGCCCTCCCCTTCCCTCCACACTGCCCTCCCCTTCCCTCCACACTGCCCTCCCCTTCCCTCCACACTGCCCTCCCCTTCCCTCCACACTGCCCTCCCCTTCCCTCCACACCGCCCTCCCCTTCCCTCCACACTGCCCTCCCCTTCCCTCCACACTGCCCTCCCCTTCCCTCCACACTGCCTTCCCCTTCCCTCCACACCGCCCTCCCCTTCCCTCCACACTGCCCTCCCCTTCACACTACCCTCCCCTTCCCTCCACACTGCCCTCCCCTTCCCTCCACACTGCCCTCCCCTTCCCTCCACACCGCCCTCCCTTCCCTCCACACTGCCCTCCCCTTCACACTACCCTCCCCTTCCCTCCACACTGCCCTTCCCTTCCCTTCACAATGCCCTCAACTCTTCACAGTCCTCACCTTCCCTCCACACTAGACACCGCCTCTCCTCACCTTCCCTCCACACTAGACACCACCTGTCCTCACCTTCCCTCCACACTAGACACCACCTGTCCTCACCTTCCCTCCACACTAGACACCACCTGCCTCACCTTCCCTCCACACTAGACACCACCTGTCCTCACCTTCCCTCCACACTAGATACCACCTGCCTCACCTTCCCTCAACACCTCCCCAACACCACCACAACCCCCAATATTTCCTTTGTTCCCCCAGTACCCCCCTCCCTCCATCCCACTATCACACAGAGCAGCAGCAGCACACTGCAGATGTATCTAATGTTGGTAAAGAAGACTCCTTCAGGTTGACTTCCCACCGCCCACACTGAGCCTCCAGCCTCACTGCCGATCAACCACACTACTTCTACACCTCTCCCCATCATTCCCAGTATATAACAATATTAGCTGGGAGAGGGAAAGGCAAGGGAGGGGAGAAAATTCGGGTCTCTGGAGAGATGAAAGGATGAGGAGGGGATAGAGGAGGAAAATGCAGGTATTAAAGTGTGTGAGGGGAAGAAAGAGTATACCTTTGATGAGTTCCGAGAGTTTTTCTACTCCCGGAGCCCCGGCCATGGGCCAGGCTCGTCTGGTGTTTGCCTGGTCAACCAGGATGTTGCTGCTGCTGGCCCGCTGACCCACATATCCAACACAGCCTGGTTGATGTGCCACCTGGTGAAGATACTGTCCAGTTTCCTCGTGAAGACTTCTACACTTGTCCCAGTGTCTCTGATAACTTCTGCTAAGATGTTGAATAATCTGGGACCACGGATGTTGATACAATGTTCCCTTGTTGTGCTCACTGCACCCCTGGTTTTCACTGGGGTTATCTTGCACTTCCTATCATTCCCGACTAATCTGAAGAGAAAGGAATTCAAGGAGATCACTGAAGACACCAGGATGCTGTCTGCCTATTTTTTTGTTTTAAGGTTACGAGGATCCTCGCCCCCACGACCAGGTCTTAGATTAGACTTTCTGTGTGATGTAAATGATTTAGAACACCGACAAGTTGAAGAATTGGACACTTGTGCAACATTTGGGACTGTTTATTAAGGAAACGTCTTCGCCAGCATGGCTTCTTCAGTTCATTACAGAGAAGAACTCTGGAAGTTGAGAAGAAGTTTGAGGTAATCAGTCCCTCAGCCAGACGAAACGTTTAATAAAGATTCCCAAATGTTGGACAAATGCCTCATTCTTCAACTAGACTTTCTGACTGTATTGGTAGCGAAACGTTTCCCTTAATAAATGTCCTGAACTGCACATGTCTTTTTCCCACATCCTGTCGGAATCACCACACAATTTTTGATTCGTATGGAAGGGTTTCAGTGTGGAAGTTTTGAGCCTGTTGCTCCATTATTTATCTAGGTGTAAATAATGGTAGCTTTTGCAGCCAGTGCTCCAGTCTGTGAGGTTTGAGCGGCAGGTAAAGACAGGTCAAAGGAAAGGGATGGCAGAGGTAATGGGAGCAGCGAGTAGGCGGCAGGTGATGGGTGGCAGGGGTTGATAACATGCAGTGGTTGGCAGGTGATGGGTGGCAGGGGTTGATAACAAGCAGTGAGTGGCAGGGGCTAATAACATGCAGTGGATGGCAGGGGTTGATACAAGCAGTAGGCGGCAGGTAGTGGATGGCAGGGTTGATACAAGCAGTGAGTGGCAGGTGATGACTGGCAGTGACCTCACCACTGATAAATAATTAGTGAAGGCAGACAACAGTGGCACAAAGTCTTGACCTCCAACCACCTAAGTTGACCTCGAGGGTAACCTCCACCACCCTAGGTTGATGTGGCATGCAAAGAGTATGTAACCTTTATTCGGCGCATGTACACACCCTCATAAAAGGCTACCTCCCCAACCAGCGAACCAGATGCTAAGGGTCTGACGATCTATGGGTCCCATCATCAGATCAGTACCTAGGTTCAGCCAATCATAATGTGGATCTGGCAGTTGTGAAGGTGACGTGGTTACCACTCACGTTTTCACCCTTGTCATTTTCATTCTGCTGCTGGTTGAGGCACCGTTGTCTCTTGGCTGCTGTTTTGCCTTGACTACCGTGGCACTAATACCTATTTGCGTACATAGTGTATATAGTGTACATGCTTCTGTTTATACTTGGTGGAGGAAAATACAGTTCAAAGTTTTCTGCTGTGTTTATTTTGTTCCAAGCTGCCTTTTACGACCAGGTTAACAGGCCTTGAGAACCTGAGTTTGTAATAGTTGACCTCCACCCCTCAAGGTTAACCTCCACCCCTCGAGGTTAACCTCCACCCCTCGAGGTTAACCTCCACCCCTCGAGGTTAACCTCCACCACCCTAGGTTAACCTCCACCACCCTAGGTTAACCTTCACCACCTAAGTTCCCCTCCACCACCCAAGTTGACCTCCCCCTCCCCCGAGGTTAACCACCACCCGAGGTTTACCATCATCCCCGCCACTAATCCACCCTAATTGGCTGCCCCACACTTGGCCCTACTCTCCGGCTTTACAATATTATCATCACGGGGAAGCGCTAAACTCACAGGGGGTCTACCTACCACCTGGGGTGAACAGCTCCTGTTGAATAGGAGGTAATAAGGTTTGATCCAAAGACGAGGAGGACAGCTCCAGTTCCTTAGATCAAAGCCCCCCCACCTCACCGGCATCCTCTTTGAAACGGTCCTTGTTTAAGGACGCGCCCGGGGTTCATGGTCTTCAAGGCACTTGTACTCTACACACAAGAATATTGATGCATAATAACAATATTTATGTATGTATATTAATAATATTAACGTATAATAACATAAATGATGTATGTATAATAACAATATTGATGTATAATAAGTCAGTATTGATGCAGGTAGTATCACCACCTGTACAGGGAACTTTCAATTCCTACCTACCCCATAGCACCGCATGCCTACCCCATAGCAGGGTATGCCTACCCATAGCAGAGTATGCCTACTAGACAGCAGGGTGTGCCTACCCCATAGCAGGGTATGCCTACCCCATAGCAGGATATGCCTACCCATAGCAGGGTATGCCTACCCATAGCAGGGTATGCCTACCCCACAGCACGGCATGCCTACCCCACAGCACGGCATGCCTACCCCATAGCAGGGTATGCCTACCCATAGCAGGGTATGTCTACCCCACAGCAGGGTATGTCTACCCCACAGCAGGGTATGCCTACCCCATAGGGTATGCCTACACATAGCAGGATATGCCTACCCCATAGCAGAGTATGCCTACCCACAGCAGGGTATGCCTACCCCATAGCAGGGCATGCCTACCCCACAGCAGGGTGTGCCTACCCCATAGCAAGGTATACCTACCCCATAGCAAGGTATGCCTACCCCTCAGCAGGGTATGCCTACCCCATAGCAAGGTATGCCTACCCATAGCAGGGTATGCCTACCCCATAGCAGGCTATGCCTACCCATAGCAGGGTATACCTACCCCATAGCAAGGTATACCTACCCCATAGCAAGGCATGCCTACCCCACAGCAGGGTGTGCCTACCCCATAGCAAGGTATACCTACCCCATAGCAAGGTATGCCTACCCTCAGCAGGGTATGCCTACCCCATAGCAAGGTATGCCTACCCATAGCAGGGTATGCCTCCCCATAGCAGGCTATGCCTACCCATGCAGGGTATACCTACCCCATAGCAAGGTATACCTACCCCATAGCAAGGCATGCCTACCCCACAGCAGGCTATTCCTACCCATAGCAGGGTATGCCTACCCATAGCAGGGCATGCCTACCCCATAGCAGGGCATGCCTACCCCACAGCAGGGTGTGCCTACCCATAGCAAGGTATACCTACCCCATAGCAAGGTATGCCTCCCTCAGCAGGGTATGCCTACCCCATAGCAAGGTATGCTCTACCCATAGCAGGGTATGCCTACCCCATAGCAGGCTATGCCTACCCATAGCAGGGTATACCTACCCCATAGCAAGGTATACCTACCCCATAGCAAGGTATACCTACCCCATAGCAAGGCATGCCTACCCCACAGCAGGCTATTCCTACCCATAGCAGGGTATGCCTACCCATAGCAGGGTATGCCTACCCATAGCAGGGCATGCCTACCCCATAGCAGGGCATGCCTACCCCATAGCCGGGCATGCCTACCCCACAGCAGGGTATACCTACCCCATACCTGTTTCCCATGACTACCGCAAGAACAGATCATTTAAACACTCCCATGCTGTATAACCCCTGTGGTTTAGCGCTTCTATTTGATTATAATAATAATAATAATAAACACTCCCATGGAACTTGGCTTGGTTTACTCTTTTACAAAAATGGTTACCGTAACGGGTCTCAAAAACACTTGTTCGCTGGTACCGACTACAACAGTTTTTTCTCCCCATTTGTTCTGCAGTTTGTATCGACCCAAGCACAAGTTTACACTATATTTCTTGTCCACGATTTACGTGTCTTTCCCATAATTTACAGTTTACAGCCACTTACACAATGCCCTTCACCACTACACGGCAGGGAATAAAAACGTTTATATATTGTACTGCGCCTGTGTAAGTGTACGTCTCTCCCTCTGTACGTATACTTCTTTCTTTCTCTATACGTGTACGTTCTCTCTCCTTTTCTGTACGTGTACGTTCTCTCTCTCCACACACACACATGAAATTATATATATATATATATATATAATGTGTGTGTATAACAAGCGGTGATGAGTGTCCATGGATATGTTTATCAGTGTGTGTGAATTTATCACCATGTTTATCAAAGTATATTAGTATGCTTATGAAACAATGTCAATCTTATTTACTAGTCGGTCTGACAGTCTATTAGTCACATGCGTTAGAATGTCAGTCTACTTATCAACCTGTTAGTCTGTTAAGTGTCAGTCTCCTGTCAGACCTGCCAGTCTGTCTCTTAATGTCTTTGTTAATCATTGTGTTACTAAGTCTCTTCAGTCTCTTATGCAGAGCAGATTTTCTCAGGCAAAAACACTTGAATGTTTATGTCTTGTGAGGCTGAATTGTGGGGCTGTGAACTGTGGAACTGTGAACCGTGAATTGTGGGGCTGTGAACTGTGGAACTGTGAACCGTGAATTGTGGGGCTGTGAACTGTGGAACTGTGAACCGTGAATTGTGGGGCTGTGAACTGAGAGAATAAGCTGGAGAGACAGGTGAGTCGTGGTCCAGGTGGTGGAGCGCTAAAGTGTGTTGGGTCAGTCAACACTTCTTGCCTGTCAGCCAACCTATAAACAAAAGCGCGTCGATAATTAATGGAACAGTGTCATGTTCCATGATAATTTACCCTCGTTTACGCCCCCCCCCCCTCCACCTCTCAACACACACACACAAACACACACACACAAACACACACAGTTTGGAACCCACACCTGGTCAAGCAATTAGAGAAAGGGGATTGTCCTACGAAGAAAGGTTAAGGAAAATCGGCCTGACGACACTGGAGGACAGGAGGGTTAGGGAAGACATTATTTTTTTTTTATTAACACATCGGCCGATTCCCACCAAGGCAGGGTGGCCCGAAAAAGAAAAACTTTCATCATTCACTCCATCACTATCTTGCCAGAGGGGTGCTTTACACTACAGTTATAAAACTGCAACATTAACACCCCTCCTTCAGAGTGCAGACACTGTAATTCCCACCTCCAGGACTCAAGTCCGGCCTGCCGGTTTCCCTGACTCCCTTCATAAATGTTACTTTGCTCACACTCCAACAGCACGTCAAGTATTAAAAACCATTTGTCTCCATTCACTCCTATCAAATACGCACACGCATGCTTGCTGGAAATCCAAGACCCTCGCACACAAAACCTCTTTTACCCCCTCCCTCCAACCTTTCCAAGGCCGACCCCTACCCCGCCTTCCCTCCACTACAGATTTATACACTCTCGAGGTCATTCTGTTTCGTTCCTTTCTCTCTACATGTCCGAACCACCTCAACAACCCCTCATCAGCCCTCTGGATAATAGTTTTGGTAATCCCGCACCTCCTCCTAATTTCCAAACTCCGAATTCTCTGCATTATATTCACACCACACATTGACCTCAGACATGACATCTCCACTGCCTCCAGCCTTCTCCTCGTTGCAACATTCATCACCCATGCTTCACACCCATATAAGAGTGTTGGTATAACTATACTCTCATACATTCCCCTCTTTACTTCCATGGACAAAGTTCTTTGTCTCCACAGACTCCGAAGTGCACCACTCACCCTTTTCCCCTCATCAATTCTATGATTCACCTCATCCTTCATAGACCCATCTGCTGACATGTCCACTCCCAAATATCTGAATATATTCACCTCCTCCATACTCTCTCCCTCCAATCTGATATCCAATCTTTCGTCACCTAATCTTTTTGTTATCCTCATCACCTTACTCTTTCCTATATTCACTTTCAATTTTCTTCTTTTACATACCTTACCAAATTCATCCACCAACCTCTGCAACTTCTCTTCAGAATCTCCCAAAAGCACAGTGTCATCAGCAAAAAGCAACTGTGACAACTCCCACTTTGTATTTGATTCTTTGTCTTTTAACCCCACACCTCTTGCCAAGACCCTCGCATTCACTTCTCTTACAACCCCATCTATAAATATATTGAACAACCACGGTGATATCACACATCCTTGTCTAAGGCCTACTTTTACCGAAAAATAATCTCCCTCTCTCCTACACACTCTAACCTGAGCCTCACTATCCTCATAAAAGCTCTTCACTGCTTTCAGTAACCTACCTCCTATTCCATACACCTGCAACATCTGCCACATTGCCCCCCTATCCACCCTATCATACGCCTTTTCCAAATCCATAAATGCCACAAAAACCTCTTTACTCTTATCCAAATACTGTTCACCTATATGTTTTACTGCAAACACTTGGTCTACACACCCCCTACCTTTCCTAAAGCCACCTTGTTCATCTGCTATTCTGCTCTCCGTCTTACTCTTAATTCTTTCAATAATAACTCTACCATACACTTTACCTGGTATACTCAACAGACTTATTCCCCTATAATTTTTGCACTCTCTTTTGTCCCCTTTGTCTTTATACAAAGGAACAATACACGCTCTCTGCCAATCCCTAGGTACCTTACCCTCTTCCATACATTTATTAAACAATAGCACTAACCACTCCAAAACTATATCCCCACCTGCTTTTAACATTTCTATCTTTATCCCATCAATCCCAGCTGCCTTACCTCCTTTCATTCTACCCACTGCCTCACGAACTTCCCCCACACTCACAACTGGCTCTTCCACACTCCTACAATGATAACGACATATAAAATACTGCGAGGAATAGATAAGGTGGACAGAGACAAGATGCTCCAGAGATGGGACACAGAAACAAGGGGTCACAATTGGAAGATGAAGACTCCTATGAGTCAAAGGAACGTTAGGAAGTATTTCTTCAGTCATAGAGTTGTCAGGAAGTGGAATAGCCTAGAAAGTGACGCTGTGGAGGCAGGAACCATACATAGTTTTAAGACGAGGTTTGATAAAGCTCATTGAGCAGGGAGAGAGAGGACCTAGTAGCAATCACAACTAGGTGAGCACACACACACACAACAGGTTAAGTGTGTCTGTCAACAAATGCCTATGCCAACTATTAACTACTACTACTACTACTCTCTCTCTCTCCAGGTAAACTACACACACACCATTGTTTCCTAGCAGTGTAGTAACTTAATTATACCAGGATTCATTATTTTTCATTTTTTTTCGAAGTACTGACGAAGAGATTACCAGAAAGCTACAACACTGTAGGACTGTGGTGTGGTAAAGCTACAACACTGTATGACTGTGGTGTGGTAAAGCTACAACACTGTAGGACTGTGGTGTGGTAAAGCTACAACACTGTAGGACTGTGGTGTGGTAAAGCTACAACACTGTAGGACTGTGGTGTGGTAAAGCTACAACACTGTAGGATTGTGGTGTGGTAAAGCTACAACACTGTAGGACTGTGGTGTGGTAAAGCTACAACACTGTAGGACTGTGGTGTGGTAAAGCTACAACACTGTAGGACTGTGGTGTGGTAAAGCTACAACACTGTAGGACTGTGGTGTGGTAAAGCTACAACACTGTAGGACTGTGGTGTGGTAAAGCTACAACACTGTAGGATTGTGGTGTGGTAAAGCTACAACACTGTAGGACTGTGGTGTGGTAAAGCTACAACACTGTAGGACTGTGGTGTGGTAAAGCTACAACACTGTAGGACTGTGGTGTGGTAAAGCTACAACACTGTAGGACTGTGGTGGTAAAGCTACAACACTGTAGGACTGTGGTGTGGTAAAGCTACAACACTGTAGGACTGTGGTGTGGTAAAGCTACAACACTGTAGGACTGTGGTGGTAACTACAACACTGTAGGACTGTGGTGGAAATCTACAACAATGTAGGACTGTGGTGTGGTAAAGCTACAACACTGTAGGACTGTGGTGTGGTAAAGCTACAACACTGTAGGACTGTGGTGGTAAAGCTACAACACTGTAGGACTGTGGTGTGGAAAAAGCTACAACACTGTAGGACTTGTGGGGGTAAGCTACAACACTGTAGGACTGTGGTGGTAAACTACAACACTGTAGGACTGTGGTGTGGTAAAGCTACAACACTGTAGGACTGTGGTGGTAAATCTACAACACTGTAGGACTGTGGTGTGGTAAAACTACAACACTGTAGGATTGTGGTGTGGTAAAACTACAACACTGTAGGACTGTGGTGTGGTAAAACTACAACACTGTAGGATGTGGTGGTAAACTACAACACTGTAGGACTGTGGTGTGTAAAGCTACAACACTGTAGGATGTGGTGTGGTAAAGCTACAACACTGTAGGACTGTGGTGTGGTAAAACTACAACACTGTAGGATTGTGGTGTGGTAAAACTACAACACTGTAGGACTGTGGTGTGGTAAAGCCACAACACTGTAGGACTGTGGTGTGGTAAAACTACAACACTGTAGGACTGTGGTGTGGTAAAGCTACAACACTGTAGGACTGTGGTGTGGTAAAGCTACAACACTGTAGGACTGTGGTGGAAAGCTACAACACTGAGGACGTGTGTAAGCCAACACTGTGGACGTGGTGTGGAAAGCTCACAACACTGTAGGACTGTGGTGTGGTAAAGCCACAACACTGTAGGACTGTGGTGTGGTAAAGCTACAACACTGTAGGACTGTGGTGTGGTAAAGCCACAACACTGTAGGACTGTGGTGTGGTAAAGCTACAACACTGTAGGACTGTGGTGTGGTAAAGCCACAACACTGTAGGACTGTGGTGTGGTAAAGCCACAACACTGTAGGATTGTGGTGTGGTAAAGCCACAACACTGTAGGACTTGTGGTGTGGTAAAGCCACAACACTGTAGGATTGTGGTGTGGTAAAGCCACAACACTGTAGGATTGTGGTGTGGTAAAGCCACAACACTGTAGGATTGTGGTGTGGTAAAGCCACAACACTGTAGGATGTGGTGTGGTAAAGCCACAACACTGAGGATTGTGGTGTGGTAAAGCCACAACACTGTAGGATTGTGGTGTGGTAAAGCCACAACACTGTAGGACTGTGGTGTGGTAAAGCCACAACACTGTAGGATTGTGGTGTGGTAAAGCCACAACACTGTAGGATTGTGGTGTGAAAGCCACAACACTGTAGGATTGGTGTGGTAAAGCCACAACACTGTAGGATTGTGGTGTGGTAAAGCCACAACACTGTAGGATTGTGGTGTGGTAAAGCCACAACACTGTAGGATTGTGGTGTGATAAAGCTACAACACTGTAGGATTGTGGTGTGGTAAAGCCACAACACTGTAGGATTGTGGTATGGTAAAGCCACAACACTGTAGGATTGTGGTGTGGTAAAGCCACAACACTGTAGGATTGTGGTATGGTAAAGCCACAACACTGTAGGATTGTGGTGTGGTAAAGCCACAACCCTGGAGGATTGTGGTGTGGTAAAGCCACAACACTGTAGGACTGTGGTGTGGTAAAGCCACAACACTGTAGGATTGTGGTTGGTAAAGCCACAACACTGTAGGATTGTGGTGTGGTAAAGCCACAACACTGAGGTTTTGGGGTGTGTACAATGGCTGAAAGCCACAACACTGTAGGATTGTGGTGTGGTAAAGCCACAACCTGAGGATTGTGGTGTGGTAAAGCCACAACACTGTAGGATGTGTGGTAAAGCCACAACACTGTAGGACTGTGGTGTGGTAAAGCCACAACCTGTGGTGTACCCTGTAGGATGTGGTAAAGCCACAACACTGTAGGACTGTGGTGGATAAAGCACAACACTGTAGGATTGTGGTGGTAAAGCCACAACACTGTAGGATTGTGGTGTGTAAAGCCACAACACTGTAGGATTGTGGTTGGTAAAGCCACAACACTGTAGGATTGTGGTGTGTAAAGCCACAACACTGTAGGATTGTGGTGTGGTAAAGCCACAACACTGTAGGATTGTGGTATGTAAAGCACAACACTGTAGGATTGTGGTGTGGTAAAGCCACAACACTGTAGGATTGTGGTATGGTAAAGCCACAACACTGTAGGATTGTGGTGTGAAAGCCACAACACTGTAGGATCCCTGTGGTGTGGTAAAGCTCACAACACTGTAGGATTGTGGTGTGGTAAAGCCACAACACTGTAGGATTGTGGTATGGTAAAGCCACAACACTGTAGGGAGCAACTGTAGGATGGTAGTAAAGCCACAACACTGTAGGATTGTGGTGTGGTAAAGCCACAACACTGTAGGATTGTGGTGTGATAAAGCCACAACACTGTAGGATTGTGGTATGGTAAAGCCACAACACTGTAGGATTGTGGTGTGGTAAAGCCACAACACTGTAGGACTGTGGTGTGGTAAAGCCACAACACTGTAGGACTGTGGTGTGGTAAAGCCACAACACTGTAGGATTGTGGTGTGGTAAAGCCACAACACTGTAGGATTGTGGTGTGATAAAGCTACAACACTGTAGGATTGTGGTGTGGTAAAGCCACAACCCTGTAGGATTGTGGTGTGGTAAAGCCACAACACTGTAGGATTGTGGTGTGGTAAAGCTACAACACTGTAGGATTGTGGTGTGGTAAAGCCACAACACTGTAGGATTGTGGTATGGTAAAGCCACAACACTGTAGGATTGTGGTGTGGTAAAGCCACAACCCTGGAGGATTGTGGTGTGGTAAAGCCACAACCCTGGAGGATTGTAAACTCGCACACTGGAGGATGGGTGTGAGAATAACGCACAAGACACAGTCTTCCCCACGTAGTACTTGCAATAAGAAAGATGTTATTAATATTCAGATTTTATGGTACTTTCTGCTTCCTGGTTTTGTGTTTATGAGTCTTATTCTCCTCCAAAAGTTGAAAAATGTGTTGTGAAGGGTGATGTGATACTGGTGGTGGTGGTGGTGGTGGTGGTGGTAGTAGTAGTGCTGGTGGTGGTGGTGGTGGTGGTGGTAGTAGTAGTAGTGCTGGTGGTGGTAGTAGTAGTAGTGCTGGTGGTGGTGGTAGTAGTAGTACTGGTGGTGGTGGTAGTAGTGGTACTGGTGGTGGTGGTAGTAGTAGTACTGGTGGTGGTGGTAGTAGTAGTACTGGTGGTGGTGGTAGTAGTGGTTCTGGTGGTGGTGGTAGTAGTACTGGTGGTGGTGGTAGTAGTAGTACTGGTGGTGGTGGTGGTAGTGGTACTGGTGCTGGTGGTGGTAGTAGTAGTAGTGCTGGTGGTGGTGGTAGTAGTAGTACTGGTGGTGGTGGTGGTAGTGGTACTGGTGGTGGTGGTAGTAGTGGTACTGGTGGTGGTGGTAGTAGTAGTACTGGTGGTGGTGGTAGTAGTAGTACTGGTGGTGGTGGTGGTAGTGGTACTGGTGGTGGTGGTAGTAGTAGTAGTGCTGGTGGTGGTGGTGGTAGTGGTACTGGTGGTGTGGTGGTGATAGTGGTGGTGGTGGTGGTGGTACTGGTGGTGGTAGTAGTAGTAGTGCTGGTGGTGGTGGTAGTAGTGGTACTGGTGGTGGTAGTAGTAGTAGTGCTGGTGGTGGTGGTAGTAGTGGTACTGGTGGTGTGGTGGTGATAGTGGTGGTGGTAGTTGTGATGGTGGTAGTGGTACTGGTGGTGATATGTGATGGTGGTAGTAGGTGAGAAATATAACCAACAATACTGGAGAGGATGAAGATGAGTGAAAATCTCCCAAAAGCACTTTGTCATCGGCAAAAAGCAACTGTGACAACTCCCACTTTGTATGAGGCCTGGTCAAGGACCGGGCCGAGGGGGCGCTGACCCCCGGAACACCCTCAGGGTAGATAAATGTTTCGTTATATAAACTGTAGCATTTTTTTATGTATGCACAGTTTAGTGTGAATTAAATAATAATTATTAAAATTGATTGGGCAACTGGTTTGGCGTAGACTGAATAGCTTACGCCCCCCTCTCGGTACGTGAGGCCAGCAGTAACAGCCTGGTCGATCAGGCTGTTATCCACCAGGCCTGACCTGGGACCAGGCCGCAGGGGCGTTACTTCTTTCCAATCAAAAAAACATACTTCAGGAATCCCCCAGTGTGCCCCAAAGGTCCCCCCCCAGTGTGCCCCAAAGGCCCCCCCCCACAGTACGCACCGATAAATTGGCCAGGACACATCTCTTGTTTTCTTCTAAAGTGTTGAATAAAGTTGCAAGAGTTGAGTATCCAGTGATCCTGTCTTTGCCTGCTGCTTGTCAGTAAGTTACCAGGCATCACCAAACTTATTATTATTATTATTGCAGTTATAACATGGGTATGAATTTATTTACATTATCACTTACCTTATTCATTTAACTGTCGTATATTAAAAATTCATACACTGTATTTGAATATTTTTTATATTAAAACTTAATACTGAATTTTCATTGCAGTTTGAATTGGCGTTGTTCTATTGCACAGACCTAATTAGCATATCCACTAGAGTGGTGGTGGTGGTGGGTGATTTTGATGGTGAGGTGATCTTGCTGGTGGAAATGATTATAATGGTGATGGTGTTGATGATAATGATAAACATTATAATGATGGAAGAATAAAGAAGCAAGCTTCCGAAGACATATATGTGTTGTGTAGGAGATATGTTCAGTGTAATGCTCACTCTCAGATCCTGTGTGTGTGTGTGTCTGTGGGGCTGTCTCTATATATGGGTGTGTAAGAGAGAGAGAGAGAGAGAGAGAGAGAATATAGTTCATTAGCGACTACCTAGAGTATAAACCGGGATCAATTAGGATGTAAATAAGGTCATTAGCCTAAGCTGATTGACCTCTCGTCTCGTAACTTTTTTTTCCAGGTTGCTGTTGACCATCACAACCTTAATTTCCTACCTGTTGATAATCAAATTTATGGAAATCACCTCTATATTACGTCACTAATATATAAAAACTATATAAACCATGTATATATCAGTACTATATAAAGATATATGTATATATGTCGTGCCAAATAAGTAAAACTTGATATTTTGGCTTAAATAGCAACGCACTTCTTGCCGGATAGGGCAAGCGAAAATTTGTGTATGCAATAATTTCCCCAAAATCATTCTGAATCTAACGAAAAAAAATATATTTAATTGCGTTTGTTTATTATTAAATTATTGTAAACTTATCAAAAATATATGTAGTTGTATTAGGCTAAATTAAATTGTGCTTGTTATAATAAGGTTAGGTAAGTTTTCTAAGGTTCTTTTGGTACAAAATTATTATTTTTTATATTAACATAAATGAAAAAATATATCTTTAAATGTATAAGAGAAAATTTTAGCAAGAACTTAATTTTAAATGAGTTCTTGCTAATTGACCAGTTTTACCTATTCGGCACCACATATATATATAATGATGTATATATCATAACAATACATGAAGATGTATATGTCAGTGCTACACAGAGATATATAAATAATGTATATATGTATCAACACTCTAAAACTTTATTAACTTGGAGGTATACGTCTCCCAAAACTTTGAGATGTGAAGGTTATGAGGCAACTTTTGAGTGCTTGTTTTGGTGCTCTTGTTCACCTCTAGTGACTAGTGCCAGGCGACCTGCCTACCCACCCAGCACCCCGCTCCCTCCTGCACCCTCCACCAACTCCCATCAACCTCCACCACCCTCACTCCCTGGTCACGTTTCCCCTCACACATCACCCCTCTGTCTTGCTAACCAGGATCAGATGCCAGTCTTTTTATTATTATTATTATTATTATTATTATTATTATTATTATTGTTATTATTCTAACGCACTGGCCGTCTCCCACCGAGGCAGGGTTACTAGCCCCTGGCTCCCGGCATTTTAGTCGCCTCTTAAAATACGCATGGCTTACGGAGGAAGGATTCTTCTCCACTTCCCCATGGAGATTATTATTAGTGTTATGTTTAAGGGAAACGCTAAATCATTAAGGATTTCACAGTGTCTGGGAAATGGGAGGTACTCAGGTTGATCCAAGGAAAGTATATATCTGAATCCTTGTATGTAGAGCTCTTCACAAATACAAAGATACTCATCTCTGATGGGAAGGTCAGTAGCAGGTAAGATCACTGAGTCACAAACACAACAACCTCTATCAAACAAAGACTATCAGTGCACATAGTCTAATATATCTTAACACTATCAGTACTTTTAGTACACTATCAGTACCTTTCGTACACTATCAGTACACAAAGTACACAAACCAGCAGTAGTAATTACAAAAGCTGCGGTGGCAACATCTACACCAGCAGCTGCAGTACCAACAGCACTAGCATAAAAAATAGCAGCACCAACAGCAACAGCCCCCTACCACCAACAGCCTCACCACCACCACCACAACAGCAACAACCTCACCACTACCCCCACAAGCTAGATACATATGATAGTTACTCCACACTAACCTCTCCTCCAGGCCCCCCACGTCTCTCCTCTCGCACCCCCTTAAAGCAGAATGCCAAGGACCCTGCTTTAAGGAGGCAACGGCAGAATAAAAAGTGTGAGAGGATGAGAGAGAGAGAGAGAGAGAGAGAGAGAGAGAGAGAGAGAGAGAGAGAGAGAGAGAGAGAGAGAGAGAGAGAGAGAGAGAGAGAGAATAAAGAGCTATAAGATGAACTGATGTAGGTTAAATCTCTTAGCTTGTAAAGAAAGTTAGGATCCCTTAACCTAACCTTGTACAACCCTTGTGTAAAATAGAAAGAGAGAGTGAGAGAGAAGAGAGAGAGACTCATATCCCCAGCAGAGACAAGCACACTCGCCCTTCTCACTAATTAGCAAATGCGCTTGTTCTCTCTCTCTCTCTCTCTCTCTCTCTCTCTCTCTCTCTCTCTCTCTCTGTATCTCCTTCCCCTCTTCACAGTTACCCTTCATGTAGATACAATAGCCTGTCGGAGCAGCATACCATCCCCTTCTATCCCCCTCTCCCTCTTTCCTTCCCCCTCCATACCCCTTCTTCCCCTCCAGCTGCCTCTACTATCTACCCACAAGTCATTCCCGCACCAAGGGTGACAAACGTTTAGATATGAACACTGCTTATTTTTCACCCTTGGTATCCTGGTAGTCACCTACCTGGCAGGTAACAAGGTAGTCACCTACCTGGCAGGTAACAAGGTAGTTCCTGGTAATCACCTGCCACTTTTATTTAACCTGTTAATTAATACTCACATTGGCAACACCAAGACAATTTTTTTTTCAACAAAACGGCCGTCTCCCACCGAGGCAGGGTGACCCAAAAAGAAAGAAAATCCCTAATAAGAAAATACTTTCATCATTCAATACTTTCACCACACTCATACATAATCACTGTCTTTGCAGAGGCGCTCAGATACGACAGCTGAGAATAGTCCCTCCCAGCTGTCACTATCCCAGACCCCTCCTTTAAAGTGCAGGCATTGTACTTCCCATTGCCAGGACTCAAGTCCAACTAAATCAATTAACTGGTTTCCCTGAATCCCTTCACAAAATGTTACCCTGCTCACACTCCAACAGCTCGTCAGGTCCCAAAAACCATTCGTCTCCATTCACTCCTATCTAACACGCTCACACATGCTTGCTGGAAGTCCAAGCCCCTCGCCCACAAAACCTCCTTTACCCCTCCTCCAACCTTTCGAGGACGACCCTACCCCGCCTTCCTTCCCTTCAGATTTATACGCTCTCCAAGTCATTCTACTTTGATCCATTCTCTCTAAATGACCAAACCACCTCAACAACCCCTCTTCAGCCCTCTGACAAATATTTTTAGTAACTCCACACCTTCTCCTAATTTCCACATTCCGAATTTTCTGTATAATATTTACACCACACATTGCCCTTAGACAGGACATCTCCACTGCCTCCAGCCGCCTCCTCGCTGCAGCATTTGCAACCCATGCTTCACACCCATATAAGAGTGTTGGTACCACTATACGATAACGTTTTTTGTCTCCACATATACCTCAACGCTCCACTCACCTTTTTTCCTTCATCAATTCTATGGTTAACCTCATCCTTCATAAACTCATCCGCTGACACGTCAACTCCCAAATATCTGAAAACATTTACTACTTCCATAATCCCTCTCTCCAATGTGATATCCAATTTTTCTTTATTTAAATCGTTTGATACCCTCATCACCTTACTCTTATCTATGTTCACTTATAACTTTCCATCTTTACACACCCTCCCAAACTCGTCCACTAACCTTTGCAACATTTCTTTAGAATCTCCCATAAGCACAGTATCATCAGCAAAAAGTAACTGTGTCAACTCCCATTTTGCATTTAATTCCCCATAATTTAATCCCACTCCTCTCCCCAACACCCTAGCATTTACTTCTTTTACAACTCCATCTATAAATATATTAAACAACCATGGTGACATTACACATCCCTGTCTAAGACCTACTTTTACCGGGAAGTAATCTCCCTCTCTCCTACACACCCTAACCTGAGCCTCACTATCCTCATAAAAACTCTTTACAGCATTCAGTAACTTACTACCTATTCCATACACTTGCAACATTTGCCACATTGCTCCCCTATCCACTCTTATCATATGCCTTTTCTAAATCCATCAATGCAATGAAAACTTCCCTACCTTTATCTAAATACTGTTTACATATATGCTTCACTGTAAACACTTGATCTACACATCCCCTACCCACTCTAAAGCCTCCTTGCTCATCTGCAATCCTACTCTCTAATTCTTTCAATAATAACCCTACCGTACACTTTACCTGGTATACTCAGTAAACTTATTCCCCTATAATTCTTACAATCTCTTTTATCCCCCTCCTTTATATAAAGGAACTATACATGCTCTCTGCCAATCCCTAGGTACCTTCCCTCTTTCATACATTTATTAATCAACAATACCAACCACTCCAACACTATATCCCCCCCTGCTTTTAACATTTCTGTCACTATCCCATCAGTTCCAGCTGCTTTACCCCCTTTAATTCTACATAATGCCTCACGCACCTCCCCCACACTCACATCCTGCTCTTCTTCACTCCTAAACGATGTTATACCTCCCTGGCCAGTGCATGAAATTACCGCCTCCCTTTTTTCATCGACATTTAAAAGTTCCTCAAAATATTCCCGCCATCTACCCAATACCTCCAGCTCCCCATCTACTAACTCCCCTACTCTGTTTTTAACTGACAAATCCATTCGTTCCCTAGGCTTTCTTACCTTGTTTATCTCACCTTGTTTATCTCCCCTTCTTTCATCTGCTCTTCTTTTGCACTCTCTCACCACTCTCTTCACCTTTCTTTTACTCTCCATATACTCTGCTCTTCCATTAACACTTCTGTTTTGTAAAAACCTCTCATAAGCTACCTTTTTCTCTTTTATCACACCCTTTACTTCTTCATTCCACCACTCACTCCTCTTTCCTCCTGCACCCACCCTCCTATAGTCACAAACTTCTGCCCCACATTCTAATACTGCATTTTTAAAACTATCCCAACTCTTTTCAACCCCCCCCCCTACTCATACTTGTACTAGCCCACCTTTCTGCCAATAGTTGCTTATATCTCACCCTAACTTCCTCCTCCCTTAGTTTATACACTTTTACCTCTCTCTTACTTGTTGTTGCCATTTTATTTTTGTCCCATCTACCTTTGATATACCTTTGAAGAGTTTCGAGAGTATCTACTCTCTGAGCCCGGCCATGGACCAGGCTCGTCTGGTGCTTGCCTGGTCAACCAGGCTGTTGCTGCTGGAGGCCCGCTGCCCCACATATCCATCACAGCCTGGTTGATCTGGCACCTGGTGAAGATATTTGTCCAGTTTCCTCTTGAAGGCTTCTACACTGGTTCCAGCCGTGTTTCGGATATCTTCTGGTAAGATGTTGAATAGTCTGGGACCCCGGATGTTAATACAGTGCTCCCGTATTGTCCCCACCGCACCCCTGCTCCTCACTGGGTTTATTTTACACTTTCTCCCATATCTCTCACTCCAGTATGTTGTTATGGCAGTGTGCAGATTTGGGACCAGGCCCTCAAGTACTTTCCAAGTATATATTATCATGTATCTCTCTCTCCTCCGCTCCAATGAGTACATGTTCAAGACTTGAAGGCGTTCCCAATAATTTAGATGTTTCAATGGCTCAATGTGAGCCGTAAACGATCTCTGGATTTGTTCCAGCTCTGCTATTTCTCCTGCCCTGAACGGGGCCGTCAGCACTGAGCAGTATTCTAAGTGAGGGAGCACTAGCGATTTGAATAGTGTCACCATCGGCATTATTTCCCTTGTTTTGAAAGTTCTCAATACCCACCCCGTCATCTTCCTGGCTGTTGTGATCTTTGTCACAAACGACAGATCAGCAGACATAATTATTCCCAAGTCCTTTACGTGTTCCTTTCGTTCTATGTGGTGACCCTCTTGCGTTTTGTATATAGTGTTCCTTTTGAGTTCTTCATTTTTTCCATACCTAAGCAGCTGAAACTTATCACCATTGAACGTCATGTTGTTCTCCACTGCCCATTGGAAGACCCCCTCCTGTAATTTTTCAGTGTCCTCTACCGTAGTGACTTTCATGCTTATTTTAGTGTCATCTGCAAATGATGATACAAAAGTGTGCTGGGTGTTTTTATCTATGTCTGCTATGAGGATGAGAAACAGCAGAGGTGCCAGGACAGTGCCTTGGGGCACTGAGCTTTTGACCTCGCTGATGCTGGATCTTGCCCTGTTCACTACTACTTTTTGTGTTCTTTGTGTTAGGAACTCAAAAATCCATCTGCCTACCTTCCCCGTAATGCCTATGGCCCTCATTTTGTGCGCTATCACTCCATGATCGCATTTGTCAAACGCCTTTGCAAAATCTGTGTAAATCACATCTGTGTTTTGGTCGTCCTCCAATGCCTCCGTAATTCTGTCATAATGGTTCAGCAGCTGTGACAGGCATGATCGACCCGCTCTAAAGCCATGCTGGTTCGGGTTATGTTGGTTGTGCTGGTCCATGAACTTTGTAATCTGCCGTCTCATCACTCTTTCAAAGATTTTTATGATGTGAGAAGTGAGGGCTACTGGTCTGTAATTTTTAGCTAGTGCTCTACTACCTCCCTTGTGCAAAGGAGCTATGTCTGCACTCTTTAAGGCCTCTGGAATTTCACCTAGATCTAAGCTCTTTCTCCACAGAATACTAAGGGCTCTTGCTAATGGTACTTTGCACTGTAGCTATAACTAAATAATGATCCGATATATCAGTTGCCCCTCTATAAACATGTACATCCTGAAGCCTACCCATCAACCTTTTATCCACCAATACATAATCTAACAAACTACTTTCATTACGTGCTATATCATACCTTGTATACTTATAACATTTCCCAAAATCTCTCTCTCTCCTCTACACTTCTCTCTTCTCCAGGTGCATAAACACTTACTATAACCCACTTTTCACATCCAACCTTTATTTTACTCCACATAATCCTTGAATTTATATATTTATATTCCCTCTTTACGTGCCATAACTGATTATTAAACATTATTGCCACTCCTTCTTTAGCTCTAACTCTATTTGAAACCCTTGACCTAATCCCATTTATTCCTCCCCACTGAAACTCTCCTACCCCCTTCAGCTTTGTCTCACTTAAAGCCAGGGCATCCAGCTTCTTTTCATTCATAACATCTATAATCATCTCTTTCTTATCATTTGCACAACATCCACGCACATTCAAACATCCCACTTTGACGGTTTTCTTCTTTTTCTTTTTAGTAAGCTATACAGGAAAAGGGGTTACTAGCCCATTGTTCCCGGCATTTTAGTTGACTTTTACAACACGCATGGCTTACGGAGGAAAGATTCTTATTCCACTTCCCCATGAATATGAAAGGAAAAGCAATAAGAACAAGAACTATTAAGATAAAATCAAAGAAAACTCAGATGAGTGTGTATACATAAACGTGTACATGAATGTGTAGCGTGACATAAGTGTAAGTAGAAGTAACAAGACGTACCTGAAATCTTGCATGTTTATGAGACAGAAAAAAGACACCAGCAATCCTACCATCATGTAAAACAAATATAGGCTTTCCTTTTACACTCGCTTGGCAGGACGGTAGTACCTCCCTGGGTGGTTGCTGACTACCAACGTACTACGGTGATGACATGGGAGGTGACTAGGGGGGCGTGGAAGGTGACAAGGGGCGTGGAAGGTGACAAAGGGGGTATGGAAGGTGACTAGGGGGTGTGGAAGGTGACTAGGGGGTGTGGAAGGTGACAAGGTGGGTATGGAAGGCGACTAGGGGGTATGGAAGGTGACTAGGGTGTGTGAAAGGTGACTAGGGGTGTGGAAGGTGACACGGAGGTGTGGAAGGTGACTAGGTGGATGTGGAAGATGACAAGGGGCGTGGAAGGTGACAAGGGGCGTGGAAGGTGACAAGGGGGTGTGGAAGGTGACAAGGGGTGTGGAAGGTGACAAGGGGTGTGTGGAAGGTGACAAGGAGGTGTGAAGGTGACAAGGGGGCGTGGAAGGTGACAAGGGGCGTGGAAGGTGAAAGGGGTGTGGAAGGTGACAAGGGGTGTGTGGAAGGTGACAAGGAGGTGTGGAAGGTGACAAGGGGGCGTGGAAGGTGACAAGGGGGTGTGGAAGGTGATAAGGGCGTGGAAGGTGAGAAGGGGGAGTGAAAGGTGACAAGGGGGGCGTGGAAGGTGACAAGGAGTAAGGAAGGTGACTAAGGGGCGTGGAAGGTGACAAGGGGGCGTGGAAGCTGACAAGGAGCGTAGAAGGTGACTAGGGGGGCGTGGAAGGTGACTAGGGGGGCGTGGAAGGTGACTAGGGGGCGTGGAAGGTGACAAGGAGCGTGGAAGGTGACTAAGGGGGCGTGGAAGGTGACTAAGGGGCGTGGAAGGTGACTAAGGGGGCGTGGAAGGTGACTAAGGAGGCGTGGAAGGTGACAAGGGGGCGTGGAAGGTGACTAAGGGCGTGGAAGGTGACAAGGAGCGTGGAAGGTGACTACCTAACCTTATTATAACAAGCACAATTTAATTTAGCCTAATCCAACTAAATATGTTTTAGATACGTTTACAATAATTTAATAATAAACAAACACAATGAAATATTTTTTTTTCGTTAGGTTCAAAATCATTTTTCTAAATTACTGCAAGAAGAGTGTTGCTATTTAAGCCAAAATCTCAAGTTTTTACCTATTCGGCACTACATATATGCGCAATGAGATCACAGTAAACAGGTGATATCGGAATATGCAAAATAACCACTGGTTAGAGTACAAATAGTGCAGGCTAGAGTACAAATAGTGCAGGCTAGAGTACAAATAGTTCCTTATGTGAACGTTCACTCGTAATACTAACAATTATTACGATCCTTCAAGAGTGGTGAGGAAACTCGTATACTAAACTGGCAAACTTCAAGATGGACTTTTAAAAACAATGAAGCTGAAATGCCAACAATAACTTACAATTCATGTTAAACCAAAGCAGCAGAACACAGCTATAATGCAGTGTTGCAAGACGACAAGTTGCACGAAGCAACACAAAGGAAGCCACTGTTAAGAAATAAGGTTTGCGAAGAAAAGCACAAGACAGTGGAGATGGCCTGGTCGGCAGGTAGCAGAGGCAAACACAACATATCATAACCACATATAAGATCATAAAAGGATACCAGAAAACAGATAAGGAAGATTTTTTGGCACCATCAGCGGGGAAATACGCGGCCACAACACCAAACTGCGAAAAATATGCGCTGCGAAAAACACACTAGGAAGGATTTCTTCAGGAGAAGTGCTCTTCGAGGAGGGTGGGGGGTTCCTTGATGCTGCTGAAGGGATCTTCATCCAAAGAATGGGAGCTACCGTCTTCCAGGATCAAACTTGGTTGTCTTCAGGGTCCCAGGCGCTTAATGACCCCTATGGGTTTAGCAAGGTTAATAAGTCTCGCTATTAAGTGGACAAAGGATCGAACCTTCACCATTTCTTGAGCTAAATGACCCAAACGGGTTTAGCGCTTCACATGTATACAGTACACAACACTATACAAGCACAAATATATGATCAAATACGTAATCACACATACAGCGAAGCGGGGACCAGGAGCTATGAATCGACCCCTGCAACCACAATAGTTGAGTACACACATAAGAAAGAAGGAACACTGCGGCAGGCCTACTGACCACACACACATGTGTATCATGGATCTGCAACACATAATCAGTAATGTCTACGTAGATGTATCCACAAAATTTTAGGTAAATGGACACAGATGCAACTAATGTGACATTTTATTGTGGCAACGTTTTGGCTCTCCAGGAACTCCTGGAGAGCGAAACGTTGCCACAATAAAATGCCACACTAGTTGCATTTATGTCCATTTACCTAACACACGTAATTTCAAAGTAAAAAATTATATTCCATCCTTTCACTCGTAATGTTATTTTACGACACAGTACAAACATCATCGTCCATAATGTGAAGAGTTACAAAAATAACTATTTAAAGTAAGAGAAATTATATTCGTGCTCTCTCTTTTACACAGCGTTTTACAAGGTTAACTTTAGGGTTCCTAACTTTGTTTACAAGCTAAGAGCTGTTAAGTAAAAGGACACAAATGCAACTAATGTGACATTTTATTGTGGCAACGTTTCGCTCTCCAGGAGCTTTGTCAAGCCGTTACGACAAAGCTCCTGGAGAGCGAAACGTTGCCACAATAAAATGTCACATTAGTTGCATTTGTGTCCTTTTACTTAACATACTGTCGGTAATTCTACCAATATTAATACAAGCTAAGAGATGTTACATCAGCTCATTTGAAAGCCTTTTTATTGTTAAGAGACATACAGATAGGGAACAGGATAAAGTTGGAACCATCTCTCTCTCTCTCTCTCTCTCTCTCTCTCTCTCTCTCTCTCGTGGTCACAGATTTAGGCTCTCCTCTCTCTCTCTTGCTTCTCCCCAGAGAGGATGATTTTCATAACCCGCCTGCAGGCTGCCTCCTTATACCCACCTCTCTGTTTTCATTCTCCTTTCAATCTTTCATTTTCTCAGAGTAGGCGGAGAAAAAAATAAGAGCGGGAGAAGGAGAGGAAGAGAACTAAGAGGTGGAGGAGGAGAATATAACAGACGAAAAAGTTATTTCTATTTTACTAATAATTATTATTTCTGACTTTCTCAAATGGCAAGAGAAAAACATTTTACTTTTGCATGATGAGGGAAAATAGTGTGAGGGATTAGAGAAAGTGGAGGTGAGTGGTGAGGTGAAGGAAGGGGAGGCGAGGGAAGGAGGGGTGAGGGAAGGAAAGTGAGGGAAGGGGCGGTGAATAAATAGCAGGTAATGATGGGAAAGAGATCTAATTTACACCTGGAAAGCACTACAGAGACTGCTTCCAAATCTGCACACTGAAATAACGCCTGACCAGAGCGGGAAGCACCGGAAAATTAACATTCACCACCACTGCCACCAGCAGCACCACTGCCACCAGCAGCACCACTGCCACCAACACCAGCAGCACCACCACCACCGCCACTGTCGTTGCCGCCGCCTAAGGGCCGGGGTTATGCTATTGTATTTTTGTGGATTTTTGGTGCGTGATCAGAAATGTGTTTACGTTGTATATCCTCTCAGGCAGAGCCCAGACAGGGGGGAATTTTCTCAGACCGTCATAAATAGGGAAAAGTTTTTTGACTCAATCCTGTCTCTACTCCAATTATTATTATTATTACTATTATTATTATTATCATCATTAACAGCGACAGTAGTAGTAGTGGTGGTGGTGGTAGTAGTAGTAATAGTAGTAGTAGTAGTAGTAGTGGTGGAAGTAGCAGCAGCAGTAGTCCTAGTAGTAGTAGTGGTGGTAGCAGCAGCAGCAGCAGTAGTAGTAGTTAGATCTCTCACTATCGGCAACTGTTTTGTGTTATTTACAAAGCCTTGGAATGAGTCTCCTGGCTGACTGCCTGATCAGCCAGGTTGTTAGTGCTAGCAGTAGCCGTCCAACGTGAGCCTTACAGCTCAACTGATCAAAAAACTAGAGGAACTCATCAAATTCCCCCGTGAAGACAGCCAGTGGGGTTGTGGGTAAAATTCCCTTCACGTATGAAGGGAGGGTGTTGAAAAGTCTTGGCCCCTACACACTTATGGGATGGATGTATTTATTAAAAAAAATTATTTCTTGCCAAGAATAAAGGAATAAAATAGTCGTGGTTGAAGTGTGTGTGTTGATACACCTCATGGGGGTGACTACACTCAATACCCCTCCCTCCAAGTCTCCTGTTCCAGGCTTGGTTACAAACGTGGGGGATCATACGCCATACATGCCCCCCCCCCTCCTCCCACACACAATGAGTTTACTTGTGTTCATAATAGTCAGACAGACCTACACTACCTGGCCGTAAACCAAGTCCCCCGGGCAAGAAACAAACAACGAGAAGAAAAACAAAAAGCAAACACCAGGGGTAGTTTTTGAGTGGTTTAAGACAGATAAACAAAGACTGGGACATGTTAGAAAACGTTTCGGTCCTGGGACCTTGAACATTTCTAACACAGGTTAAAAAGACTGTATATACCGGCGGAGAATGAGGTGTGACACATGGTGACCGGAAAAAATGATATATTGGGATGAGAACAGGTAGACAACGGGATCATGTGATGACGGGGTGGGTATTGAGAACTTTCAAAACAAGGGAAATAATGCCGATGGTGACACTCTTCAAATCGCTAGTGCTCCCTCACTTAGAATACTGCTCAGTGCTGACGGCCCCGTTCAGGGCAGGAGAAATATCAGAGCTGGAACAAATTCAGAGATCGTTTACGGCTCACATTGAGCCATTGAAACATCTAAATTATTGGGAACGCCTTCAAGTCTTGAACATGTACTCATTGGAGCGGAGGAGAGAGAGATACATGATAATATATACATGGAAAGTACTTGAGGGCCTGGTCCCAAATCTGCACATTGCCATAACAACATACTGGAGTGAGAGATATGGGAGGAAGTGTAAAATAAACCCAGTGAGGAGCAGGGGTGCGGTGGGGACAATACGGGAGCACTGTATTAACATCCGGGGTGCCAGACTATTCAACATCTTACCAGAAGATATCCGAAACACGGCTGGAACCAGTGTAGAAGCCTTCAAGAGGAAACTGGACAAGTATCTTCACCGGGTGCCAGATCAACCAGGCTGTGATAGATATGTGGGGCAGTGGGCCTCCAGCAGCAACAGCCTGGTTGACCAGGCAAGCACCAGACGAGCCTGGCCCATGGCCGGGCTCAGAGAGTAGATAAACTCTCGAAACTCTTCAAAGGAATATCAAAGGTATGTGACTCCTGTGTTGTTAGGTTTTGAAAAGACTGATGGACTGATTACGTCGACTCCAGACTGAGGGACTGATTACCTCAAACTCCTTCTGATCTACATTTTACTTTGTATAGGACTGATGAAGCCACTGTGTAGCGAAACGTTTCCTCAATAAAGATACCCAAGTACTGTACATGTGTCTTAATTTATCAACGATGCTGGGAGGCAGAGGAGATAGGCAAGGGAGGAAGGGGTAGTGAGCAGGTAGGGAGGGAAGGATGTGGAGGGGAAAGGCAGGGAGTTATAGAGGAGATAGGGAGAAGAGGAAGAAGGATGAGAAAGATGTAGAGGGAAGAAGCAGGAAGGTAGAGAGAGAGAGGCAGGCAGGGAAGTAGAGAGGAAATGGAAGGTATGGATGTGGATGGAAGAGACAGGGTATTAAAGAGGAGAGAGAGAGGCGTGGAGGAAAAGGAAAAGAAGGATGTAAAGGGAGACAGGCTAGTGGAGAGGATATGATGTGGTTGAGAGGGGAGTAGAGGGGAGGGAGGGGGTAAAGGAAAGGGTCATGTTTGGGCTGTTAGGTCTAAGTTATCCTTAATTGGTAGGTGGTGGGGCGTAACACACCCGCCAACACTAAGTAACGATGGTGATACATAACTGGTGAGCCCAACAACCTCTAGTAGAATAAGAGAAACAGAGAGAGAGAGAGAGAGAGAGAGAGAGAGAGAGAGAGAGAGAGAGAGAGAGAGAGAGAGAATAATAATTAGAATTATGAGAAAGAAGACAATGGTGAGGCAGGTCTCAGGAGAAGTTAAATATAACTGCCACCAACCACTGTCAACATCATGTCTTCCTCCCCTCACACACTGCCCTCAGTCTGTCTTCCCTGACAAAGACTCTTTCCTAGAGATTTATTTTCTTCTACAGTCTTTCTCTTCCTCCTAAATTCTTTCCTGGTACTTTTTTCCCAAGACAGAGCCTATTTTCCTTGGATTAAAAAGAAGGCGCACTAAATCGATATTACTGTATTATACTACCTGTATAATACAAAACTTTCTTATCTCAGGTAATATACCTCCCACTTCCAGAACTCAACGTCAAGTAACCTATTTCTCCCTGAATTCCTTAAATGTCACCTTATTCACACTCCAACATTATTATTATTATAATCAAATAGAAGCGCTAAACCACGGGTTCACACTCCAACAGCACATTAAATCGCCAAAAATTAGTTTTTAACTATCTTTGTGAAAGGTTTTGAGTTATTCTAGCGTCGCACCTCGACCTGCGTGGCTACCAAAATCAAACATATGTGTTATCATGGAAGAAATCACAAATATGACTGCAAATATGTAAAAATATCACAGAGAAAAGAGGAAATAAAACCTGATCGCTTTCATGTGTTTCCACAAATATCTGAAGGTGCAATACAATCGCAGAGAAGCGATCTTAACAATGCAAGACAAGCCACACGAGACGAAAATCTTCAGCTCAAGTACTTTCACACGTCTCCGTGCGTCATCAGGAGCTATGCAATGTTGCAAGAGTAGCAACAGGTGGAATGAGAGGAAGGTTTCTCAGAGTAAAGAAGCGTGGTGACGCCAGCCAGTTTCTCTCAGAAGCTGGATGGTGTCACCACGCTTCCTTACTCTGAGAAAACTTCCTCTCATTCCACCTGTTGCTACTCTTGCAACATTGCATAGCTCCTGATGACGCACGGAAACATGTGAAAGATCTTGAACTGGAGACTTCCATCCCCCTCGGCTTGTCTTGCATATCCTGAGATATGTGTGTAAGTACATGAAAGCGCTCAGGTTTTATTTCCTATTTTCACTGTGGCATTTTTTACATGTATTATTACTTATTGAAGGCAACAGGGACAATTACGTAGCGAAAAAACAGGTGAGCAGAGCTCCCTCACACTGACATTATCACCCTTCACAAGAAGATAATCTGATTAGTACATTACCCGGCCAACCAGCCATCCCTCCCACTCCTGCATCCACTCTGATTGATCCTCCACCACACCTACCATGAATATTCATTCGTATATTCATATTCTCTCTCTCTCTCTCTTTCTCTCTCTCTCTCTCTCTCTCTGTCCACCCCCACAGGAAGTAAATCCCGTCATCGATATCCTGCGATCAATTAGCGGTGTGTGTGTGGGGAAGGAAGGGTAGAGGATGGGGGTAGGAAGGGCAGTGGATGGAAGATGATGGACAGTGGATGGAAGGTGGTGGACTGTGGATGGAAGGTGATAGACTGTGGATGGAAGATGATGGGCAGTGGATGGAAGGTGATGGACTGTGGATGGAAGGTGATGGACTGTGGATGGAAGGTGAGGAACAAAGGATGGAAGGGGAAGGACAGTGGGTAGCTGGTTTGTGCTGAGCACTCTACTAAGGTCACTGATATATTATTAATCTTAGGGAAAATTTCCCGGACATATTTACTGCCTTTACGTGTCAGTAAGTGCGAGAGGGAGAAAACATACACACACACACACACACACACACACACACAAACCACTAACTACTACCCCACAAACTCTCCCACACTTGTCATCGGCTCTTCCCAATTCGGGTAGCGATTTTCCCGATATTCGCAACTGGACATCGATCACATTTATCAGACTTCAGAAAACTGATGTAAATAGACTGGGGGAAGGGGTACACTGAAATTTGTGAGAGGGGAGGGGGTCGTTGGGCTGATTTAGGGGGATAGCAACATACGTACGTGCGCGCGTATGTACTCACCTATTTGTGGTTGCAGGAATCGATTCACAGCTCTTGGCCTTGCCTCTTCGCTGATCGCTACTAGGCCCACTCTCCCTGCTCCAAGAGCTTGAGAGAGAGACTGTATACTCACCGACTTGTATTAGTGGGGAATAGTCACAGCTCCTGACCCGTCTTATAAGTTAACAGATTCAGACATGCAATAAAATGATCTCAACATTCTCATCCAACTCATGCCAAGTCTTGACCACCGTGACACTTAAGAAACACTTCCTAACATCAGTGTGGCTCACCTGCCTTCATCTTGTCATCAACACGAACAAAACACCTCATTATACCCCTGAAATATTTAATGTGAAGAATAATAAGATCACTGCAAACTCTCAAGAGGGAGTGAGACGACACCTTTGTTTATCCTGGGAGGAAAAATAAACTCCTCTGTGATTGAGTGATGGACGTGAGGCAAATAAGACGATGATACAGACTTTTTATCCTAAGATGATGAAGTGTTGCTGTCACTCCCACGTTAATAATGTCTGGATGTTGTTACCCTGATCATTCTTGATCATGCCGCAGTACTTAGCCAGCGGTATGCTAGGTACGGTAGGAACGTCACCCCCATCGCTAACACCATAACTAATTATATTGCTGCAACAGTGACAGCAGTACCACTACCGGTGCGACGCTCCCCTACCTGGGGAGCCAATGTCAGGTCACCTCATGGAAAACACCCGGACCGGGACCATACCGGCGAACCATTTAGAACTAGAACCACCACCGACACCAGTTCCATCACTACAGCAGCAGTAATGCCACCACCAATACCACCACTATTAGAGGTCAGAGGTCTACTGAAAGAGGGAAGGATACCTGAATGATGCTTCCGGGGGGTCAACGCCCCCGCGGCCCGGTCCTAAACCAAATTGGGTACAGCCTGACTGTGCTGCTCGATATGAGTCGGTGAGGGTAAAGGCAACGATATGATAGTTATATGGTGGGAACAAAAGGTAGCCATGTTTCACCGCCATATTCCATCACACAAGATGGGTCACACACACGAGGTAATAAATTGTGTCAGAGGTGGAAGACTTCAGTATTGAATAAAACTTTATTTCTTTTCTGCAGTATACAAAATGAAGTTACATGTAATAAAATATTGTTAAACACAAAAGCCACCAGCATGCGGTGCATTTCTGGCAGACCAATAACTAGACCAGCTACAAAAGCTTCTTACCAGGAGAGCTGAAGTTACTATTATTTGGCAATAACCATCCCTCAGAATGGCCCGGTCATGGACTGACCCCCGGAATATCCTCCAGGTATACTCCTGGTAAGAGCGAACTTAAGTTCCTGATCCGCCAGGCTGTGGTGTCAACGTCAGACTGCGTGCTGCTAGCCCCAGTTGCCTGAATGATCAGGCGCTCAACCAGGAGGTCTGGTCTGGGACCAGGCGATTTGACCGATGACGAATGTAATGTGTATAGTATATCATCACAGGGCGAGGAATAATATATACATAAACAATACATACAAGTATATACAGTATATACTATAAAGAGTATAGAAATATATATATACATATTCAGTATATATACACACATAGAGAGTAAATTCATTGTTGCAAAAAGTCTGTGTAAAACAGCGTGAACATCAGTGAGAGGGAGAGAGAGAAGACGAGGATAGAAGAGGGATAGGAAGAGATGGAAAGAGAGGGGAAACTGAAAGGAAAGGAGGAAGAGAAATGAAAGAGAGAGATGCGGAGATGAGATGAAAAGGAGATGAAGAGATAAAGAGGGAAGGGAAGAGAAAGATGTAGGCGGAGAAGGAGAAAGAAAAAAAAGAGTAGAGAGGAAGGGCGAGATGAAGGGGAGAGGGAGAGAGGATGGGGGAAGGGGGAGTGAAGGGGTAAGGGTAAGGGGAGATGGGCAGGGCACGTCCCACACAGGGCCAAATATAACTTGTGTGTTTATTGTACACAAATATTCTGTCAAATACCATTATTGCTGTCGTGCTGTGATGCAGTCGTGCTGCTGTTTAGTGCTGTGCATGCAGCGGGTGATCCGCTGCCCACTACTGTTATGTGCTTGCGTAACGTGGTGCTGCTGCGGTACGGGGTGCTGTTGCGGTACGGTGGTGCAGCTGCGGTGCGCTGGTGCTGCTGCAGTACGTGGTGCTGCTGCGGTACGGTGGTGCTGCTGCGGTACGGTGGTGCTGCTGCGGTGCGCTGGTGCTGCTGCGGTACGGTGGTGCTGCTGCGGTACGGTGGTGCTGCTGCGGTACGGTGGTGCTGCTGCGGTACGGTGGTGCTGCTGCGGTACGGTGGTGCTGCTGCGGTACGGTGCTGCTGCTGCGGTACGGTGGTGCTGCTGCGGTACGGTGGTGCTGCTGCGGTACGGTGGTGCTGCTGCGGTACGGTGTGCTGCTGCGGTCGTGTGCTGCTGCGGTCGTGGTGCTGCTGCGGTCGTGGTGCGGCTGGTACGGTGGTGTGCGGGCGATGCGGCTGCTGGTGCTGCTGCGGTACGGGTGGTGCGAGCCTGCGGTACGGCTGGTACGGTGCTGTTGCGGTACGGTGGTGCTGCTGCGGTACGGTGGTGCTGCTGCGGTACGGTGGTGCTGCTGCGGTGCGCTGGTGCTGCTGCGGTACGGTGGTGCTGCTGCGGTACGGTGGTGCAGCTACGGTGCGCTGGTGCTGCTGCGGTACGGTGCTGCTGCTGCGGTACGGTGGTGCTGCTGCGGTGCGCTGGTGCTGCTACGGTGGTGCTGCTGCGGTACGGTGGTGCTGCTGCGGTGCGCTGGTGCTGCTGCGGTACGGTGGTGCTGCTGCGGTACGGTGGTGCTGCTGCGGTGCGCTGGTGCTACTGCGGTACGGTGGTGCTGCTGCGGTACGGTGGTGGTGCTGCGATACGGTGGTGCTGCTGCAGTACGGTGGTGCTGCTGCGGTACGGTGGTGGTGCTGCGGTGCGCTGGTGCTTCTGCGGTGCGCTGGTGCTGCTGCGGTATGGTGGTGCAGCTGCGGTACGGTGGTGCTGCCGCGGTACGGTGGTGCTGCTGCGGTACGGTGGTGCAGCTGCGGTACGGTGGTGCTGCTGCGGTACGGTGGTGGTGCTGCGGTGCGCTGGTGCTGCTGCGGTGCGCTGGTGATGCTGTGATGATGATGCTTAGGTGGTGATAATATGATGTAGTGGTGGTGTGGTGATGGTGCTTAGGTGTTGGTGCTCTGATGTGGTAGTGGTGATGGTGCTGTGATGTTGTGGTGGCGGGGGTGATGTGCTGAGAACCATTCTTGATCAATCAGGCTGTGTGGCCTACGTTATTGTGGGGCTGGTCACTCAAGTAGCTGGTGCTCCCCATACACACTGCAGCTGATCACAAACAATACCATTATTCATGAACATAGGTCTTTCGACATTGTTACTCCCAGGTCCCTAACATTCACCTTCCCTGAGATACTGTCGTTTTCATTATGATAGCCTGGATAACAAGAACTTTCAAGACAAGAGATGGTGAGTCAATGATACTCTTCATGTCACTTGTTATCTCTAGGCTGGAATAATGATGAATACTAATGGTCCCCTTCAAGGCAGGTGAGATTGCTGAGCTGGAAAACGTAGAGAGAAATTTCACTGTTGTATGCACTGAATTAAGTATCTGAACTACTGGGAACGCTTAAGTCCTTCAACTGTATTCCTTGGAACGTAGGCGAGAAAGGTACATCATAATTTACACTTGGAAAATCCTGGTGGGACTGCTTCCAAACCATAACACTGAAATTACTCCGTAGAACAAGTAGCTTGGCAGACTGTGTAAAATACCTCAACTAAAAAAAAGCAGAGGCGCGACGAGTACACTGAGAGAACTCGATGAGTGTTAGAGGTCCCCGACTTGTCAACTACCTTCCTTCATAATTAAGGAGAATTACCAATAAACCTCTGGGTGTCTTAAAGTAGCAGCTTGACAAGCTCTTCAAATTAGAGCCTTACCAGACAGGCTGTGGTTCGTACGCTGGACTACGTGGGACCAACGGTAACAGCCTGGTTGATCAAGCCTTGATCCACCAGAAAGCCTAGTCTGATTCCCGAATTGAGGCACTGACACCCAAAAGCGTCCATCAGGTATAAAGATATCCTTGTGGAGCGGCACAAATGTTAATGGGTCAACCAGGTTGCTGCTATTAGCGGCACGTAGTCCTCCATAACCATCATAATCTGGCAATTGTTGGAGGTAGTAGTTTAGGTAACGTGAACACGTCTTTGTTTCAGCAACAATGCTGTACTTACACTTACACAATGTGGAAACAAGATGCTGGTTAGTTCCTAGGACTTTTGTGTATCCATATGCTCTTGCGCTACCCTCCACAGGATGGATATAGAGCGCCACTTCGATGGCAAAAATCTCTCTAAAAAAAAAAGCTTTTTAGTTTCTCAACGACATAAGCCCCTAAGAAAAATAAGAATTAAATACGTTGGACCTCGTGTGGGTAACAGCCTGATAGATCAGGCCATCAAAGACTGGACTGGACTGGACCGCGGGGGTGATGACATCTAGAATCAGCTTACAAGTAGACTACAAGATACAGCAAGGTTACTTTAACTTAATATAACCTAACAACTAGTAAAGTTAAGCTCCAATAATCAAATAACATTAACAGGGTAACGCCTGGCAGCGGGATAGACAGTACAGCCATTTTAATATTTGTAAACAAGACGCTGGTTATGTAGTGTGTGGTGGTGACGGCAGGTGGCTCTGATGGTCATGGTGACCCCCCTCCCTTGTTGAAGAAACATGATCCATGGTGAGTGTTGATAAGACACATGTGCAACAGTTGGGCGTCTTTATTCCGAAACGTTTCGCCTACACAACAGGCTTCTTCAGTCGAGTACAGAGGAGTCGGCAGAAACAGTAGAAATGTAAAGACGATGAATCAGTCCATCAGCCTTGAAGACAGTTTTGACTGATTATATCGTCTTTACATTTATACTGCCTCCTCTGTACTCGACTGAAGAAGACTACTGTGCAGGCGAAACGTTTCGGAACAAAGATACCTAACTGTTGCACATGTGTCTATCAAGTTGTTGGTATTGTATTCCATTATCATATTCAGATGGTGAGTTTTGTAAGGATGGGTAGGAAGGTAGGTCCACTGTGCAGGCTACACTTCCCACCAGAGACAAAACTACAGTACCAGGCGATATTAAACTACGCTTCAGTATTCCAAGCAAATGTAAACAAAACAAACACACAATATTCCACACACTCTCCCTACTTCCCACCCCTTACTCTCTACTATTCCTCCCACTCCAACTCTACCCACCCTCCCTCCAACACACCCTTCCCACTTTGACACCAGCCACCATCCCACTTCCAAACATCTCTTCCCTCCCTCTTCTTTCCTCTGTATAGAGGTGTAGGTGACACTGCTACACCCCTCCCTCTCTATACAATCTCCCTGACAAGGTGTTGCACCACAACACCATCACACTGGTGCTACAGGTGTTCCCTGGACAACACCACAGCACTACCTGCTACAGGTATTACTTCACAACACCATCACACTGGTGCTCTCACTCTACACCAGCTCAGTGGAGATGAAAATTCAATCGGGCTGCAGATAACGATTGCCTTGAAGGGGCAGTCATTATCAGGCTCCGCTTCTCTGATTGGTTATCTCACCAAAAACATTCTCCTCCCGCTCCTCGCTCATTGGTCCATCCATACGTCATTGTGATATTACTCGTTGATGATTGGCGGAGCTTTGTAATGCTTCTCCCTTACTGGCCAATCGGGGAAAGCTACATAAATTTATAATTATCAAAGTACAGCTAGATAGTGTGCCTATATCATATCTATTGATCGCATGATCGACCAAGTTGTTGGTGCCAGCTGCAAGCAGGCCAACGTATGCACCACAGCCCGGCTGATCAGCAACTAACTTCAGCGTTCTGAGTGGCAAGTCGGGAAACGTTATTCGCATTCTTCTCATCAATCATTGGCTAATTTATACATCAGAGCTTTTGATCCAAGAACTTGCCCTTCCTTGGACCAAACCTGATTACCTCCCATTTTCCATATAATGTATAACCCCTAGAGGTTTAGACCTGCCATGAATATATTACCTAACAATAATAGTAATAATAAAAGCAGCAGTAGTAGTAACAATAATAATAGTAGCAATAGTAGTAGTAATAATAATAATAAGTGGTTATTGAGTTAAGATGTTGGAGCAACAATTGCCAACACCTGTGAACCACGACCACGAGGCGAGGCTTGCAGCCAACACCTGTGAACCACGACCACGAGGCGAGGCTTGCAGCCAACACCTGTGAACCACGACTACGAGGCGAGGCTTGCAGCCAACACCTGTGAACCACGACTACGAGGCGAGGCTTGCAGCCAACACCTGTGAACCACGACTACGAGGCGAGGCTTGCAGCCAACACCCGTGAACCACGACCACGAGGCGAGGCTTGCAGCCAACACCCGTGAACCACGACCACGAGGCGAGGCTTGCAGCCAACACCCGTGAACCACGACCACGAGGCGAGGCTTGCAGCCAACACCTGTGAACCACGACCACGAGGCGAGGCTTGCAGCCAACACCTGTGAACCACGACCACGAGGCGAGGCTTGCAGCCAACACCTGTGAACCACGACCACGAGGCGAGGCTTGCAGCCAACACCTGTGAACCACGACCACGAGGCGAGGCTTGCAGCCAACACCTGTGAACCACGACCACGAGGCGAGGCTTGCAGCCAACACCTGACCATGGGAGCTTGCAGCCAACACCTGTGAACCACGACCACGAGGCGAGGCTTGCAGCCAACACCTGTGAACCACGACCACGAGGCGAGGCTTGCAGCCAACACCTGTGAACCACGACCACGAGGCGAGGCTTGCAGCCAACACCTGTGAACCACGACCATGAGGCGAGGCTTGCAGCCAACACCTGTGAACCACGACCACGAGGCGAGCCTTGCAGCCAACACCTGTGAACCACGACCACGAGGCGAGCCTTGCAGCCAACACTCAAACACTCCAAAGTCGGTGAGTACAAATAAGTCAGTACATACACATAAACACAATCTTGGGAAAAAAATCTGGGGGTCAACATCACGCCAAACATATTGCCGGAGGTGCACATCAATTGTGTAACTCCTGGTATAATTTGTTAGAATAACTTGGTCCATCTTAGAATAGACAGCACCAGTGTAAAGCCGCTACCCTGATCAAGCTCAGAAAGTTGTAAAGATACTGAGTGTCCGTGGTTCGATCCCCGACACTTGTGGAAACGTCGGGCATGTTTCTTTACACCTGCTCTCCCTGTTCACCTAGCAGTAAGTAGGTACCTGTGTTTTAGCTGACTGTTGTGAGTGGCATCCCGGGGGTTGGGGTAGTATACCTTAGATAGGATTAGGCTTTGAAATGAGCTGAGATAGGATAACAGCTCTTAGCCTATAAAATTGATTTGTGTAAAAGAAGAAAAGGTTTGCAACCAAACTAGACCAACAGCTGAGAGGAATTTACTATGAAGAAAAAATGTAAGAACTTAACCTGAAGAGCTCGGAGGTGAGAATTAGAGAAAAAAATGAGTACTACCGCTACTTAAAAATGCTAAGAAACAACAGGATAGATAGGGAAAAACTGAAATGCGATAATCAAGAACAAGGAGATAAAGACTTATACAACAAACAGTGAGTCAGGAACGTTAGGAAGTACTTGTTTAGGTTTAGTATAGTAGAGAAATGGAATGAGTTAGACAGGAAGATGGATGTAAACTACACTAGAATTTTCTAGACCAGGATTAAGAAAGCCTAAGAAGCTAGAAATCAGTAATTTCAATCAAATACAGGTTCAGAAGACTCGAACCCATCACTGTAAATCAATGAGTAGAGGCATCATGCCGACACAGGAGGGAGCAGCAAGTGTACCTGGAGACGCGAGATACCAGCAAGCAGCAAGACAGGAAAGAACTGTTATCAGATCAGAGACGTCTCTGGCCAGTACTGAAGGAGGGTCTACTGAGATGAACATAGTAGTAGTGGCAGCTGCAGAGGCTGCAGCAATGCAGAGGAGAGAGAGAGAGAGAGAGAGAGAGAGATAATGCATGTGTGGAGCTGCCATTTTAGGCTGGTGAGAAGAGACCTGGAGAGTGTGCAGAGAACTTTCACCACCTGCATCCATTGACTTTAACACCCAAATTATTGGGAACACCTAAATATCCGAGTTCGATCCCCAGGCTGAGCGAGAAGGGCAAATCTCCTTACATCCACTGCCACTATTTTCCCTAGAAGTTGTGTGTCACATCCTAGGTGACGTGTTACATCCTAGGTGAGGTGTTACATCCTAGGTGAGGAGTTACATCCTAGGTGAGGTGTTACATCCTAGGTGAGGTGTTACATCTAGGTGAGGTGTTACATCCTAGGTGAGGTGTTACATCCTAGGTGAGGTGTTACATCCTAGGTGAGGTGTTACATCCTAGGTGAGGTGTTACATCCTAGGTGAGGTGTTACATCCTAGGTGAGGTGTTACATCCTAGGTGAGGTGTTACATCCTAGGTGAGGTGTTACATCCTAGGTGAGGTGTTACATCCTAGGTGAGGTGTGTCACATCCTAGGTGAGGTGTGTCACATCCTAGGTGAGGTGTGTCACATCCTAGGTGAGGTGTGTCACATCCTAGGTGTGGTGTCACATCCTAGGTGAGGTGTGTTACATCCTAGGTGAGGTGTTACATCCTAGGTGAGGTGTTACATCCTAGGTGAGGTGTGTCACATCCTAGGTGAGGTTACATCCTAGGTGAGGTGTGTTACATCTTAGGTGAGGTGTGTTACAACCTAGGTGAGGTGTGTCACATCCTAGGTGAGGTGTGTCACATCCTAGGTAAGGTGTGTCACATCCTAGGTGAGGTGTGTCATCCTAGGTGAGATATACCATAACTAGGTTCAACGATATATTTAGAAGACATAAATGGTTCAGAGAACCGACAAGTTGATAAATTAGACACATGTGTAACACTTGGGTATCTTTATTGTGGGAACGTTTCGCCACACAGTGGCTTCATCAGTCCAATACAAGTAATCAGTCCCTCAGTAAGGAGTCGATGCAATCAGTCTATCAATTCTCATAATACCTGAGGGACTGATTACCTCAAACTCCTGATCTTCAAGCATTCTTCTCTGTATTGGACTGATGAAGCCACTGTGTGGCAAAATGTTTCCACAATAGATACATAAGTGGTGCACGTGTTCAATATATCAAGATACTTAGTGCTCCATACAAACGTACCCCCCCCCTACCACTCAGTCATGTTTGCAAATGAATAGCAATTACTGTTGATCACACTGAATTATACATTTAATTTAGGTTAGGTCAGGTAAGGTAAGGTTTGTCAGGAAACAGGACAAGTGTTGATGTCGTAGTTATATGATGAACCGCAGCTAGAGCTTTTGATCATCTGACCGAGGACTTGAAAAAATAAAGGTTATAATTACAACCATTTTTAATTATCATACATTTGAGTGACATCTGTAGGCACATGGTAAAATGTCCGGTTACCGTAACGCTCTCTGAATCTGACCCTCTGAATCTGACCCAAAATAAATGTATACTCTCTCAAACTATACATGTTGTGTAGTTCATTTTTTTTTCACTTGTCTAGGGCAGAACACCCTGCAACCACAAATATTTGCACTCACCTATTTGTGGTTGCAGGAGGTCGAGTCTTAGCTCTTGGCCCCGCCACTTTAAGGTCTTAGTGTCTGTAACCTCCAGTTTATGATGAAGATGGTAGGGACCTTGGGTATTATATTTATGTGGAATTATTCTACCAGCATTCCTACCATCATTTAAGTACATACATTCTACCAACATTCCTACCATCATCTAAGTACATACATTCTACCAGCATTCCTACCATCATTTAAGTACATACATTCTACCAACATTCCTACCATCATTTAAGTACATACATTCTACCAACATTCCTACCATCATTTAAGTACATACATTCTACCAACATTCCTACCATCATTTAAGTACATACATTCTACCAACATTCCTACCATCATTTAAGTACATACATTCTACCAATATTCCTACCATCGTTTAAGTACATACATTCTACCAACATTCCTACCATCATTTAAGTACATACATTCTACCAACATTCCTACCATCGTTTAAGTACATACATTCTACCAACATTCCTACCATCGTTTAAGTACATACATTCTACCAACATTCCTACCATCGTTTAAGTACATACATTCTACCAACATTCCTACCATCATTTAAGTACATACATTCTACCAACATTCCTACCATCATTCAAGTACATACATTCTACCAACATTCCTACCATCGTTTAACTACATACATTCTACCAACATTCCTACCATCATTTTAAGTACATACATTCTACCAGCATTCCTACCATCGTTTAAGTACATACATTCTACCAACATTCCTACCATCGTTTAAGTACATACATTCTACCAACATTCCTACCATCGTATAAGTACATACATTCTACCAACATTCCTACCATCGTTTAAGTACATACATTCTACCAACATTCCTACCATCGTTTAAGTACATACATTCTACCAACATTCCTACCATCGTTTAAGTACATACATTCTACCAACATTCCTACCATCGTTTAAGTACATACATTCTACCAACATTCCTACCATCGAGAAAGCACAATAAATGTGGCCGTTTTTACCTAAAAAATGTTAGCAATAAATTTTATTAAAATAATTAATATTTATATTGATCTATGTGTTTTAGTATTGATGGATGACCTGTGAGAACCTTGACAGCCATCTTGGAGTTCTTAAATTACTCAATGATGACTGACATAGAAACACCAGCCGGGTTATCAATATAGACACCTCAGAGGTTCAACATCATCTGAGAACAATTATACACAAGATAATTTTAGGTTCATCTATCTTTCTACCAGACTAAGTGGGCAGGAGTACCTACAAGGTGTGTGTACTCACCTAATTGTGGTTGCAGGGGGTCTACTCATAGTTCCTGGCCCCCGCCTCTTCACTGGTGGCTACTGTGTGTGTGTGTGTGTGTGTGTGTGTGTGTGTGTGTGTGTGTGTGTGTGTGTGTGTGTGTGTGTGTGTGTGTGTGTGTATGTGTCCTATCCACAGTCTAGAGATCATGTCTTGCAGTCATGATTTGTGTGGAAAAAGGATACCTGAAAGACGTTACCGGGGTTCAACGCGCCCCCCTTCCACAGCCGGGTCCTAGACCAAGCCTCCTGAAGGACCAAGACCTGATCAATCATATCCTTCCCGAACCGGTATAACTTGCTCCTAGTCTGTAAGATCCAGTTACTGCTCAGGATTTGAAATGAACAGAAAATCTCTGAGTCTGCAAAATGGAAAAAAAACACGTCAATATGTACTCCCAGAAACGAAGGCGAGAAAAGACGTATCATAACTCACACCTGCAAACTACTGGAGGTACAGCTTAAAAATTTATATACTGGAGTAACATTCTACGAGGGAAAGAGACATGAAAGTCCACACAAAGCTGTCCTCTAATGCAGGGGAGTAATCCAATAAATACACTGAGAGATAACTCAATTTTACATTAGTGATTTTTGAAAACCGACACGCAGATGAATAACACATGTTCAACACCTGTGTATCTTCACTGGGGAGACGTTTCGATGAATAACACACATGTTCAACACCTGAGTATCTTCACTGGGGAGACGTTTCGGCAACCAGTGGCTTTATCAAATAAATACAATCATGGAGACGGTGGAAGTCATGAAGATTTAGTTTGAGGTTATCAGTCCCTTAGTCTTCGTGAATCTGTTGTTGACGGTGGAAGACATGAAGATATAGAGATGTAGTTTGACGTAATCAGTCCCTTAGCCTCGATATATCTGTTGGACAAGGTGAATGACTTGAAGCAGTCTGAGGTGATCAGTCCCTCAGCCTTGTTAGGAAGTGGTCAGTCCAACGGTCTTGACTGATAACATCTTCGATCCTTTACACTTAGTAACTTTCTCTATAATTATAAGAGGAACTACCAACACACTCTTATACCGAACTCGCTTCCAGATCAATGGAGGGAGAGGAGTGCCTTCATGCTGCCAAATGGTTCTTCATCCAAGGAACCAGAACTCATATCCGACTCAAGAGGCGCTGACCACACCCTAAGGATTTAGTGTGTCACCAAATAATAATAATAATAAACAAAAGGCACAATACCGTGACTGAAACAATACACATATAACCCGTACATAGGAGCGAGAAACTTACGACCATTTACAAGTCACAAATAATATTAATATGAGCCTACTATGACATATCACAGAGTCCATATACCAGGCTGGCACAACCATGACCTCAGTATAAACGACATTAGACACGCCAGTGTCAACACAATCAGCTGACATCCCCCCCTCCCCCTCCCATCACTCTCTTGTCCACTTTCCTTCATATAAAAACAACAGATATGACATCTTCAATTCCACTAGCCCGGATTATTATATATATGGGGGGGGGAAAGCGTTAAACCTTCAGGGACCATACAGCCTCAGGACGAAGTTTCGTTTAGTGTAGAGCTTTAGCATGACCTGATAAAGCTCAGCGAAACATAACTTGAAAAAGGTCTATACACAACGTAACACGACTTGATAAAGCTCTACACAACGTAACACGACTTGATAAAGCTCTACACAACGTAACACGACTTGATAAAGCTCTACACAACGTAACACGACTTGATAAAGCTCTACACAACGAAACATGATAAAGCTCTACACAACGAAACATGATAAAGCTCTACACAACGAAACATGATAAAGCTCTACACAACGAAACATGATAAAGCTCTACACAACGAAACATGATAAAGCTCTACATAGAGCGAAACGTTGACCCAACAAAACCTTGCACAGCAGCAGCAAGGTGTTTCTTCATTATTTCTTGGAGGAGTCACCCCCCCAACACACACCCGCACCCCACACACACACACGCACCCACCCACACCCACACACATACACACGCACACATACACACACATATACACACACACACGCACCCACCCACACACACACACATACACACGCACACACACCTCAATCTCTCATATTTACACTTCTCTTCTACCTCCAGAAGTTTTGTGTTGTTAGGTAATATGAGGAGAAACTCTGCAGTAGGACAGACAGTGGAAAAAATGTGGATGGAGAGGAAGAGAGAGGGAAGAAAGATTGTGGATGGAGAGGAAGAGAGAGGTAAGAAAGATTGTGGATGGAGAGGAAGAGAGAGGTAAGAAACATTGTGGATGGAGAGGAAGAGAGAGAGAGAGATCTAGATAGTGTACAGCGAACCTTTACTGCACATATAAGTTCCATCAAACACCTCAACTACTGGGAACGTTTGGAAGCACTTGACTTGTACTCGCTGGAACGCAGGCGAAAGTAAAAGACTGGGCAGGCGATGCAAAATACCCCCAATGAAAAGTAGGAGCGCCATTGGTACACTAAGAGAAAACACCATAAGTGTCCGGGGCCCAAGACTGTTCAACAGCCTCCCACCAAGCATAAGGGGAATTACCAATAGGCCCCTGGCTGCCTTCAAGAGGGAGCTGGACAGATACTTAAAGTCGTTGCCAGATCAACCAGACTGTGGTTCGTACGTTGGACTACGTGCGGCCAGCAGTAACAGCCTGGTTGATCAGGCCCTGATCCACCGGGAGGCCTGGTCGTGGACCGGGCCGCGGGGGCGTTGATCCCCGGAATACCCTCCAGGTAGACTCCAGGGAGGTAGGTAAGAAAGGCTGTGGATAGACAGGGAGGGATAGAGAGAGAGAGAGAGAGAGAGAGAGAGAGAGAGAGAGAGAGAGAGAGAGAGAGAGAGAGAGTATGGATAATCCTACAGAAGTTTAATTGATAATAAAATAAGCGGTAAAGACGTTAATAAAACTACGCACGAGGAATTTCAATTAAAACACTTGTAAACATCACACACTGTTTCTCCCCTCTCTCCCTCCTCCCCTTCCCTATGTTTCACCTTCATCTATTTTCTCTTCTTCCTCCATCTATTTTCCCCCCTTTCTCAGTTTATTAATTTCTTCCCTTCCTCCATCCATCTATTTTCCCCTTCCTTACTCAATCAATTTTTTTCTTCCTCCCTCCATCCACTTTCTCATTTCCTCCATCTATTCCCCTTTATCTTCCCTCTCCTCCTCTGTCTTATTCACCCCTCCCTCCGTCACTATCCCTCCAGCTGCCCTCTCCCATTCTCTCTCACTACTCCCCTCCTCCCTCCATCTTCCCTCTCCCATCCTTTCTCACTACTCCCCTCCTCCTTCAATCTTCCCTCTCCCATCCTTTATCACTACTCCCCTCCTTCCTCCATCTCCACCCTCCCATCCTTTCTCACTACTCCCCTCCTCTCTCCATCTCCCCTCTTATCCTCTATCACTACTCCCCTCCTCCCTCCATCTCTCCCCCTCCCATACTATATCACTACCCTCCTCCCTCCATCTTTCCCCCTCCCATCCTCTAACACTACGCCCCTCCTCCCTCCATCTCACCCTCCCATCCTCTATCACTACTCCCCTCCTCCCTCCATCTCTCCCCCTCCCTCTTCTCCATCTTCGATAAAGGGACAGAATCATCTCATCCATCATCATTTATGTCCCTGGAAAAAAGTTTTCAATATAAACGTATCAAGTGGACCATCAAGCCGGGGTCAACTGTACCAATAATATGATTAATGAACAATATACAATTTCCATATTTTAAGATCAAAAATGTAAAGTATCTATTTATCAGAGACCTCATTTACACGTTAATTAATTTCCCCCATGCCTTCCCTTCTACCTCCACAACCATCGTTCCTCTCCCTTCATCCCCTTCAACCGTGACGAAAGTGGGAAAGGGAGAAGAGGTTGGTTGGTTGGTTTAAAGCCTATCGACTGCACTAGGGTCATTAAGCCTGAACGTAATCTTTACACCACCAGACAAAAATACTTTAATACCTAAAATAGGGATTAAGGTAAACTCTCAGTGTATATTTACCCAGAAAAATATACCTAGCAGTGTATATATCCCGTGAGGTAACGTTGGAGGGTAACGTGTGTGAAGGGTTGGGTTGGTGGTGGTGGAAGGCACGTGGTGGTTGGGGTGGTGGTGGAAGGCACGTGGTGGTTGGGGTGGTGGTGGAAGGCACGTGGTGGTTGGGGTGGTGGTGGAGGAAAGCACGTGGTAATGTAGGAAGACGCGTGGTGGTGGTGGTGGTGGTGGTGGTGGTGGTGGTGGTGGTGGTGGAGGATGAGTCAATGGCTGGGTAATTTACAGCACTAAGCCTCAAAGGTCATTCAGTTCTCTACGATAAAAACTAACATTCAATCACAATAGAACACACACACACACACATACAAACACACACTACGCTATATATATATATATATATATATATATATATATATATATATATATATATATATATATATATATATATATATATATATATACACACAAACACACACACGTATGCACACAGGAATACACAAACACACACTAAAACAATAAGTAAAATAACACTACCAGTTTTTAAATAACAATTTACATAACCTTATAGCCAGTTAAAAAAACACTTATAAAATTACATAACATGAACCAGACAAAAAAAAAAACATCAACTAGGCTGTGATGAATATGTGGGTCAGCGGACCCCCAGCAGCAACAACCTGGTTGACCAGGCAAGCACCAGACGAACCTGGCCAATGGCCGGGCTCCGGGAGTAGAGAAACTCGCAATTTATCGAAGGTATAAAGACCTGAGGCCCCAACAAAGATCCCCTGATTATAACACCAGTGTGTAGACCAGTGAGGCTCAAACCTAGGCCATATTAACATGTAGTTTATGATGAAGGTAACACCACAAGCTCTACTTAATTAAGACCCCATAGGGGGTCGTATACTGACTGAGGAATTGGACGTAAACAAGTCTTATCCAAGGAAGGGGAAAGAAGGCAGCTCCGCCTTCTTGGGCAAGCTTCACAGGCTGTGATGGATATGTGGCCCAGCACCAACAGCCTGGTTGACCAGGCAAGTACCAGACAAACCTGGTTCATATAATTATGTTTTTTTTTTTAATTAACAAATCAGCTGTTTCCCATCGAGGCCGGGTGACCCGAAAAAGAAGAAACACTTCCATCATCATTCACACCATCAATCTTGTCAGAGAAGAGGCTTGCCTACACTACACGAAAGCGCTTGGAAGTTTACTGTTTTTTTCACAGTGGTTGTTCTGCATAGGTGTATATATATATATATATATATATATATATATATATATATATATATATATATATATATATATATATATATATATATATATATATATATAGTGTGTGTGTGTGTGTGTGTGTGTGTGTGTGTGTGTTAGTTACCATTTTGTCCTAGGCACATGTCGATTAGACACTAGGCCTGTTGTATGTGTGTGTGTGTGTGTGTGTGTGTGTAAGGAAACACTTCAAAATGTTTCCGCCCCGCCGGGAATTGAACCCGGCGTTTATGTATGTATGTGTGTGTGTGTGTATCCCAGGCACATTACCTACACATTCTGTGATCATATGTGAATGTTGCATCCATCGGTGGAGACAGGGCGTGTATGCAGGCACCCCAGACATATTATCTACACATTTTGTGTTGGTTATTAATCACGGGGTCTGTGTTGACAGCTGATTTAATTAATTTTGTGCCACCGATTTTACTCCTCGGTTCAGTTTGTTGATGAGGAATGAGTAGTGGTGGTGGTGGGGAAGGTGAGGTGGAAGGCATTGGTGGAGAAGAACCTTTGAGAGTTGTGGTGGTGGGGATTATGGGTTGCGATGATGGGATAGAGGGTTATAGGGGTGTCTGTGGGTGGATGGTTATGGATGTAGAAGTGGTTACGGAAAGGTAGAGGGTAGTGGTGATCAAGAGTGGTAGTACGGGTTGATGGCTGTGGCAGTGAGGGATGGAAGGTTGTGGTGGTGGGTTGTGACTCAGGTGGAGGGTTGTGCAAATTAACAACAGCAATCATAACAATCTTCATTACTAAAACACACATCACAACCACCATCACTATCCTCACCACCACCAAGTACATAATTGCGTCCAGGAACAAAAAAGTAACAAATATCTGCGTCACTTTGAGTTCCGTGGTTGGTGTGGGATTTGTAGGAGCAAAACGGAACAAAAAAAATCAAGGGGAAAAGGGAAGAGCAGAAAAACAAGAGACAAACGAGGTGTTGGCGTGTTGTGAGGGACAGTTGCACCTGGGTTCCATCCCTACCATCCATCCATCCATCTAGCCATCCAGCCACCCAGCTCTCTCTCGCTCTTTCTCTTTCTCTCTCTCTCTCCTGCCAAAAACAATATTTTTACCTTCAAGGTTTTTTCTTTATATTCTAAATCTTTTCTTCTTATACCATGTCTATTTTTTCCATAAAAGTCTATTTTCCCCTACATTGTCTATTTTTCATATAAGTATTTTTCCTATAATAAGTTTATTTTTTTAATAATTATTATTTCCTCCTGGTCTGAGTCTCTTTATTCCCGGTTAATTTTGTCCTTATCCTGAATATTTTCCTCCTATTCACAATATTTCTATGTATTTTGGGCCTCTTTTCCTTATTCCGTGTTTCCTTTTCACCTATTCTTAACCTGCTCTTCCACTTCTGATTCCCCTCCCTATTCCGAATCTTTTCTCCCCTATTCTGAGTTTTCCCTTATTACAAACATTTTCCTTCTATTTTGAGATTTTCCCCTGAATCTTCCTATTCTCCGTTTATCCAATATTCTGAATATTTTCCCCCCGAGTCTTTCCCTCTCCCCCTCTCGTCCTAGTTTTTTCCCTGAGTAATCTGTCTTCTTCCTACACAGCAGTGGTATTTTCCTGGCCTAAATCACTTTCTGCCCTGCCACTAGTGTTTATTTTGTGTCATGTAACACGGTCTGCCCCCCAAACCTTACTCTCATTATTAATATCACGTTGTCCCACCACCTGCACTTTCCCTCGGCTCTGATGCTCACTTAGTACCACTCATATAAACCCTGCTGCCATTTTTGTCGTTCTAGTACAGGGGCTTACGCAGTATCGGAAAGATTGCCGGTTTGAGTCACTAGCACTCGAACCCGCGTCGTTCATTACGAATTATTTAGCACTCACACACACACACACACACGAAGAGACGGTGCCTAAAGCACTTCTACTCTCACCACGACACCAAGATTAAACGTGGTGTAATTATAGGCTTTTTCCTGCGCGCACTCAGAATCCTTGAGGAAGAATGCTCCCTTATTGAGCAAGTTTTTTCTAAACTTCACTATCCTCATCACTTCATTAGAGACTGTAGATGACGGGCATTAAACATCTTCAACACACCCAGAGAAGATACTGCCGAGAAAAGATTCATAGTCCTCCCCACCAACTCCATTGCCAAGCCTGACCTCAATTGTAGGCAAATTACTAGAGTCAATTATAGCTGATATTATTAGAAGCCATCTAGATAACCATAATTTGATTAATGATACCCAGCATGGATTCACGAGGGGCCGTTCCTGCCTATCTAATTTATTAACCTTTTCAGTAAAGCTTTTGAGGCTGTTGATCACGATAAGAATTCGATATTGTTTATTTAGACTTTAGTAAGCTTTGATAGAGTACCGCACCAGAGACTGTTAAAGAAAGTGGCAGCTCATGGCATTAGGGAAAAGTGCGTCATGGATCGAGTCCATGGCTCACCAATAGGAAGCAGAGAGTGTGCATAAATGGGTTAAACCGAATGGGGACTTGTAACAAGTGGTGTTCCACAGGGATCAGTCTTAGGCCCATTGTTATTTATAATATATATCAATGACCTTGATGAGGAATTACTAGTGATATGAGCAAATTCATGACGACACGAAGATAGGTAGGATAATCTGATTCAAACATAGATGTCATAGAACTTCAGGAAGATTTAGACAAACTTAATTCGTGGTCAGAAAAGTGGCAGATGCAGTTCAATGTAGATAAATGCAAGGTTCTGAAGCTCGAGTGTCCATAACCCAAGCACTTATAAGTTAAATAACGTAGAACTTAGCCATACAGATTGGAGAAGGACTTAGGGGTGATGGTAAGCAGCAACCTTAAACCAAGACAGCAATGCCTAAGCGTAGTAATAAGGCAAATAGATTACTGGGATTTATATCAAGAAGTGTAGCAACAGAAGTCCAGAGGTTATATTACAGCTTTATACATCATTAGTAAGGCCTCACCTAGATTACGCAGCTCAGTTCTGGTCTCCATATTACAGAATGGACATAAATTCGTTAGAAAACATTCAGCGTAGAATGACTAAATTAATACATAGCATTAGAAATCTTCCTTACGAAGAAAGATTGAAGACCCTAAAATTACATTCACTTGTAAGACGTAGAATGAGGGGAGACATGATCGAGGTATACAAGTGGAAAATGGGTATTAACAAAGGGGATATAAATAAGGTCTTGAGGATATCTCTCCAAGAGAGAACCCGCAATAATGGATTCAAGTTAGATAAGTTTAGATTTAGAAAGGATATAGAAAAGTATTGGTTTGGAAATAGGGTAGTTGATGAGTGGAACAGTCTGCCTAGTAGGGTACCTTTGATATACCTTTGAAGAGTTTCGAGAGTATCTACTCTCTGAGCCCGGCCATGGGCCAGGCTCGTCTGGTGCTTGCCTGGTCAACCAGGCTGTTGCTGCTGGAGGCCCGCTGCCCCACATATCCATCACAGCCTGGTTGATCTGGCACCTGGTGAAGATATTTGTCCAGTTTCCTCTTGAAGGCTTCTACACTGGTTCCAGCCGTGTTTCGGATATCTTCTGGTAAGATGTTGAATAGTCTGGGACCCCGGCTAGGACCTTGGGTAGTTTCAAATTTAGGTTGGATAAATTCATGAGTGAGAGGGGTTGGATTTGAGTGGGACTCGCGCATGAGTGGGTAGAATTGTCAAAGATTATTTCTTGGGTAGCATTGAAAATTGGGTTGAGCAAATATTCTGTTAGTGGGACGGATTGTGAAGGACCTGCCTAGTATGGGCCAACAGGCCATGACAGCACTTTTCCCCCAATGCCATGAGCTGCCACTTTCTTTAACAGTCTCTGGAGCGGTACTCTATCAAAAGCCTTACTAAAGTCTAAATAAACAATATCAAATTCTTTATCGTGATCAACAGCCTCAAAAGCTTTACTGAAGAAGGTTAATAAATTAGATAGGCAGGAACGGCCCCTCGTGAATCCATGCTGGGTATCATTAATCAAATTATGGTTATCTAGATGGCTTCTAATAATATCAGCTATAATTGACTCTAGTAATTTGCCTACAATTGATGTCAGGCTTATTGGGCGGTAGTTTGACGGTAGTGACTTGTCCCCTGCTTTAAAAATAGGAATTACATTAGCCATCTTCCACATATCAGACACTACACCTGTTTGAAGAGATAAATTAAAAATGTTAGATATTGGTTCACAGAGTTCCATTTTGCATTCCTTAAGAACCCTTGCAAAAAGCTCATCAGGACCCGGCGATTTATTTTGTTTCAGTCGGTCCAGCTGTTTCATAATCATTTCGCTAGTGACTGTGATATTACATAATTTATCTTCTGGGCCTCTGTAAAAATTAATTACTGGGATATTATTAATGTCTTCCTGTGTGAAAACCGAGAGAAAATAATTATTAAAAATAGAGCACATATCATTCTCCTTGTCAGTAAGATGCCCAAAGTTATTTTTAAGGGGACCTATCTTATCCCTAACTTTTGTTCTATAAACCTGGAAAAAACTTTTTGGGTTAGTTTTTGAATCCCTAGCAACTTTAATTTCATAGTCCCGTTTAGCTTTTCTTATTCCCTTTTTAACGTCCCTCTTAATGTCAGTATACTGATTTATAAGATGACCCTCACCTCTTTTTATGCGCCTATAAATTCCTTTCTTCTGCCCTAAAAGATATTTGAGCCTATTATTCATCCATTTTGGGTCATTTCTACTTGATCTAATTTCTTTATACGGGATAAATGTTCTTTGGGCAGCCTGTATAGTGTTAAGAAAACTGTCATATTGATACCTCTCTTCTTCACCCCAGTCCACAGTTGATAAGTGTTCTCTAAGTCCATTATAATCTGCTAAGCGAAAATCTGGGACCATTACTGAATTATCCCTACTATCATACATCCATTCAATGCTAAAGGTAATTGACTTGTGGTCGCTTGAGCGGAGTTCCTCTGTAATTTCTAAATTATTAACAAGGGTTTCCTTGCTTGCCAGAACCAAGTCAAGTAGGTTATTTCCCCTTGTAGGTTCTGTTACAAACTGCTTCAAAAAGCAATCCTGAACTACTTCTAAAAGTCGTTAGATTCTAAATTCCCTGTCATGAAATTCCAATCAATCTGACTAAAGTTAAAGTCCCCTAGAATTACTACGTTATCGTGTCTTGTGGCCTTAACAATTTCCTCCCAAAGTAGTCTCCCTTGTTCCCTATCTAAGTTTGGAGGACGGTAAATCACGCCTAAAATCAATTTTTCACACCCCTCTGAAAATTCTATCCAGACAGACTCTGTATGTGTTAATTCAGACTTTATACCCGTTTTTATGCAACAATTTAACACCCCCTTTCCCGATACTTCTGTCTACTTGGAACAATTTAAAACCCTGAATGTGACATTCGGCAGGCAAGTCCCGATTTTTCATATTAAACCATGTCTCAGTTATTGCAAAAACATCAATATTACCCGTACTTGCAACTAATCTCAACTCGTCCATCTTATTCCTAGCACTATGACTATTAGTGTAATATATATTTAGAGACCCTCCTTTCTCTTTACCCTTCCTGCTCATCTCTGTTGTTCCACTATACCTATTACTGTCCTTGTCATCTAGTGTCACTAGCTTTCCACTATCCACCTTATTCTGCCTATTACTAGTTCTCCTACAACTTATAATATTACTACACTGGGACTTCTCTGTTTTCCCCCCAAAACCCATACCACTAACTATTTCTAGTTTAAAGCCCTAACAGCTCCCTCCACTGCAGTTGCCAGTGCCCCCACCCCAGACCTGGATAAGTGAACCCCATCCCTGGCATACATGTCATTTCTGCCATAGAAGAGGTCCCAGTTGTCAATGAATGTTACTGAATTTTCCTTACAGTATTTGTCCAGCCAGCAATTGACACCAATTGCCCTGGACAGCCATTCATTTCCAACTCCTCTCCTTGGCAAAATACCACATATGACAGGGTTCCCACCCTTCTTCCTAATTATGTCTATTGCTGACCTAAACCTGCTAGTCAGGTCCTCACTCCTACGTCTGCCAACATCGTTGCCTCCAGCACTGAGACAGATAATAGGATTGCTCCCATTACCTCTCATGATGTCGTCCAGACGGCTAACAATATCCTCCATCCCAGCCCCAGGAAAGCAAACCCTCTGTCTCCTACTCCTATCAATCAAACAGAAAGCCCTATCCATGTACCTAACCTGACTGTCCCCAACAACAACAATGTTTTTACCTTCCTTTGTGTCTTTCGTCTTGACGCTCCCAGAAGTCGACTCACATTCATCGGGTAGCACGGAGAATGGGTTCGATGTTTCCACAACATTCTCCTGGGTCTTCGTTGTTTCTACCTCTCCACCCGTCCTCTTGAGCCTTAACTTTGTCCCATGCGTTTTAGCCACTGTCCAGGTTCCTTTCCTGGCTTGAGGATTCTCAACAGGAGGATTACTACGAATCCTCTTGTTTTCCTCAGTCAGTCGCTGTATCTCAAGCTTAGCTACCCTCAGTTCTTCCTTCAGCTGCTGGTAGAGTAGCTCAAGAGAGGACATCTTCTTCAGATTGACAGAGAGCACACAAGACACGTCTTCACTGAGTTAAGTCAGGTCCACCATGAATTTATCCAACCTAAATTTGAAACTACCCAAGGTCCTAGCTTCAATAACCCTACTAGGCAGACTGTTCCACTCATCAACTACCCTATTTCCAAACCAATACTTTCCTATATCCTTTCTAAATCTAAACTTATCTAACTTGAATCCATTATTGCGGGTTCTCTCTTGGAGAGATATCCTCAAGACCTTATTTATATCCCCTTTGTTAATACCCATTTTCCACTTGTATACCTCGATCATGTCTCCCCTCATTCTACGTCTTACAAGTGAATGTAATTTTAGGGTCTTCAATCTTTCTTCGTAAGGAAGATTTCTAATGCTATGTATTAATTTAGTCATTCTACGCTGAATGTTTTCTAACGAATTTATGTCCATTCTGTAATATGGAGACCAGAACTGAGCTGCGTAAGCTAGGTGAGGCCTTACTAATGATGTATAAAGCTGTAATATAACCTCTGGACTTCTGTTGCTAACACTTCTTGATATAAATCCCAGTAATCTATTTACCTTATTACGTACGCTTAGGCATTGCTGTCTTGGTTTAAGGTTGCTGCTTACCATCACCCCCCAAATCCTTCTCGCAATCTGTATGGCTAAGTTCTACGTTATTTAACTTATAAGTGCTTGGGTTATGGACACTCCCGAGCTTCAGAACCTTGCATTTATCTACATTGAATTGCATCTGCCACTTTTCTGACCACGAATTAAGTTTGTCTAAATCTTCCTGAAGTTCTATGACATCTATGTTTGAATCAATTATCCTACCTATCTTCGTGTCGTCGGCGAATTTGCTCATATCACTAGTAATTCCCTCATCAAGGTCATTGATATATATTATAAATAACAATGGGCCTAAGACTGATCCCTGTGGAACACCACTTGTTACAAGTCCCCATTCGGATTTAACCCCATTTATGCACACTCTCTGCTTCCTATTGGTGAGCCATGACTCGATCCATGACAGCACTTTTCCCCAATGCCATGAGCTGCCACTTTCTTTAACAGTCTCTGGTGCGGTACTCTATCAAAAGCCTTACTAAAGTCTAAATAAACAATATCGAATTCTTTATCGTGATCAACAGCCTCAAAAGCTTTACTGAAGAAGGTTAATAAATTAGATAGGCAGGAACGGCCCCTCGTGAATCCATGCTGGGTATCATTAATCAAATTATGGTTATCTAGATGGCTTCTAATAATATCAGCTATAATTGACTCTAGTAATTTGCCTACAATTGAGGTCAGGCTTATTGGGCGGTAGTTTGACGGTAGTGACTTGTCCCCTGCTTTAAAAATAGGAATTACATTAGCCATCTTCCACATATCAGACACTACACCTGTTTGAAGAGATAAATTAAAAATGTTAGATATTGGTTCACAGAGTTCCATTTTGCATTCCTTAAGAACCCTTGCAAATAGCTCATCAGGACCCGGCGATTTATTTTGTTTCAGTCGGTCCAGCTGTTTCATAATCATTTCGCTAGTGACTGTGATATTACATAATTTATCTTCTTCTGGGCCTCTGTAAAAATTAATTACTGGGATATTATTAATGTCTTCCTGTGTGAAAACCGAGAGAAAATAATTATTAAAAATAGAGCACATATCATTCTCCTTGTCAGTAAGATGCCCAAAGTTATTTTTAAGGGGACCTATCTTATCCCTAACTTTTGTTCTATAAACCTGGAAAAAACTTTTTGGGTTAGTTTTTGAATCCCTAGCAACTTTAATTTCATAGTCCCGTTTAGCTTTTCTTATTCCCTTTTTAACGTCCCTCTTAATGTCAGTATACTGATTTATAAGATGACCCTCACCTCTTTTTATGCGCCTATAAATTCCTTTCTTCTGCCCTAAAAGATATTTGAGCACGGAGGTGCCGGGTTCAATTCCCGGTGGGGCAGAAACATTTCGAAGTGTTTCCTTACATACACATTCACACACACATATATACAACAGGCCTAGTGTCTAATTGACATGTGCCTAGGATAAAATGGTAACTAACACAGAAAAGGTACGATAAAGCTCTGGGGGCAGGGAGAGAGTGGACCTGATAGCGACCAGCGAAGAGGCGGAGTCGACCCCTGCAACCACAAATAGGTGAGTACAAACCAAATATCTATCGACAAGTGCCCTTTACAACTGGAGGCCAAAAATTACTTTTGGTGGTCGATATTTGATCACTGCCTGATTAACCAGGCTGTTACTGCATCCAGAGCCCCTCAGCAGAATGAAGGCACTTACTTTGAAGCGACTGACAACACACTAAAAACATAACCTTAATTTTTAAAGGGGTGGACGGGTAAGCTCCAGTGGCGGGTCATCTAAGACCCGCGTCAGGAAACACTTGTCCTGTTTCCTGACAAACCTTCCCTAACCTAACCTGACAACACACTGACAGCTTACACACACATCTGCCTCGCCTCGTAAGATTTGTTCGGATTTTTAACCCCGGAGGGTTAGCCACTAAGATAACCCAAGAAAGGCAGTGCGTCATCGAGGACTGTCTTATTTCCATTAGGTCCTTCAATCTTGTCCCCCAGGATGCGACCCACATCAGTCGACTAACACCCAGGTACCTACTTACTTGCTAGGTAAATGGGTACAGTAGGCGTAAGGAAACACGCCCAATATATCCACCCTTGCCGGAGATCAAACCACGGACACAGCGTGTGAAGCGAGAGCGTTACCTACCAGGCCACGGGCCACCAAACTCTCCTCAGCACTTGGGTTTACCTGAAAAAAAAGAGACAAGATAACACAACATTACAACTCTGGAGGAGCATTAGAAACCTCAAACAAACATTCACATTACTCTCTCCTTTGTCTTTAATAACTCTCCAGCAGGATAAAAATATTTGTAACAAGAGTACCAACAGTAAAAACAGCAACAGCAGCAGCAGAAGTAGCAACAGCAGTTAAAACAGCAAAAGCAACAACAGTAGCAGCAGAGGAAAAAACATCAGAAGCAGGAGCCAGGAGGCAGCCCAGGGGTCAGGTCTTGGCAGAAGGTCCGGTGCAGGCAGAGTGAAGGCGAGGGCAGGCCGTGATGATAGACATATGACCTGCCATCTACCGGTCACTAGCGAAACTAGTAGCACAACAAACAATATCAGCAGCAGCAACAGCCGCAGTAACAACAGCAGAAGCGACAACAGTAACAGCAGTATTAGTAACTACAGTAGCACAAGCAACAATAGCAGCAACAACAGTGTCAACATATTTCCCACACTCCCAGCAGCAGCAATCAGTAATTACCCACCCATCACACAGTCAACAATTCAACTAATTGACCTAAACGGCACATTAGCGAAAAAATGCGTTTGATCAAAGCACCGATACAATCACTGAGGCTACCTATCAAAACAAAATACATACGTACAGTATAGGTGTATAAGGTAACTCAGGTCAAAATAGTGAGTTATTAAGTCAACAATATATGACTGACAATTACTAAGAGGAAGTTTCGTAAAGATAATAGAGAGAGAGAGAGAGAGAGAGAGAGAGAGAGAGAGAGAGAGGAGAGAGAGAGAGAAATTGCATACATTTCAGTATTTCATTCAAGTTAGATAACTTCACATTTAGAAAAGATATAGGAAGGTTATAACTTGGCGACAAAGTTGTAGATGAAGGGAACAAGCTACCACGTAGAGTCATTAAGGCTAATAACCTGTGTAGCTTTAAAAACAATGCAATCAAATATACAAGAGAGAATGGTTGCGTTGGAGAAGGATCAACCAGGTTGTGGGTGGCATTGAAAAGGGGTTGGGCAAATATTTCTGTTAGTGGGTTTGGCTTTGAGCAGAACCTACCTAATATGGGCCAGTAGGCCTGCTGCAGTGTTCCTCATGTTTACACAAGAAAGACCTGGCATGCAGAGGCTATTGGAGGAGAAAGATTTTGTTGGGATTTTTAACCCCGGAGAGTTAGCCACCCATGATAACCCAAGAAAGCCAGTGGTCATCGAGGACTGCTTTATTTCCATTGGGTCCTTCAATCTTGTACCTCAGGATGAGACCCACAAGAGTCGACTAACAACCAGGTACGCACTTGCTAGGTGAACGGGGTACAATAGGTGTGAGGAAACATACAATGTTTCTATCCTTGCCGGGGATCGAATAACGGACACTCAGTGTGTGAGGCAAGAGTGTTGCCTACAAGGCCATTTATTAGAGGAACGTTTCGCCACGAGTGGCTTCTTCAGTCTTAGGACTGGCGAAACTTTTCCTCTAATAAATGTCCTGAATGGTACATAAGTGTCTTTCCACATTTTGTCTGTATCGCCATACCATTTTTCAGATAAGAACATAAGAAAGAAGGAACACTGCAGCAGGCCTACTGGCCCATGCGAGGCAGGTCCAATTCTCCCACCGACTTAAGCCAATGGCTACTACTCGCGCCGCAGGCCTGGCCGCTAGCCTCCACACTCGCTAAATAACACATCAATATGGATTTAACAGCGAGAGAGGCAGGCTGGCGGTGTTGTGAGTTGTGGGGCGGTAATGAGGTGGTTACAGGCGGGTAATGAAGAGGCGGTAGGGCTGTGAGGGCGGGGACCGCTGCCTAGGGCGTTCCTGTCACGCTACCCTTCGCTACTGCGAATACTCTTGTCAATACTATTTCGCCTCCTGACTAGGCCTCTTCTGCCTGTTGGCGCCGGCACACCAGCACGCCTACCACACCAACAGGTAGGCGGGATACCTCACTAACATTGTCTGTACGTCAGACTATTCACGACTACGGTGTATTTCATAATTGTCTTCCAATTATGTCCTTGAATTATATTGTCTTCCAATTATGTCCTTGAAGTCTATTGTCTTCCAATTATGTCCTTGAAGTCTATTGTTTTCCAATTATGTCCTTGAATTATATTGTCTTCCAATTATGTCCTTGAAGTCTATTGTCTTCCAATTATATCCTTGAATTTTGTCTTCCAATTGTCCTTGAATTTTGTCTTCCAATTATGTCCTTGAAGTCTATTGTCTTCCAATTATGTCCTTGAAGTCTATTGTCTTCCAATTATGTCCTTGAATTTGTATTGATAAAGCCACTGGATGGCGAAACGTCTACAATAAGATACCCAGATGTTACACATGTGTCTAATACAATATACATAGAAACATCAGACCATCAGTTCAGTAAAAGTCTCAGTTTTGCTGACTATTCTGAGCACATTAATAATGAACCAGCCGGTCGTTAATCTTTATATTATGAATGGCCTTTCTCACATTCTTTTTTCTATCTGGCCTTCCATTAAAAGTTAATACTTCTGGTGTGTAAATTTAACTGTATATTGCAGCCATCAGCAGGCCCACTGGCCCGAACACTGCAGCAGGCCCACTGGCCCGAACACTGCAGCAGGCCCACTGGCCCGAACACTGCAGCAGGCCCACTGGCCCGAACACTGCAGTAGGCCCACTGGCCCGAACACTGCAGCAGGCCCACTGGCCCGAAAACTGCAGCAGGCCTACTGGACCGAACACTGCAGCAGGCCTACTGGCCCGAACACTGCAGCAGGCCTACTGGCCCGAACACTGCAGCAGGCCTACTGGCCCGAGCACTGCAGCAGGCCTACTGGACCGAACACTGCAGCAGGCCTACTGGCCCGAACACTGCAGCAGGCCTACTGGCCCGAACACTGCAGCAGGCCTACTGGCCCGAACACTGCAGCAGGCCTACTGGACCGAACACTGCAGCAGGCCTAGTGGCCCGAGCACTGCAGCAGGCCTACTGGCCCGAGCACTGCAGCAGGACTACTGGCTCGAACACTGCAGCAGGCCTACTGGCCCGAACACTGCAGCAGGCCTACTGGCCCATACAAGGCAGCTCCTCTATATAGTACGATTTTTTCCAAACGTGATTGAAATGTTGATGCACAATAGAATGACACGTACAAAGGCCTTCATACTACGTGCTATACAATTGGGATCAGCTTTTTGTTCAATTGCATTTGCAAAAAAAATCACACTATGTAGAATAACTGTATAAGAGAGTGTACTGTACTAAAATAAAAGATTAAAATAAATTCTCAGTGGATATACAATGAGGGACTTTCAACAATTCCCAGCACGGCACAACACGCTGAAAAATATAACCTCCCCCTTGCCTGCCTTCCTACCTGCCAGCCTGCCTGCCAGTCTGCCTGTAAGCCTGCCTGCCAGTCTGCCTTCCTACCTGCCTGCTCCAGCACACACATACAATACACAACACACACACACAACAGACAGCACACACACACGCACAGGCAGGAGCCGTGACTCGACCCCTGCAACCACAACTAGGTGAGTACACACACAGCACCAGAGCACACTTCCTCTGCAGCTGTGACAGTCGCTGTTATTGCTACTGTGGTGTCCTTCAAGAGACGCAAACCAGCAAGCTGACTCCCCAGCGGGTGCAACAACAACCACCACCACCACCACTATTTGACTAAATCACCCACAAGGGTATAGCGCTTCACATTAATATAATAATTGTTAATTTCTCCGAGAATCATTGCCCCAGCGTCCCGGCCTCGGACTAGGCCTCCTTAATTAGAAAAATATTACGAGAATAAAATCTAGTAGGTCAAGCAGGGATGTAAAGAATTGTGTGTATTTAATGTAAATATAAGTTTGTAAGTTGTAATAATGTTGGTAGAATTACCCACAATATGTTAGGTAAAAGGACTCAAGCGCAACAATGGCCGAGAAGGGTCTACGTAATAAAATGGCCGCCAGGGGGCTACGCTACAAAACGGCCGCCAGGTAGCTACGGATACAACCACTGTACTGTGACTGTTTAAGTGTACCGTGGCTCTTTCACTACTTAACTATACTTGCCTGATCAACCAAGCTATTACTGTCGGTAGCCTGCTGGCCTACATATCCACCACAGCCTGGTTGTTCTGACACATGTTGAAGGTAAATATCCGATTTCCTTTTGGAAACTTCTACATCTGTTCCGGCAATGTTTCTGATATCTTCTTGTGGTAGAGTCAGAGTGGGACAAGGATGTTGATACAGTGTTCTCTTACTGTGCCCACGGCGCACTCGTCTTTCACTGTGTATATTTTACATATTCTCCCATATCTCTCACTCCAATATGTTGTTATGGCAGTGTGAAGATTTGAGACTAGACTCTAAAGCACTTTCTACATATGTATTATCATGTATCTCTCTCTCTCTTCCGATCCAATGAGTACATATTTAAGACGCTGAGGTATTCCCATTAACTGGCTCTACAGTTACTACAGCGTACTGTAGCTTCTTCAGTGTACCGTGGTTCCTTCAGTGAACCGCAGTTCCTTCATTGTACCGTGGTTCCTTCAGTGTTCCGTAATTCCTTCAGTGTACCATGGTTACTTCAGTGTACCGTGGTTCCTTCAGTGTACCGTGGTTCCTTCAGTGTATCGTGATTCCTTCAGTGTACCATGGTTCCTTCAGTGTACCGTGGTTCCTTCAGTGTACCGTGGTTCCTTCAGTGTACCGTGGTTCCCTCAGTGTACCGTGATTCCTTCAGTGTACCGCAGTTACTTCAGTGTACCGTGGTTTCTAGTGTACCGCAGTTACTTCATTGTACCGTGGTTCCTTCAGTGTACCGTGATTCCTTCAGTGTACCATGGTTACTTCATTGTACCATGGTTCCTTCAGTGTACCGTGATTCCTTCAGTGTACCGCAGTCACTTCATTGTACCGTGGTTCCTTCAGTGTACCGTGGTACCTTCGCTCTACTACGGCCGCTGATGAGATCTATTGTTCCCTCCGCCTCCCCGGCTGTCAACAATTTTAACACTTATTATAATTTCGGCCAACGAGCGGAAGTTCTCGTGGGAGTATCGACCCCACATGTGAGAGGTCCTTAACACAAGCACACACACCTGATGCAGTGTTGCTAAGATACACACCTGCAGCTGCTGCCCATACCTGAGGCTAGAGGTAAACCACACCTGTAGCAACCACACATGTACCCAAGCAGTGTCAAACCACACGTGTAGCAGATTACACGTGTGGTTTGACACTGGTTTGGTACATGTGGTTGCTACAGGTGTAGCCTTTACCGGGCTACACCTGTAGCAGACCACATCAGCAGTACACCACAAGAGCTGTGAATCGACCCCTGCAACCATAAATAGGTAAGTAGACGTTGTCATTAACAGCCTCTTACTGCTGGAATAAAATTAAAAACCTGACTGCAATATGGAAACTTTATATATATGACTATTTTTCATTTGATTTACAGGCTCTTTTTATAAAGTGGGTTGAAAAACTTGTAAACCAACCATAATAGTGTCGTATGTAAAGTTTACTTTTAATAATAAAGTGTACCACTTTATTCTAATATGATGGTATTGAGTATCCACATTCCATTTCATGTACAATGTTTCTTATGTGTTGTTGTGTACTTGTTTAGATTTAGAAAGGATATAGGAAAGTATTGGTTTGGGTATAGAGTAGTCGATGAGTGGAACTGTCTAGTAGGGTTACTGAAGCTAAAACCTTGGGTAGCTTCAAATTTAGGTTAGGTAAACACATGGATGAGAGGGGTTGGATCTGAGTGGGACTTGCACATACCTTTTTATCTACTCTCTGAGTTAATATTGTTATCAAAGCTTATTCCGTGAGTTTGGGTTTGAGAAGGACATGCCTAGTATGGGCCAAAAGGCTTGCTGCAGAGTTCCTCCCTTTTTCATGTTCTTATGTGATAATGGTTCATCATCGCCCCTCCCCCTCCCCCCCTGGGGCGGGGCCAAACACTAAGTCTCCTAAATTGGAAAGAAAATATTGCAGGAATAATTTAAGAAACATACTCGCATTTACAGAATCTTGGCACCTCCCTGGATGGCTGCTGTCAGTCAGTCCATTAGCTGTGACAGGTTTCTAGCGCTCATTTTTCTTTTAGCAGTATAGCCTGAGGATAGACTTCCCTGATAAACCAGACTATTGCTACCCACAGGCAGCAGACCTACAGAGCCATCACAACCTAGTCAAGTATCTTGAAGACTTCTACTTGTGTTCAGGCAATGTTTCTGACATCCGTTGGTAGCAGGATGAAGAGTCGTGGACTACGGATGTTGACACAGTCGTTTTTAATTCTGCCTATCATGCTTCTACTTTACACTGGGTTTATTTAATAATTTCTCCCATAGTATAGTATCTTCCCTGTCTCTCTCCTCCATTCTAGAGAACATTCCGAGCGCTTGGAGTAGTTCCCAGTAGTTTAGACGTATTACTGATTCTAAGGGACCAGTAAACGACCTCTGTCTACTGTTGATATGAGTTTTGTTCTCTAAATGGCAGATCAGTTGAAATCATTGTCATCCCTGAGACTTGAACATTATATTTTGTTTAAGGGACTGATCTGCCCGAGTTTTGTACCCTGAGTTGAAATTTGTCACTATTAAGAGCGTGGTTATTTTATTTTAACCACCGGAAGGTTTTTATATATTAGTCCGTGTGTGCTTCATCAGTGTCTTCTGGTGAAGAAACTTGTATGCTTATCTGAGTATCATCTAGCCAGCCAGCCAGTTACACAGCTGGCTAGACATTCTGTCAACCAACAAGTTCTCCAGTCAGCCAGTCAGCCAGCTAGCTAGCTAGCCAGTCAATCAGCTAGTTAGCTAGCCATTAAGCCAACCAGCAAGCTCTCCATTCAACCAGCCAGCAAGCTCTCCAGCCAGCCAGCCAGCCAGCCCTCCAGGTGTGAACCGATACTGAGATCATTAGTGCCACCGTTTATAAGGCCAGGTGTTACCCTTTCCCCCTTAATTTATGCCCCCCAGGTAAAGCTGTCTCCCTTGCCTCTGCATCTCTCCCTCCCTCTCTTACTCTAGTATCGATACAAGGTTCCCACATTTCAAAGAGCTATGGGTCAGCTCTTATTCCTTAAAGAATAACCCAATGACAACAACCAATTAACTCTATGAACACTTCCACTTGGTCTCTACAATTAAACATTCTATACACGTTGTATAACACTGCGCAAGTAACCATCCAGAATGAGCAACTACCATGATGGTCCAGTCAATGTATACACCAGAATGTCAATATTACACCACAGTGAATGAAAAAAAGAAAAGAAAAAAGTACTGCTTCAGCAGTGTAGAATAAAAGCCTTTATTGAGAAAATGCTACGTTTGGAAACCAAACATTTTTTCCAGTGTATAGAGAACACACACATACACAGAGGTTAAGGGAAATCGACCTGACGACACTGGAGGACAGGAGAGATAGGGAAGACATGATAACGACATATAAAATACTGAGAGGAATTGAGAAGGTGGACAGAGACAGAATGTTCCAGAGATGGGACACAGCAACAAGGGGACACAGTTGGAAGTTGAAGACTCAGATGAATCACAGGGATGTTAGGAAGTATTTCTTCAGTCACAGAGTGGTCAGGAAGTGGAATAGTTTGGGAAGTGATGTAGTGGAGGCAGGATCCATACATAACTTTAAGAAGAGGTATGATAAAGCTCATAGCCCAGGAAGAGTGACCAAGTAGAAGCCAGTGAAGAGGCGGGGCCAGGAGCTATGACTCGACCCCTGCAACCACAACTAGGTGAGTACACACACATATATATATATATATATATATATATATATATATATATATATATATATATATATATATATATATATATATATATATATATCACAATAAACAGGTGATATCCCAATATGAAAATCAACCACTGAAATAATAGTGAAATTCCAAGAGCTTCGTGATTTCTGACATTATCAAGGTACCTTGATAATGTCAGAAATCACGAAAGCGTTTGTATTTTCACTTTTTTTCACAGTGGTTGTTTCGCATATACATATTGTAAATATAGATATATATAATTGGGAGCAGGTGACGAAGCGTGAGGTGGGAACCTGACCGTGTCAGGTCAGGAGGCCAGTGCGTGCTAAGGGGCTTTCTTTAGTAAGCCAGAAGTGGTCTTAAGTACCGTAGAAGTAAGGAAGATTTAAGAGCAGTTGCTGTTGGTATCGACTCTCTGAGTGTCAAGTTTCTGCTGTGCTTTCCTTCCACAATACCTCACGAAAGTGGTATTCCCTGGAAAATGTAAACTGCGGAAGATCTCGGTGATTTTTAGGCACCCTTCTTCCTCCTCGCGAATCTACAGAAGAGTTCTTTAAGGCCAAGAGGTTTCCCAGGTGTCTGAATCCTTACCTGGGAGAGGCAGGAGCGTCCTGTTCTAGCCCCATGTTGTGTCGTGTATTTGTTATGATCCCATGTGTTATGCAATCTCATTTTTTAACACACTTTCCAAAAATTTAATTATGTCGATTGTAAATGCTGCATTATCGCAGGTGAAGGTGACCTACTTCAGCAATGTTTACGCGGGTTAATCCACTAGTGTTTAGAATTTGGTGAACTTATCTCTTATGTTTATAATGTTTCTATAGAATGTTCAGGAACTGACATACGTAATGTTTTTCCGATATTGTTAATGTGGATTTCTACGAGTCTGGGTCACGAAGAACATGGGCATACTGTCAACTCCACTGTGGTAAACATTACATCTGGAAGAATTAAAGTGGGGTATCTCACCTCAGTTTGTTAAAGGCTTCACTTAGTACTGAGTCGTAAATACTCTCCACCATATTCCTCTCATTTCACTGTATCATAAGTGAAAGTTCTATCTTCCACAAGCAAGAATCCAACGTTAAAGATGTGGTTGTGTTTTCGTTTAGGTTGCTACCTGTGTAGGATATACAGGGTGTCTCCTAAGTCTGTTATTATTGATACAAGAATGCAGACGAGATAACAAGTTAACAAGTACAGTCAATGGCATTAGGAGGATGGTGTTGGACCACGTGGGGCCAACAGTAACAGCTTGGTTGATCAGACCCTGATCCACCAGGAGGCCTAGTCAAGAAGTGGGCCGCGGGGGTGTTGACCCCCGGAACACCCTCCAAGTAGACTCCAGGTAGGTAGACATGCGCCAATGATGCGCTCCCGCAAGTGTACCACACGGAACTGTCTTCGCGTAGAGGCAACACCTTCACCTGACCCCAGAGATAAAAATCCAACGGAGTGAGATCGGAGCTTCTCACCGGCCACTCCACTGGCCCTCAACGTACTATACAATGACCCTACGGTTCCAGACTTGCGCGACAACATATATATCTGTTGCGGTCTTATACCGGGCCTCCTAAACTGGAAAAAAAAATATAATACCGAAAAAAAAATGTTTACAAACACACAAGAAAGTGAAGATAAATGGATAGTGATTGTAGGTAGAAGTTTGTACGATTCACCTGTCATTTTATATATACATGAGACAATAAGGAGACACTCAATCCTGCCAGAGTGCATAATATATAAGACGCTTCCGTGTCACCTGCCTAACATGAGGGTAAGATGCCTTTGGTACGTTGTTTTGGCGCCAGATCATCGGTATTTTTTAATATGTAGTCAAGGGTATTTTCACCGTGCTTTGTTCAACTATGTGCACGTTTATGTAACTGTTGGTCTGCAATACGACTGTTCAAACTACAGAACACTCTGACATTACCTAACTTAACTTCCTGGGTTGTTCTTTGCTATCATGTACTAATCTAGCCTCTACAACCTCTTCGGATGTTTTCTTTTACAGTCTTTGCTGCATCCCCCCCCCCTTCCGTACATTGTCATATACTGCTACACCGGAGCTACTAGTGATGTCACCTCCTACAAACTCACCACGTACATTGTCATATACTGCTACACCGGAGCTACTAGTGATGTCACCTCCTACAAACTCACCACGTACATTGTCATATACTGCTACACCGGAGCTACTAGCGATGTCACCTCCTACAAACACCACCAACCAAACAATGATGTCATATTAACTGCCTACATACGTTACGCCCACCAGAGGCTTGATTTCCTGTTTTTATTTGTAAGCATGTGTGTGTCCATCCCTTTCCCCCTCCCCCTTCTAAGGTCTCGACCCAACATGGATGGACAAGGTTTACGTGTGTCCGCAGACTCTGGCTAACCTTCGCCAGGCTAACAGACAAAAAAATACTTTTTAATTCCAGAGAGAAGGCAGAGGACGCGGCGCAGTGGAATGTGTGAGAGCGTGCCTGGAATGTTGTCAGCTGCGGCAGGGGAAGGAGAGAAGAGGGGGAAGGGGAGGAGAGAGAAGAGTGAGAGGGAGGAAGAAAGTGAGGGGAGGTGTTAAGGGAAGAAAAGAAGTAGAAGAGAGACTGGATGAAAGGGAAGGACGGTATAGCAAGATTTTTTTATCAAAAATAGGGTAGCAGCAGTATGCTTCTACCTTATTCTATGAGATAGTTACATTGGTAACAACACTGGGTAAGTTTCCCTGTCCAGTTCCATTATACAAGATGAGTTCACAGTACTGACATACGTCAGCCTGAGCTGGGAGACTTGAGTAGTGTCAGCTTGAGCTGGGAGACTTCAGTAGTGTCAGCCTGAGCTGGGAGACTTCAGTAGTGTCAGCCTGAGCTGGGAGACTTCAGTAGTGTCAGCCTGAGCTGGGAGACTTCAGTAGTGTCAGCCTGAGCTGGGAGACTTCAGTAGGGCAGTTAGGACATCGTTAAGGGGTCCCGTTAAGATTCATCAACTAAGGGAACTTGAAGTGTACCGTTAAGTGGGAAGGAGTGAGGGTAGAGGGGAAGGTAGGGAGGAGTGAGGGTAGAGGGGAAGGTAGGGAGGAGTAAGGGTAGAGGGGAAGGTAGGGAGGAGTGAGGGTACAGGGGAAGGTAGGGATATACCGAACCTTTTACCTCTGATACCTTTGATGAGTTTCGAGAGCCTTCCTGCTCCCGGAGCCCGGCCATGGGCCAGGCTCGTCTGATGCTAGCCTAGACAACCAGGCTGTTGCTGCAGGCGGAACGCTGACCTACATATCCATCACAACCTGGTTTAAAAAGAATTAATAGGCCAGCAAGACCGCAATGATGTCAACATAGGTTAGAGTATGTGCTGAAAGAACAGGTCATGAGCAGGGGCAGAAGCAGGTGTTGGGAGAACTTAAGCATGAGCAGATGGCAGGGTGTGTTGCCAGGGTATTGTTAGCAGGGGCACTTGTTGAGGGGGAGGAGCTGGGCCTTGGGTACCGGCGGGGTAAGAAAGCAGTCCACTCTCGTACTTGTACGGGTTGTACTTATAACGGCTGCATCACGGCTGTTCACGTGATTTCCAACCTCTGCCCATGTGATCTGGCATCAGCCAATGATAGGCCTGCCTTTTGAATGCCTCAGCGCCAGGCGGCCTAGTGTTCAGTTACCACCCAGACTCAGTGCAGGACAGACACACAGGCATAGGCTCTCAGCTCCCATATATCCAACGCCTCATTAAACGCTACCAAAACCCAAGCTCATCGTCTGTTAATATTACCAAATCTATGAAAAGAACCCCACAACACATACTCACCTAATTGTGGTTGCAGGGGTCGAGACTCAGCTCCTGGCCCCGCCTCTTCACTGATCGCTACTGGGTCCCCTCTCTCCCTGCTCCATGAGCTTTATCATACCTCGTCTTAAAGCTATGTATAGTTCCTGCCTCCACTACATCACTTGCTAGTCTATTCCACTTCCTGACAACTCTATGGCTGAAGAAATATTTCCTAACATCCCTTTGACTCATAGTAGTCTTCAACTTCCAATTGTGACCCCTTGTTTCTGTGTCCCCTCTCTGGAACATCCTATCTCTATCCACCTTGTCTATTCCACGCAGTATTTTGTATGTCGTAATCATGTCTCCCCTAACCCTCCTGTCCTCCAGTATTGTCAGACCGATCTCCCTTAACCTTTTTTCGTAGGACATTCCCCTTAGCTCTGGAACTAACCTTGTGTACGTGTGTGTGTGTGCGCGTACGTGCCTCTCTCTCTCTCATACACACCCCTGTGATAGAAAGGGAATAAACGTACATGTTCACTCACACGTACACATAAAATGTAAGTTGGGGGAGAGGGGGGGGCTAAAGGAATTGTAAAACGCACATGAATACAAACACAAATAGCAGCAACAACAGTAGCAGCAGCAACAGTAGCAGCAACAACAGTAACAGTATCAGCAACAACAGTAGCAGCAGCAACACGCACACAGCGCACTAAAAATAGCTAAACGTAGCATAACAACAGTAACAGTACAACAGCTAACAGAGCAGTAACAACAGTAACAGCGCACTAACAGACATGTACATACAGCAGCAGTAACAACAGTAACAGCAGCAGTAACAACAGTAACAGCAGCAGTAACAACAGTAACAGCAGCAGTAACAACAGTAACAGCAGCAGTAACAACAGTAACAGCAGCAGTAACAACAGTAACAGCAGCAGTAACAACAGTAACAGCAGCAGCAACAACAGTAGCAGCAGCAACACGTAACAGCACAGTAACAACGTACACAGCGTACCCAACACAGCAGCAACAACAGTAGCAGCACACAGCACACCAGTCCACAACACAAGCACACAGCTACACATTACAGCAGCAGTAACAACAGTAACAGCAGCAGCAGTAACAACAGTAACAGCAGCAGCAGTAACAACAGTAACAGCAGCAGCAGTAACAACAGTAACAGCACACACCTACACACAACGCTGCCACCTACATTATACATTAAGTCAACGCCAATTCACAACATCTAAGGACGGACTCGTACAAAGGTAAAATAAAGACCTGTGCAGAGAGACCAACTGACGTTGCACAGAGGTAAACCGATGTTGCATAAATGTAAATTTATGTTACATACATGTAAAATTATGTTGTATAAAGATAATTTATGCAGTTTAAAGGTAAAATAGTTCAGCATGGAGATACCACGATGTTGTATAGGATACAGTATTGATAACAAAAAGAAACAATACCGTGACTGGAACAATACACAAATAACCCGCACATAGGAGAGGGTTATTTGTGTATACAGTATTAGCTTCAATTATGTATGAATGGAAGCAGAATAGGGTGGGGTTTGTGGCGGTGAGGAAGGGGGCGTTAGTGGGGTGTGGGGGCGTTAGTGGGGTGTGGGGGTTAGTGAGGTGTTGGGTGTGGGGGGAATAAATGGGGTGTGTCTGAGCCTCGTTGACCTTGTATACTGCCAGCATACGAAAAAATACTCACATTCACACCCAGGTAAGTGTGCAGGCATGCGCACGTATGCGCACGGATATTCATACAAGTATACGCCAGTGTGGCTCAATGATCTCCCGTTGTATAATGCTGTTTATTTTGAGGTGCTTATGTATGATAGGAGGCGCTTCAGGTACCATCAAGATCCTGTATCTCCTTGCAGGATGCTGCCAAGCCTCTCCAGCTCTCCTGAAGGACCTCTATCTCCCCAAGGCCCTACAAAAAAGCCTTTTCCTTGAAGATGCCTTGATACTGGTGCAGGGCTCTTGACCCAAGTAATCAGAGCTACTCTTCCCTTCGATTTTATCTGATTGCCTTACATTCCACACTTCTGAATGACTCATACTATTTTAGAGATTCTTTATGAATACAACAACAATAATAATAATAATAATAATAATAATAATAATAATTATTATTATTATTATTATTCTTGAGGTAACCCCCATAGTAAATTACTTAGTGTAATTTTAGCATAAAAAATGGCTTAGGGAAGCTTCAGGTCCCACATCTCAGTAGGTTAAATTCAAATGACTTACTGGCCACAATAGCAAAGAAAAGATATAGCACCAGCAGCCTGGTTGATCAGATCATCCACCGGAAGGCCTGGTCTGGGACCGGGCCGCGGGGTAACTGACCCTCGGAACACTCCAGGTTGACCTCAGGTAGGAGCAAATACTGTGTAACGAAGAATGTTGAGGACACTGAGAAAACGCGAGATAAATGAAGATGTTGAGAGAGAGAGAGAGAGAGAGAGAGAGAGAGAGAGAGAGAGAGAGAGAGAGAGAGAGAAAGAGGTGGAAAGGGTGAGAGCTACTGGAGGATACTTAAGGATGCGAGACACTCCAGTTTCTGAGAGTCAATGACCAGCAACACGAGCAAGCAGTGGTGACCGTAGTACACTGAGAGAGGGATAGAGGGAGGGAGAGGTAGAAAAGGAGGGAGAGAGCGGAAAAGGGGAGGAGGGGTGATAACCTCCCTCCCTCCCATTCCCTCAACAGCACCAAAGACGAAGGTCAACCACTCTCTCACCTGGACATCCCCCAACACCTCTATCATCATCATCCCTCTCAACAACACCTGGCTGTATCTACTCTCTGTAACCTAATAATACCTTCCTCCATCACTAACACTAAGCCCTCTCTTCATAATGATGTAATCTACAAAAAGTCAACATCTGGTGACATCTATTCCCTCCAACATCATCTCATATCGCTACCCCGGGTTGTCTTAATGCATTTAAGGACTTGCCTTGTATGGGCCAGTAGGCCTTCTGCAGTGTTCCTCCATTCTTATGTTATCTCCAGATTCTCCATCGTAACTTCTTATCTCCAACACTTACTCTCCCTACCAATTCCAATATCAACGTACGTCAACAGTACAATACTTGTGTAATATATATATACGCCACGTATACCTGGAGAGGGTTTCGGGGGTCAACGCCCCCGCGGCCCGGTCTGTGACCAGGCTTCTTTACAGAAGCCTCCCTGGCCAAGCCTTAGTCACGTGACCCATGTTTAAACCACGCACGTAGGCCGTACCTCAGAGGCCTCTCACTCACGACCAAACTTAGGACCAGGAAAGATGTGATAGGCTGGGCTCGCCACGAATGTCAATATATCGCCTTCATAACAGTATAACATTGTGCTCTTCCTAACATCAATTCCTAATAACGAACCTTGACAAATGGTGGCAGCTTCCAAGTCTTCCCAAACCTGCACCTCCACCACCAACACCAGCCCACCTCCATCACCACCACCACCACTCCACCTCCACTACCACCACCACTATTACTACCACCACTATCACACTACCACCCTTTCCTTCATACAAAACACACACACTTGCCCTTATGAGCCCTGGCACTGGTGTGAGTGAGGCCCTGGCACTAGGAGCAGGGATGTGGGGGTTATGAAGAATACATGTTGGACAATACCAGGGTGCGAGAGGCCGCCTCATTAATCAGCATAATGATATGCAAAATAGGTACCACGCAAGGTAATCATATGCAAACCAGCCAGGTGTGTGTGTGTGTGTAAAATCACCGATTTGTGTTTAGTTTACTGCTTCTTAACTGAGTTAATTGGTATTATTAGTTCCTGGCACCTTATCGCCCATACAAGGCAATTCCTTATCAAAACCATCCATGTATTTGTCCAACCTATTCCCAAAGCTATGAGTCCATGGCCTTTTATTCCTCATCCTTTTCTTTCAGACATTCTCATATCCACCTTCTCAACACATCCAAGTATATGTCGTAATGTTGTATCCACTAGAGTTGCAAGACACAGCTCCCTAAGTCTCTCCTCATCTCTGGGACTAATCTAGTTTCAACCCTTTGGATTTTTTCCCACCTTCTGAAGGTGATCGGACCGGGGCTCTACAATAATAAAAATAATCACAATAATAATAATAAAAATAATAATAATAAAAATAATAAGTTTTCTTTCATGACGTTCCAATTTCCTATATAATGAACATATTGTCCCAGGGTTGGTGTAGGTCTCGGCCTAAGTTAATTAAAGTATCGTTACCAGCTTAGCATAATTAACCAATCGCGCTCCACCATTATGGTGTTAAAATATTGTTTGCACGCACTTCGTCCCCGGGTAGTGAGTGTCCTGCCTCCAACACCTTCATCCTCTCTATGTTGGTGGCTGGTGGTGATGCTGGTGGTGATGGTCTGATGGTTGTTGTGATGGTTTGATGACTGTAGTTAATGGTTGTTGTGATGATAGTGGTGGTGATGGTCGTCTGGTGGTTGTGGTGATAGTTTGATGAGAGTAGTGATGATAGTTGTTGTGATAATGGTGTTGGTGGTGGGCAGTCACTGTGGTGATGATAATGACTGTTGATACCTCAAGGGATGTCACCACCCTTCCCAGACCAGGCCTCCTAGTTTATGGCCTGATCAACTAGCCTGTTGGAGCTAGCCACACGCAATACAATGTAGGAACTATAGTCCGACTGATCGGAAACTAACTTGATAAACTTATCAAGTTCCCTCTTGAAGACAGCCGGGAGTGTGTTGGTGATTTCCTTTATGCATGAAGTCTTGGCCCCTTTACATTTATTGAGTTATCAAAGATTTTGCGAGTGGGATGTCAATGGTATCGGGGTGTAGTTTTACTGCCACCTTTGTGGAGTGGGTTATATCCGACACTTTTAATGATGCCACCTTTGTGGAGTGGGTTATATCCGACACTTTTAATGATGCCACCTTTGTGGAGTGGGTTATATCCGACACTTTTAATGATGCCACCTTTGTGGAGTGGGTTATATCCGACACTTTTAATGATGCCACCTTTGTGGAGTGGGTTATATCCGACACTTTTAATGACTGCAATGACACCTGTGTATAGACGTCATTTCCATGGAATTTTTAAAGAATTTGAAATTATACATTTGATGACTTTCGAGACTTGACTTTCGAGAGACTTACTACTCTCTGAGCCCGGCCATGGGCCAAGCTCGTCTGGTGCTAACCTGATCAACCAGGCCGTTGCTGCCGGAGGCCCAATGCCCCACATATCCATCACAGCCTGGGTGATCTGTTAATTGTTTTCCTTTTGCAATTTTTGATAGAAACGGAGTTCGACGAGTCTAGTCCTGCGTGCAGCGTGCATGGGCGTACTATCAATGGCTTCTTCATAGTCGAGTGGGGATTAGGGTTATATATACCTGGAGGGTGTTCCGGGGGTCAACGCCCACGCGGCCCGGTCCATGACTAGGCCTCGCCTGGTCCGAAATTCTTGGAGATGTTGGCAGAGATTCGGGTCTCATTGATAAAATATTTTCTGAGATTGTCAATATTTTGACTAAGAGCTCAGTGAACACAGTCACATTGTGGCCTCAGTACTTCACTCATTTCTGTGTTATTAACGCAAGATCCATCTCCTTTAGCAAGAACTCAATATTGGACGTGGGTTTTTCTTGGATTTCCCTGGTGAGAAAAAGTACTTTGGGGTTCTTTCAATTTCATTAATGACTGTTTTTGCTTCCTCTGTCTCTCTCTCGGACTATGCATGATGCATTCATTTTGATCTGTGTTTACCATCTGTCTAACCAGTGTTTCTTTTGGCTCTTGAGGAAGTGTGAGACCTTTGAGAAGTTCAGTGCTTCTTTGCCCCTTCAGAGTCTCTCTATATTTATATCTTTTATCTTGTCAGGTAAATACTTAAAAAAACCAACAAGTTGAGGAATGAGACATTTGTGAATCTTTACTGAGGAAACGTTACCTCAGATTCTCATTCTCCAGCTTTCATCTTCTTTCCCCTTATGTTCATTTTTCCGCTATAATCTACCTTGTCCATAATTACTATCGCATTTGCTTTGTTTCGTAAAATGAAGTCCAGGATATTTCCTTAATTCATGGTAGAACTTAACAAATCTTTGAGGACAATTGTGTTGTAGACCTCTGTAACAACAATTGTCATCAAAGATTTGTTAAGTTATACCATGAATTAAGGAAAGATCCTGGACTTCACCTTACGAAACAGACAAAGCAAATGCGATAGTAATAATGGACAAGGTAGATTATAGTGGAAAAACAAACATGTTATTAGAAGACTGAGGAACTTAGGTGGCTCTTAATGGTATGAGTCTGGAGCACACTTGTGGGGCCACTGAGTTCAGCCTCTCGAGACGCTGGTCATCACTAATAATGATAAAAATGCAGATTACAATGAGCTAATGGTGATATCACTGCTGGTAATGACACTAACAGTGGTCTCACCATCATGACACAAGTTTCCACCATCGGTACAAAACAATCACAGATTCGTCACTCGTGACCTGAACCAGGTTTCAGCCGGTACAAAACAATCACAGATTCGTCACTCGTGACCTGAACCAGGTTTCAGCCGGTACAAAACAATCACAGATTCGTCACTCGTGACCTGAACCAGGTTTCAGCCGATACAAAACAAATGTTTCACTATTGTTTTTAAAATGTGATGCTGGTCAGGAACCGGGAAGCAACACACGTGATTCCAGGAAGCACTTCACATCGCCAGGTACAAATTTATGACTAGGTGTAGGAACACACGCACACGCACACTCACGCACACGAACACACGCACAGGGATGTTAGGAAGTATTTCTTCAGTCACGGAATTATCAGGAAGTGGAACAGTCTGGGAAATGATGTAGTGAAGGCAAGATCCATACATAGCTTTAAGAAGAGGTATGATACAGATCATAGTAGGAAGAGTGACCTAGTAGCGGCCAGTGAAGAGGCGGGACCAGGAGCTATGGATCGACCCCTGCAACCACAACTAGGTGAGTACACACACAGAGAAGAAAACGTCGTTCCATAAAACGCCATCAACACGCAGGCATTTATTATGCAAATATGAAGGTAATTAAAAAACGAGTCTAAAAGTATTTTTAGCAATAAATAATGAGGCAGTGGGTTGGCCAGCGGTAGTCAGGAAGCCATCACCCACCCTCACTACCACCCACGGCCCACCACTACCACCTGCACCCACTACCACCTGCACCCACTACTGCATAGCAAGCGGTTCCTGCCTCCCATATTTAACCCCTAGACATAAACAGTTATTGACGTAGTAATTATGTATTATGGATAAAACTTGTAATATGTATGGTATCATGTGTTATGGATATAACATGTATTATGTATGCACCCCAGCGTACATATTGCATGCTAATAGGCTCCAAGTTGTCTTTAAGAGGGAGCTGGACCAGCTGGGCTGTGGCTCGTACGTTGATTTGTGTGCGGCCAGCAGTAAGAGGCTGGTTGATCAGGCCCTGCTCCACAGCGAGGCCTGGTCGTGGACCGGGCCGCGGGGGGTATTGACCCCCAGAACACCCTCCAGGGTTGGTCCCTTGACGCTGGTGAATTGGCTCTTGATCACAGGCACTGGAGCTACCCCTTGTCGTTCCTTGCATCAAACCCCAGCAATGTATGACCCTGCGGCATTGGCGCTTCCCCATGAGTATAAGAATAATGGTGGCAAGAGACACCACCGAGGTTTGAACTCTTTCCACTCCACCAGCTGTATACACGCCCACTGGTAGTATACACGCCCACTGGTAGTATACACGCCCACTGGTAGTATACACGCACACTGGTAGTATACACGCCCACTGGTAGTATACACGCCCACTGGTAGTATACACGCCCACTGGTAGTATATACGCCCACTGGTAGTATACATACCCACTGGTAGTATACATACCCACTGGTAGTATACACGCCCACTGGTAGTATACACGCCCATTGGTAGTATACACGCCCACTGATAGTATACATACCCACTGGTAGTATACACGCCCACTGGTAGTATACACGCCCATTGGTAGTATGCACGCTCACTGGTAGTATACACGCCCACTGGTAGTATACACTCCCACTGGTAACTATACACGCCCACTGGTAGTATACACGCCCATTGGTAGTATACACGCCCACTGGTAGTATACACGTCCACTGGCAGTATACACGTCCACTGGCAGTATACACGTCCACTGGCAGTATACACGCCCACTGGTAGTATACACGCCCATTGGTAGTATACACGCCCACTGGTAGTATACACGTCCACTGGCAGTATACACGTCCACTGGCAGTATACACGCCCACTGGTAGTATACACGCCCATTGGTAGTATACACGCCCATTGGTAGTATACACGCCCACTGGTAGTATACACGCCCACTGGCAGTATACACGTCCACTGGCAGTATAAACGCCCACTGGTAGTATACACGCCCACTGGTAGTATACACGCCCATTGGTAGTATGCACGCTCACTGGTAGTATACACTCCCACTGGTAACTATACACGCCCACTGGTAGTATACACGCCCATTGGTAGTATACACGCTCATTGGTAGTATACACTCCCATTGGTAGTATACACTCCCATTGGTAGTATACACTCCCATTGGTAGTATACACTCCCATTGGTAGTATACACTCCCATTGGTAGTATACACGCCCACTGGCAGTATAAACGTCCACTGGCAGTATAAACGCCCACTGGCAGTATACACGTCCACTGGCAGTATAAACGCCCACTGGCAGTATAAACGTCCACTGGCAGTATAAACGCCCACTGGCAGTATAAACGCCCACTGGCAGTATAAACGCCACTGGCAGTATACACGCCCACCAGCAGGCTAATACCACCCACCAACAATGGCACGATAAAACTGAATTAGAGAAGCACTGAAGATGCTGACCCAGTATGAGCAGACCCGCTGGTGTCTGCAGCAATATTATCCTCGCTCACCACGCCCACACCCAACCCAACCACGCCCATAAAGCTCAGCCACGCCCATGTTACACACACACACATCCCCATTGTTTGAATGAAGCGGTCCTGACCAGCCACGCCCACCCACATTCAATCAGCACTTAACAAATCTTGTGGATTAGCTTCTACCCTCTTGGACTATTCTCTCTCTCTCTCTCTCTCTCTCTCTCTCTCTCTCTCTCTCTCTCTCTCTCTCAACTAATGAAGGCGCTACGCATCTGTACGATTCATGGCCAGTAACCACAAGCATGAATGTACAACGATTTACATACAAATATTCACTAACATGACATTATGCTGTCAGTGGACCACTGCTAACATTTATACTGTCAATGTTCCACTGTCAACTTAACATTTAGAATGTCATGTTCCACTGTCAACTTAACATTTATAATGTCAATGTTCCACTGTCAACTTAACATTTATAATGTCAATGTTCCACTGTCAACTTAACATTTATACTGTCAATGTTCCACTGTCAACTTAACATTTAAAATGTCATGTTCCACTGTCAATTTAACATTTATACTGTCAATGTTCCACTGTGAACTTAACATTTAAAATGTCAATGTTCCACTGTCAACTTAACATTTAAAATGTCATGTTTCACTGTCAACTTAACATTTAAAATGTCAATGTTCCACTGTCAACTTAACATTTATAATGTCAATGTTCCACTGTCAACTTAACATTTATAATGTCAATGTTCCACTGTCAACTTAACATTTATAATGTCAATGAACCACCGTGAACATCATTACTTAAACAGCCTTCGAGAGAGAGAGAGAGAGAGAGAGAGAGAGAGAGAGAGAGAGAGAGAGAGAGAGAGAGAGAGAGAGAGAGAGAGCAAGTGGTAATGAACTTTCGCAAACTAGCGGTAAAGTGGCTGGGCGGGTGCAGGAGTCAGTCCAGGGTAGATGCACTCACCTGACCGCCCACGTCTGTCACACTACTGGGCTTGAGTGGTGGACTGGAAGGGGGTGTCTACAACATGCCCAGGTCAACATGATCAGGTCTTGTCCCATCAGGAGGCCTGGTCTGGGACCGGGCCGCGGGGGCGCTAATTCCCGGAGAATCCTTCAGGCATCCTCGAGGTTTTATTAAAGATACATAGGAATCCTGGGTCACGTCTCTTAAAGGTCAGAGGTGACAGCTACGTCACAATACCTCACACCAGCACAGACAATACGCACCTTATCTCAAGGTTACCTCAAAACGATTTTGGGGGTCACTGCCCCAGCAGCCAGGTCTTAGATCAGGCCTCCTGGCTGATGCAGAACATACTGTGTAAAGCTTTATTGTTCTTTCAATTATTATTATTATTATTACTGCATTCTTGAAGAGTGCTAAACCCGTAGACGTCATACAGAGTCTGGGTGAAAGGGAGACAATCACACACGGAGGTCCGTGGTTCGATCCCCGGTACTGGTGGAAACATTATGGCGTGTTTCCTTAAGACACCTGCTGTCCCTGTTCACATAGCAGTAAGTAGGTACCTGTGTGTTAGCCAACTAGCGTGGGTCGCATCCTGGGTACAAAATTAACCTAAATTCCCCGAAATGCTCTGCATATCCACTGGATTTCTATATAGTATGTCATTGATGTCAGCTATGGTCTGTATACGCTGTATCATGTACTTGTATAAATAATGACTATTATTATTATTATCCAAGGTATGTTATAAAGGCACCGCTCTTGAAGGAAGGTGCCGTAGACAGCAGCTACTGTGTGTGGCAATAATCCCAGGAAGCGGTGATTTAAATCTGAAAGAGGAGATTTGTAAAGCACGGAAGTTAGATTACAAGGACAAGCTTGGCAAGAGATAGAGTCAGATTACAAGGCGAGGCCAGGTAATGGTAGATTACATGACGAGCGCTTGAAGACACAGGTGAAGTAACCCAGTATTTACCTGCCACAATCTCCCCCTCCCACCCTCAGTCGGGGTCATCTTTACGTGTTTCCGTGGTCATTACTCTCTCACAAGCGTAGTCCGTGCACCACGGGCACGTCCACTCTCACAAGCGTAGTCCGTGCACCACGGGCACGTCCACTCTCACAAGCGTAGTCCGTGCACCACGGGCACGTCCACTCTCACAAGCGTAGTCCGTGCACCACGGGCACGTCCACTCTACAAGCGTAGTCCGTGCACCACGGGCACGTCCACTCCACAAGCGTAGTCCGTGCACCACGGGCACGTCCACTCTCACAAGCGTAGTCCGTGCACCACGGGCACGTCCACTCTCACAAGCGTAGTCCGTGCACCACGGGCACGTCCACTCTCACAAGCGTAGTCCGTGCACCACGGGTACGTCCACTCTCACAAGCGTAGTCCGTGCACCACGGGCACGTCCACTCTCACAAGCGTAGTCCGTGCACCACGGGCACGTCCCACTCTACAAGCGTAGTCCGTGCACCACGGGCACGTCCACTCTCACAAGCGTAGTCCGTGCACCACGGGCACGTCCACTCTCACAAGCGTAGTCCGTGCACCACGGGCACGTCCGTGTTCAAACCTAGTTCCTAGGCATTTTGTATATACTTTTGAAATACCTTTGATGAGTTCAGAGTTTTTTCTACTCCCGGAGCCCGGCCATAGCCCAGACTCGTTTGGTGATTGCCTAGTCAACCAGGCTGTTGCTGCTGGTGGCCCGCTTCCCCACATATTCATCACAGCCTGGTTGATCTGGCACCTGGTGAAGATACCTGTCCAGTTTCATCTTGAAGACTTCTACACTTGTTCCAGCAGTGTTTCTGATATCTTCTGAGGCCACGGATGTTGATACAGTGTTCCCTTATTGTGCCCACTGCACCCTCGATTTCCACTGGGTTTATTTTGCACTTCCTCCCATATGTATCCTCCCATATGCATCTTCCCATGTGTATTCCTACCATATGTATCCACGTGTTATTACGCTACCTTCCACTGGATGGATATGTGATGCATAATAATATAGTCATTTACACAACAAAACCGATAAAATAAAAGCAAGCCTATGTATAAATAAGATACCTGTGTAATATATGGAAACTTTAGGACACGTTTCGCCCACCAATCGGTATTTCACTCGGACACGCACCTAATGAGTTTCAAAATGTAGCACGTGTCTAATTTATACATTCTGTGACACAAGGAGAATCCTACTGTCTCCTGTTCAGCGAGCGGAGGATCGAGCCTCCATCACATAAAACCCACGCGGGTTTACAGTTTTACTTATATATAACAATAATAGTCTACTAAAAATAATTTCCATTACCAGTAGTCAAATTACATAATTATTTTTGAGCTGCGTGACCCGAACGGGTCATGCAACTTGTTTTATTTTTGACTGCTGATCAAACAGACTGTTCTTGCCTGCAAGTTTCCATAAACACAATAGCCAAGTTGGTCAAGCAACTTCCCATGCAAATCTCTGAATATGCAGGCAACATTTATATGCTAATATCGTTATTATTATTATTATTATTATTATTATTAAACAGTTGTAATTATCAGTAGTAGTAGTAGTAGTAGTAACAGTGGTTGTAGTAGTAGAAATACTCTTAGCAGTAATACTGTTAGCATAATGTGAGCAGTTGCTTGGTCAACTGTAGCTACTTGCCAGGATGGAAAGTGGAAGAGAGAGGAAGAGAGAGAGAGAGAGAGAGAGAGAGAGAGAGAGAGAGAGAGAGAGAGAGAGAGAGAGAGAGAGAGAGAGAGAGAGAGAGAGAGAGAGAGAGAGAGAGCGCAGTATTCAAAGAACTCATAACAGGTCAACATGAACACAGCCTCCATGCGCTCATATAAATCCTGTTTACAAGGCTGGGAACAGGTTGTAGGGAAGAAATGTGAGGTGGTGGTGGGGGTGGGGAGTACGATCCCCCACCCATCTTGCCACAGATCTTACCCCCACCCTCACAATACCAACCCCACACATCTCAACAGTTATTGCACCTATTTGACTCCATATATCTGCTTCTTCAATGCCTGCTATGACGCCACGGCAGATTTGTAGTGCAGCATTATTTGTGTGTGTGTGTGTGTGTGTGTGTGTGTGTCAGTCTCATGGGAAAGAAACAGTGTCACATGGTGTCTTGTAGTTTAGGAATATATATATATATATATATATATATATATATATATATATATATATCTTTGATATACCTTTGAAGAGTTTCGAGAGTATCTACTCTCTGAGCCCGGCCATGGGCCAGGCTCGTCTGGGGGATATAGTGCTGGAGTGGTTGGTATTTTTGTTTAATAAATGTATGAAAGAGGGGAAGGTACCTAGGATGGAAATAAATGGTATAAAATACCGACACAATGGAAAAATAAACGCATAAGGGCGTTCCTGCCTTACTAATTTAATAACTTTTTTCACTAAGGTGTTTGAGGAGGTAGATCATGGTAATGAATATGATATTGTGTATATGGACTTCAGTAAGGCTTTTGATAGAGTCCCACATCAGAGACTATTGAGGAAAATTAAGGCACACGGAATAGGAGGAGAAATTTTTTCCTGGGTAGAGGCATGGTTGACAAATAGGCAGCAGAGAGTTTGCATAAATGGGGAGAAATCAGAGTGGGGAAGTGTCACAAGCGGTGTTCCACAGGGGTCAGTATTGGGCCCCTTGTTGTTCACAATCTACATAAACGACATAGATGAGGGAATAAATAGCGACATAAGCAAGTTTGCCGATGACACCAAAATAGGCCGTCCAATTCATTCAAATGAGGACATTAGAGCACTCCAGGAAGATTTGAATAGACTGATGCAGTGGTCGGAGAAGTGGCAGATGCAGTTTAATATAGATAAATGCAAAGTTCTAAATATTGGACAGGACAATAACCATGCCACATATAAACTAAATAATATAGATCTTAATACTACTGATTGCGAAAAGGATTTAGGAGTTCTGGTTAGCAGTAATCTAAAACCAAGACAGCAGTGCATAAGTGTTCGCAATAAAGCGAACAGAATCCTTGGCTTCATATCAAGAAGCATAAATAATAGGAGTCCTCAGGTTGTTCTTCAACTCTATATATCCTTGGTTAGGCCTCATCTAGATTATGCTGCACAGTTTTGGTCACCATATTACAGAATGGATATAAATGCTCTGGAAAACGTACAAAGGAGGATGACTAAGTTGATTCCATGTATCAGAAATCTTCCCTATGAGGATAGACTGAGGGCCCTGAATCTGCACTCTCTAGAAAGGCGTAGAATTAGGGGGGATATGATTGAGGTGTATAAATGGAAAACAGGAATAAATAAAGGTGATGTAAATAGCGTGCTAAAAATATCTAGTATTGACAGGACTCGCAGCAATGGCTTTAAGTTGGATAAATTCAGATTCAGGAAGGATATAGGAAAGCATTGGTTTGGTAATAGAGTTGTCGATGAGTGGAACAAACTCCCGAGTACAGTTATAGAGGCTAAAACGTTGTGTAGTTTTAAAAATAGGCTGGATAAATATATGAGTGGGTGCGGGTGGGTGTGAGTTGGACCTGACTAGTTTGTGCTACTAGGTCAGATGCCGTGCTCCTTCCTTAAGTGAATGTAACCTGACCTGGATGGGTCGGGGCATTGGCTTAAGTCGGTGGGAGATTTGGACCTGCCTCGCATGGGCCAGTAGGCCTGCTGCAGTGTTCCTTCTTTCTTATGTTCTTATGTTCTTATAATGTGATCCTTTATTGACAACGTTTCGCCCACGCAGTGGGCTTTATCGAGTCACAGACAGATCTACCTGGAAAATGAGCAACATGGAGATATATATAGGGTACAGTCAGGTGGAGAATGCTGGGTCAGGTGGAGAAAGCTGCATGTGAGTCTTAAAGTAGTGTGATAGTTGAAAACATAGTGTGACTTAAAGGACCTGCAGTGTACCATTCTTGAGTTCTAGGTGGGATAGCGTTGAAGAAGTTTCTTGGCAATAGGTTCAGCTATGTTGTAGAAGCCGTTGTTCTGGTTGAAGTTGTTGGATATACAGATGAGTGATGATTCTAGGATTCTTCGGTATTGCGTGTTGTCTTTCTGGCGATGAGTCTTGCGTTTCTGTAGTTGATTAAATGGTTGTGTAAATTTCGGTGTTGAACACAGGCATTTCTTGAGTCGTCAGATCTGCCTGCGTACTGGTGTTCTGAAATGCGTGTTTGTAGGTCTCTGGATGTTTCGCCAACGTATAATTTGCTGCAGCCATTACAAGGATTGTGTATACCCTGCCGTGGATTGAAGCTTTCCTGTCTGTTACTGGTAATGTCCTTAATGGTGGTGGATGTGGAGGTGGATACTCGGAATGAGGTCTTAGAAAAATGTTGGAAACTTGTTTGGAAATGGAGTTGGTGGGAAGGACTATGTATCTCTTCAGCAGTGTCTTCTCTGGGTGTGTTGAAGATGTTTAATGCCGTCGTCTGCAGTCTCTAATGAAGTGACGAGGATAGTGAAGTTTGGAAAAACTTGTTCAATGAGGGAGCATTCTTCTTCAAGGAACTCACTGCTGCAGATTCTGAGTGCGCGCAGGAAAAGCCTATAATTACACCACGTTTAATTTTGGTGTCGTGGTGAGAGTAGAAGTGGAGAAGATCGTGTTGATTGGTAGGTTTTCGATAGACTTTAAAACGAAGTTCATGGTCAGCTTTGCAGAGAAGACATCAAGGAAAGGAAGAGTGTTGTCGACTTCTTCTTCTAGTGTAAACTGGATTGATGGCTCAACCTGGTTGAGTTCGTGTTGGAGACTTAAACGTTGAAGCGTCTGGGAGTTATGATGAGAATGTCGTCAACATAACGAAGCCAGGTGACAGAAGAGGGAATGTTGACGACATTCTCATCATAACTCCCAGACGCTTCAACGTTCAAGCTCTCCAACACGAACTCAACCAGGTTGAGCCATCAATCCAGTTTACACTAGAAGAAGAAGTCGACAACACTCTTCCTTTCCTTGATGTTCTTCTCTGCAAAGCTGACCATGAACTTCGTTTTAAAGTCTATCGAAAACCTACCAATCAACACGATCTTCTCCACTTCTACTCTCACCACGACACCAAAATTAAACGTGGTGTAATTATAGGCTTTTCCTGCGCACTCAGAATCTGCAGCAGTGAGTTCCTTGAAGAAGAATGCTCCTCATTGAACAAGTTTTTCCAAACTTCACTATCCTCGTCACTTCATTAGAGACTGCAGACGACGGCATTAAACATCTTCAACACACCCAGAGAAGACACTGCTGAGAAGAGATACATAGTCCTTCCACCAACTCCATTTCCAAACAAGTTTCCAACATTTTTTAAGACCTCATTCCGAGTATCCACCTCCACATCCACCACCATTAAGGACATTACCAGTAACAGACAGGAAAAGCTTCAATCCACGGCAGGGTATACACAATCCTTGTAATGGCTGCAGCAAATTATACGTTGGCGAAACATCCAGAGACCTACAAACACGCATTTCAGAACACCAGTACGCAGGCAGATCTGACGACTCAAGAAATGCCTGTGTTCAACACCGAAATTTACACAACCATTTAATCAACTACAGAAACGCAAGACTCATCGCCAGAGAAGACAACACGCAATACCGGTGAATCCTAGAATCATCACTCATCTGTATATCCAACAACTTCAACCAGAACAACGGCTTCTACAACATAGCTGAACCTATTGCCAAGAAACTTCTTCAACGCTATCCCACCTAGAACTCAAGAATGGTACACTGCAGGTCCTTTAAGTCACACTATGTTTTCAACTATCACACTACTTTTAAGACTCACATGCAGCTTTCTCCACCTGACCCAGCATTCTCCACCTGACTGTACCCTATATATATCTCCATGTTGCTCATTTTCCAGGTAGATCTGTCTGTGACTCGATAAAGCCCACTGCGTGGGCGAAACGTTGTCAATAAAGGATCACATTATACTGCTTATGTGTTTATTTTTCCAAGGTACCTAGGAATTGGCAGAGAGCATGTATAGTTCCTTTATATAAATGGAAGGGGAATAAAAGGGAGTGTAAAAATTATAGGGGAATAAGTTTACTGAGTATACCAGGTAAAGTGTATGGCAGGGTTATTATTGAAAGAATTAGAGGTAAGACAGAGAGTAGGATTGCAGATGAGCAAGAAGGCTTTAGAGTGGGTAGGGGATGTGTAGATCAAGTGTTTACAGTGAAGCATATATGTGAACAGTATTTAGATAAAGGTAGAGAAATTTTTATTGCATTTATGGATTTAGAAAAGGCATATGATAGAGTGGATAGGGGAGCAATGTGGCAAATGTTGCAAGTGTATGGAATAGGTAGTAAGTTACTGAAGGCTGTAAAGAGTTTTTATGAGGATAGTGAGGCTCAGGTTAGGGTGTGTAGGAGAGAGGGAGATTACTTCCCGGTAAAAGTAGGTCTTAGACAGGGATGTGTAATGTCACCATGGTTGTTTAATATATTTATACATGGGGTTGTAAAAGAAGTAAATGCTAGGGTGTTGAGGACAGGGGTGGGATCAAATTATGGAGAATTAAATGCAAAATGGGAGTTGACACAGTTACTTTTTGCTGATGATACTGTGCTTATGGGAGATTCTAAAGAAAAGTTGCAAAGGTTAGTGGACGAGTTTGGGAGAGTGTGTAAAGGTAGAAAGTTAAAAGTGAACATAGATAAGAGTAAGGTGATGAGGGTATCAAACGATTTAAATAAAAGAAAATTGGATATCACATTGGAGAGAGGGATTATGGAAGAAGTAAATGTTTTCAGATATTTGGGAGTTGACGTGTCAGCGGATGGGTTTATGAAGGATGAGGTTAACCATAGAATTGATGAAGAAAAAAAGGTGAGTGGTGCGTTGAGGTATCTGTGGAGACAAAAAACGTTATCCATGGAGGCAAAGAAGGGAATGTACGAAAGTATAGTGGTACCAACACTCTTATATGGGTGTGAAGCATGGGTTGCAAATGTTGCAGCGAGGAGGAGGCTGGAGCCAGTGGAGATGTCCTGTCTAAGGGCAATGTGTGGTGTAAATATTATGCAGAAAATTCGGAATGTGGAAATTAGGAGAAGGTGTGGAGTTACTAAAAGTATTTGTCAGAGGGCTGAAGAGGGGTTGTTGAGGTGGTTTGGTCATTTAGAGAGAATGGATCAAAGTAGAATGACTTGGAGAGCGTATAAATCTGTAGGGAAAGGAAGGCGGGGTAGGGGTCGTCCTAGAAAAGGTTGGAGGGAAGGGGTAAAGGAGGTTTTGTGGGCGAGGGGCGTGGACTTCCAGCAAGCATGTGTGAGCGTGTTAGATAGGAGTGAATGGAGACGAATGGTTTTTGGGACATGACGATCTGTTGGAGTGTGAGCAGGGTAA